>BRZM01000067.1:724407-752994 GCA_033238685.1 Lates japonicus | reverse complement strand
GCAAGGGGGTGGAGCCCAGGGCAGGCAATGGTGTAGCTTGGTGCCAAGACAGCCAAGGAGGTGGAGTCCAGAGCCCAGGGCCAGCAATGGCGTAGCCTGTTACCAAGACAGGCAAGGGGGTGGAGCCCAGGGCAGGCAATGGTGTAGCCTGTTACCAAGACAAGCAAGGGGGCGGAGTCCAGGGTTGGCGATGGTGTAGCCTGTTACCAAGACAAGCAAGGGGGTGGAGCCCAGGGCAGGCAATGGTGTAGCCTGTTACCAAGACAAGCAAGGGGGTGGAGCCCAGAGCCCAGGGCTAGCAATGGTGTAGCCTGTTACCAGGACAGGCAAGGGGGCGAAGCCCAGGGCCGGCCATGGTGTAGCCTGGTGCCAGGACAGGCAAAGGGGCGGTCCAGAGTCCAGGGCTAGCAATGGTGTAGCCTGTTACCAGGACAGGCAAGGGGGTAGAGCCCAGGGTCAGGAATGGTGTAGCTTGGTACCAAGACAGGCAACGGGGCGAAGCCCAGGTTTGGGTTTCCTCCCAGCATTGTTTTTATCACATCCCTAATTTCAGAAATGTAACCATAGTACCAAGTACAGATGTGGTTGATGTAATTCTGATTTCCTCCAACTTGATAAAGTAAAAATGAACAATATTCAGTATGTGAGTAGTGAGTAATCAGAGATGTCCTGCACGCAAATATATCAGCCATTGCCAGAAATTATGGAGCAATTTGTGTGTGTGTTTTACAGCATCTCAAACTTACGGAATATAACCATATAAAAGAACAGATGTGGGACTTTTAACACTGCAGTGTGTTGTCATATCATCTGGGTATCACAAATTCTTCAATTACTTTTTCAACATCTTATTTTGAAAAACGGATGTCCCCAGTCTCCCAATTAGAATTACCAACGGAATTTGAAGAAATAACAGCTTTAACGTTATATCAAAGACAGTTAGCATGCTAACCAGCTAGCCGCATTCCGTCCTGTCTTGCAATACCACCTTGTACCTCAGGAGGCGATGGTGCGCCGCTGTAGCATCCAGTCTGCTCTCAGTCACACGAGAGGAAGAAGGAAGAAGTTGCGCTGCCCAGAGGCCGTGTTCTCAAACCCCTGTTGTCGCTAAGAAACCACTTTTGATGGCAAAGAAAAAAATGACAGAACTAGCAAAACAAGAGTTAACAGTGGTGTTTCTTTCCAGTCTCGTAAGGTAAGGAGACGGGGCTAGCTGGTTAACATGCTAACTCCAGTAAAAGAAAAGAAGTAATAGGCACAACATTGCCCTTGTTTCTCACAGCAGGAGACATTTCTTTTAGACCGGTCAGTAAACAGTTAGCAGTTCAATGCTGGTAATGTAGAGATAGCAAAAACGTACATATAGCACCTCTAATCCATCCATCCAATAATAGTAATTATAATTCAGTACAGAAGCCTATATGATGATAAAGTAGCCTCCTCAAGTACTTCAAGTGTCTTTTACTGACAACACGACTTTTAATTAAGAAATAACTAGAACGCGGGGTTTTTGCTCACAATGATGCATTTTTCCACTGTGGTATTAATTATTATTATAATTACACACACACACACACACACTGTATGAGGCTTGAAAATAGCCAGAGGCTAGAAACTGAACGGTTGAAACTTTGTGTACATGGATGTTAATCACATGCCTCTTAGTCATCAGCTCCACGCTGATTTCTAGGTGCAGCGCTGTTTGTTCTGATGAAACGAAAGAGAAAATGACAGCGCATTTAAATAGCTGCTTCCTGAACTGAGCAGTCAGAGCGGCTCAACTGCAGACAGAGACGATCGGGACAGGCCTGTTTCCCCTCCTCACTGGACCTGGAAATATCACTGACAAGTGGATTTCAGTCTCGGTGAGTACTCTCTCGCTTCTTGCTTTCTTTATGTTATCATAGAGGAACAGGCTGGAGGCAAAATATGAATAAGAACAGTGTCCGGAACTTTCTTTACGCTCAGTCGTAAAGAAAGTTCCGGACTGAGAACAATAGTCGGTGTACAGTTACAAATGTATTGAATTATTTTGGAGACAGTTAGAAAAATAACGAGGCACCTTTACTAACTTGTGGGGTAAATACCTGTGCAGTTTCAGGGTATTTCATCAGAGTCGTGACAAGAGAGATTTTGTGGTCGTAAGCTCTCATCCGACTTCTGGTGAAAAGAAACCTACTCTCCGTGGCCGTTCTGCCTGTGTCCAGTAGAGGGCGGGCTCTTTATTTGGAGAGGCAGGCAGGCACAGTGGCTGGTTTGATTTCCTCAGCAGCCATTAAACAGTGAGGTCATCCCTTCTTATCTGGCTCCAACACTCCTGTGACCTTGCAAATAACACTGATAATAGAACACAGTGCATAATGGTGAAAACAAACCCACTTCTCAGGAGTGAGCTGGCTCTTAGCTCTGTCTTATGTTGGCTGTTTTTACGGGCTCACAGATAAATTACACTCTTCCAGTTCTTCTGTCACTGTCTTATTTCTTTGTCACTCAGAAACCAACTAACCAGCCACATGCAAGACCATGGAAAGGCTGACTTTAAGAAATGGGAGAAGAGGACCTAATAATGGTAATTATACAGTCAAGTAAAAACCTGAGCTCAAGTCCAGCAACTGAGGTTTCAAGGTCTCATTGTATGAATGTTGTTTTTTCCCCTCAGGTAATGATACTGGTCAAAATGAGAATGCCCGTGGAGGCAGAAGGAGACGAGGAGGAGCAGAGGGAGACAGGGCGAGAGAACAAGAGGGCAGAGGAAGGGAGGAGATAGGTGAAGGTGAAGGAATGCGTGGGAGAGGCAGAGGGAGAGGAGGAGAAAGAGGGGCAGGAAGAGGTGGCAGGGAGGGGATAGATGGAGGAGGTGGTGAAGGGGTGCAAGAGAGAGGAAGAGGAGGAGGAGGAAGAGGTGGTAGACAGAGAGGAGGAGGAGGAGGAGGAAGAGGAGGAGGAGGAGGGAGAGGTGGACATAGAGGTGGGGCAGGGAGAAATGGAGAGCCAGGTGCAAATGAAAGAGAAGGAGCAAGAGGGGGTATGGCAGAAATGGATGGAAGGAGAGGAGGACAAAGTGTGGATAGAAGAGGAGGTAGAGGAGGTGCGAGAAGAGATGGTTCCAGAGACAGACAAGGAGAGAACGGATGGAGATCCAGTTCTACAGGCAGAGTCAGGCCACCACCGGGCCATCGTCTGGGCTATAAAGCACTGGAAGAACTCTCTGTGAAAGAACCATCTGAGGTGGCCATCACTCTCTCCTCGAACCCCGGCCTCCAGGATCACCTCCGCGAGACGACAATGAGGCAGGACCTTGTCGAACTCCTCTGCCTGGTGCTGAGTAAAGCCTTCAAGTCACGCACAGACAGAGGATCTCTGCAGCACCTGGCTAGCATCATCAAAGATTCAGGGTTCTTTCGCACTGTCCTGCCCCACTATCTGGTGGGCATGGGGTCAGAGTTCAACCCTGTCCGCAGGGCACAGTACCCCCAGCATCTGGAAAACATCCTGGCTATTGCCTCAGAGGTAAAGAGAGGAAGGAATGAAGAACACAGCTGAGGGGAGATGAAATACAAATACAGAAATCTCTTGTGATATAACCAACAATGTTCAAACTTTAACTAAATCTAATGTTCCTGTAGAACTCACTTGCTTATTGGAAACTGAGAATCTGACTTATACATTATATTATATTAATATTAATTAAGCTTTATTGCGCTTCTTGTTGTTGCCAACTAATATATTAATAGTTAGAATTCTAACTACACTCGACATGTCCTCATCAGGTGCTCACCACCTTCCCTGGTAGCTCTGCTCAGGCTGTGAGTTTGCTGCTGACGGTGCTCCAGCTTTCCATCAACAGCCTGAGGGCTATGGGAGTGAACATCCAGCCTCAGATGGAGGAGACTTTGGAGGGTCTGCAGGACCTGGTCCGGCACCTCCAGGAGAGATCCAGGGAGGGCACCCTGCGTGCAAACAGGGACACCTACGCCCTCCTACACACAGGTGCTGATAACCCAGGTAATGGCCCTGTTATCTATCCTATTTTTTTTACATTTTGATTTGATATCCTGCCTTCAAGCCAGCGCTGCACAATCAGACAAAAATCTTTTACTAAAGATTTTTTAAAAAGGTGTTTCTAATTGTTTCTAACCCAGGTGAAGAAGAGCAGCAAGATTTCAGGACCATACCAATCTACCCAACCCCAGAGGAGTTCCAGCAGGAGCACAGGCCCTTCCTCAGACCCAACCTCACCTCTCAGCGCTACACAAACACCCGCCTCTACCTCGACACACACTTCCGGCTGCTGAGAGAGGACTTTGTACGGCCGCTCCGCGAGGGGATCCAGCAGTTGCGAAGGAACCAGATGGCAATAGGAAGCAGTGATCAGCCACTGAAGACGAAGCGCTTCGATGATATCCGAGTGTATTTTGACGCACAACTGATGGTGCCCAAGTGTACGCACGCTGGCCTCGCCTACATAGTCCAGTTTGACATTCAGCCACTCAAGGTTAGTCTCTGGATGGATTTCAGTCTTTTCACTGTTTAAATTTAATTTGCTATTTGATTGATTTGGTTGATATTTATGTTTTCTCCATCCTCCCTACAGTACGTTCGCTGGCAGAATTCAAAGAGGCTGATCTATGGCTCCCTGGTCTGCCTGTCCTGTGACAATTTCGAGAGCTTCCTGTATGCCACGGTGTCAGATCGGGACCCCAGGGACCTGCAGAAGGGACTGGTCCAGATCATCTTTACTGAAGAAAGCAGAGTCAAGTTGGCCAGAATTCAGGTGGAGCAGCACAGTTGTGCTCCAGTTGTTTCTAAGAGCAGAATGCACACAGTTACTAAGAAAACACGAGGGTCTGGTTTTAGCCACTTATCTATAAAAGCTGTTAAAGTACATTAAGTAGGCAGTTTATTATGTTCACCCAGTTAAAATACTGTGCTGAGAAGCTTCTATAGTTCAGTCTGCTCATGCTAATGTGAATGAAGTGATGAAATACTGACAAAACTAAACATTATAACCTTAATAAAAATAGGACTCATTACAGGTGTGTTGTGTTGTGTACATTAGTTTCTGTCATGAATCATATAGAACAGATAAATTACCATGTACCTATTTGATGCATTGCACCAGGCCTTGGCAGGTGACAGTTAACACATGACTAAATCAAACAAGAACTAAGTAACTAACTGTATCCCACAGAAGGATCAGCTGTTCCTGATGGTGGAGACCACAGCCTACTTTGAAGCCTATCGGTACGTCCTAGAGGGCCTGAAGGACCAGGAGGAGGACGAGCTGCCCTTCCAGAGGTATGTGTGTGTGTGTCTGTGTGTGTGTGTCTGTGTGCGCTGTGGAGGAGTTTCAGGATTTACTGTCAAGGTCACAGTTATGATATAATCCCACAGCACTTTCAAAACAACTTCACATGTAGATTTTTCAAAGGGCAGCAGGGGGAGAGACTGAACAAAGCAAGTTGAGCAATCACACTCTTAATTGGCCTGAGTTAATTATATCACAGCGGTATTCCCAAAAAGCTATCACGCATGGATGAGTTCAAAAGTGCTGTTATTGTCTGCGCTCCCTGTGCCCTTCACAGATATCACAAAGTAATGTGTTATATGAGACACTTTGTTGGCCATCTGTCTCTCAGACTTTCCCCCAGTGACTTACTAACTGGAACAACATGAAACAGCCATCTTTTCAGATCTGTAACATGGGAGTTATCAGTAATATAAAATTACTTATATATCTAAAACAGTCCTCCAGTCCATCTATCAGTTTTCCTGTTGTTGCTCATGATGTTGAATTTAACACCCCTGGGTCAGCTGGAGGCTTTTAAACATCGATTCTTCCACTGTTTTCATTTATTAATCAGAACTCCAAGCCTGATGCTTTTACTTAAGACTTTATAACTTTTGAGAAAAAGAACACAGTCTTTTACAAATGAAAAGCTGAATTCATATGCAATGAAATGCACTTTTGCTCAGTTCAGTGCACTCAGGGGTTTTGCTGCTAAAGCCTTTCTTGGTCTGATGTGATTGCTAATGTTAGCTAATACTAGCCAACCTTAGATAGATATGGCTGTGTATTTGACATTACTGAGTTCTCTACTTGTACTATCATTACATTATAATGATCCTCCTGTAAATGCCACTTGTGATGGCTGTTGTGTAAAAGTTATCATCAAGTCATCTTGATGTGAAACTTTCTGTGGGGAAACAATATTTTAGTGATGATCTATTAATTAAAGTTAAAAAAAGTCATCTTATTCCCAATACTTGCAGGTACATCGTGGAGTGCAGCACAGATGTGCGACCCCCAGCTTACCTGCGAGGAACAGATGTCTATAACCTGTCATCTATAGCTGAACCTGACTGTAAGGAAAGGATGCTGCCCTTCCACAGCCTGACAGAAGAGGCCTGGCCAAGGATGGAGGAGTTGGGGCTGGATGAGTCTCAGATGAAAGCCTTACAGCTGGCCCTCACCAAGGAGCTGGCCATCATACAGGGTCCTCCTGGCACTGGTAAGACACTGAAATCCCAGATGACTTCATTCATGTAAAATGATTTTTATATACTTGTTAGGTTTAGATTTGCCCCTGAAACAGTGAATACTTGAGCTTATTCTGCTTCCTTCATTTTCTCAGGAAAAACCTACGTTGGCCTAAAGATTGCTGAGGCTCTGTTGACCAATCAGAAGCTTTGGAGAGATCGACACGGCAAGGGTCCAATACTGGTGGTGTGTTACACTAACCATGCCCTGGATCAGTTCCTTGAGGGTAAGCAGTGATGCTGGTCAATAATAATATATTTTATACGTTGTTTGGCCAATGATTTCTAATGCAGCCATCTGTTCCTAATGCAGTCACCATGAACGGACGATGTAAGAGCAATAAGCTTTATGATTCACAGGATGTGATGTTCCTTTGTTTTGTCCCTGTATCGTAGGTATTCATAAGTTTCTGCAACAGGGTATAGTGAGAGTTGGAGGCCGCAGCAACAGTGAGGTCCTGAAGCGTTTCACTCTGCGGGAGCTGACCCACTCACATAACTTCAGACGTACGCTGCCGCGGCACCTGCATGATGCATATAACACGGTGAGCTCATGCTGCCGTACCTACAGCGCGACTCTGCACTTTATTTTTCTCATGCATTGCAAAATATGAATTCCTGTAAATAATTCCTAATATTACAGTAATTTTTTTCACGTTGATGTTGATTATTTTGTCTTTTTGTCACTTTTGTCATTTTACTCACCTCTAAGAGTCAAAGTGTATCACAAACATTTCTGTGTGATTCTCCACCTGATCACTGTATTAATGACCTGTTAACAGATTTACAAGGAGCTGTGTCAGGCGGAGAGGGAGCTCAAGAGTCAGAGTATGAAGCTGGAGTGTTCTCTGAAAGGCATCCTGCGTGAAAGCTTCTTACAAAGGTTCATTTCAGACACACACTGGGACAGTCTGCACCTTCCACCTGTGAGTCACACTCAATAAAAAGCTTTTTATCTACAGTACG
Organism: Lates japonicus; assembly: GCA_033238685.1. NCBI lineage: Eukaryota > Metazoa > Chordata > Actinopteri > Centropomidae > Lates > Lates japonicus. The sequence continues at coordinate 745,488 of BRZM01000067.1, read as the reverse complement.
TGTGTAAACTGAGACAGACAGGACAGAAGAAGAAGAACAGTGCAAACTCATCAATTTGTGTTTATGATGCAGGATGGTTTTGAGATCTCCAATGAGAAGAAGCCCAGCATGATTATGGAGTGGTTGGGTTTTGGTTCCACCGTCTTCCTGCAGAGGGAGACAGAGAACGCAAATGGAAATGAAGGTGAGGCTTTTACTGCAAATGATGCAAGAGGAAGTGGTAATTGGCTTCAGCAGCAGACAGAGCATCTAGTGTTTATGGTTGTTGTTTCATCTTGCTGTTGTTGGGATGCAGTTGTTGTTGACAGACCAGTTAAAGTGCTACAGTATCAAAGACGTGATGAAGTTAAAGCCATTGTCGACCAGCAAACACATAAGATCATTACAGACTGATAAAAGTGAACAAATATAACAAATTCATTTCATTTATTATAATTCAACTTCATTCTTCTTTAAATAACTCCAGTTAAAAGAAAAATATGGATTTGTAATAAAAATATTTGCTAAAGTGGAAAGTATAACTTAAATGACGTAAGCTGGCAATGAAATTAAAACTCACAAAAAAAACTTTATTATGCTGGGTGAATGAACCCATTCTCACACTCAGTGTTATTACAATGTGTTAGATGCAGCAGCAGAGGAAGCGATGGAGCTGGACGAAGACGACCTCATTGAAATCGCAGAGGAGGCGGAACTGATCCAGGCAGAGCGGATCATCGAGGACAACTTTGGTCCCAGAGGTGGCAGAGATGGCAGAAAGAGAGGAGAGGAGGCTGTCAGAGAGGTGGAGGAACTGATGCTGGCTATGAACCTGGATAAAGCTGAAATACAGGCTGAGCACAGTGAGGAAGGATGGGAGGTAAATATGTTTCACACAGTGATCATAAAGAGTTTAACATGAGTTTAACATTTTTGCAATCCCTCTTCAATCAAACTTAAAGGTATCCTGTGGAGTTTTTTGTGAACAAACACATTTATTTTTTCTAATAAAAATGCATTATCTCTGTCCCTGAGGTCTGATGTAGGTGTAGTCTTCCACACAGAGCCACTGAAAAGCTTCATTTTGGAAGACTTTATAACACATCAGTCCTCCCTGCCTTTGTTGGCTTCATTTCTTGGCACATTGCTGCCACCAACTGTCGGTCAGTGGAATAGCCTGAAGCTATTGGCAGGACTGTGTCTCATGTCACCTGCCTGCACACATTCATACCTGCGTGGGCCCCCGTCCAAAAACACATTATCAGTGGTCTCATACTCCACAGAGAACCTGTGCAGGAGACGGTTAAATGATTTGCTTAAGGAAATACTTCACCAACAAAAACCTCTTTTGAGCACCACTCACCGCCTGTTTGGATCGAGCAGTGGCTCTGACATGTTTATATCTTGTCTGTTGACAGCACAAAGCAGCTGTGGCCAGTTTGTAATTGTTAAACAGTCCACTTCCTAACAAAGACAAATACACTACTTCTGTGTCATGCTCGTTCTCGTACTTCTGAGAAAAAAGACTGCTTACTGTCTGATGGAACTTCCTGCTTCAATTAAAGAACAACGACTTAATGAACTGAGGGTCAAAAGTCTAACCTGTCCTGATCTGTCCAGCTGCAACGGGACCAGAAGAAAAAGATGAAGCACAGAATCAGAAAAGAGCTGGGGAAGACGACATCTATGACTGAAGAGGAGGCAGATAAGGTCTTTGATGTTTGGACCCTGACTCAGCAAGACAGATGGAAACTCTATCGGTAGGTTTTCACTTTTATTTCCTTCATTCACTAACTACAGCACGTGATTCTTTTTTCCAACCATCCTCTCCATCACCTCTCCAAGTACCTCTCTTACGCTCCCGTTTTCTTTCCCTCCTTCCTCATTTTTCTCCCTTCGCGCCTCTCATCCCCCGAGCAACCTCAGTCTGGTAGAAGCACTCTATTCCCAGTGCGTATAATTAAGTCAACTAATCATCAGGAAAATGTATCCCAGAGGATCTTCTCACCTCAGAGAGCCAAGACATAGTTTTTATCAGTGTGGAAACAGGACTGTAAGGACTCATATTTACATAGTCTTAATTATCATTTAAACTAACAAATAGGGCGATTTCCTTCCAAGACAGATACAATATGTCTCAGTGTAATTGTTCAACTACACTTATGGTAAATTCAAGCACCAGAGTGTATGTGTACTCCCAGATTCAGAGCAAATACTGAGACCTTAATAATTGTCTTTGTGTCTGCAGGTTGTGGGTGGCACGCTACAGAGCAGACCTCCACACCAGAACCCTGGAGTTTGAACAGGCCTATCAGAGCACAGCGGACAGACTGGCTGATGTTAAACGACGTGAGAGCCTCTGTCTCCTTAAGGAAGCCACGGTACGTTATAACTGAAGCAGTGGACAGGAAGACTAGTGTTTGTTTAATCATCCTACAGCAGAGCCTTATTAAGTCAAATGTTTTGTTACAGGGTTAGTTCATCCACAGCACAGGAAGCCACCGCTGCAGTTTAGAGGCGTAACACCATCATATAAGCTGTATTCAAAGCAGCAGAAGTGATAATCCTGTAGAGTGGGTAAATAAACACATACCTCGTCCATCAGGTTATTGGCATGACAACAACCGGGGCGGCCAAGTTCCGTGCAGCTCTGCAGGAAGTGTGTCCACGTCTGGTGATCGTAGAGGAGGCTGCAGAGGTTCTCGAGGCCCACACCATCACCACACTGAGCCAAGCATGCCAACACCTGATCCTCATCGGAGACCACCAGCAGGTACAAGCTTTCCTAAACTCTGAAAGGCTCTGGGTCTTATTAAACTGTGTGTGTCAGTGTGTTTGAATAGGCCACTATACTCTTTGGACAACCTGTCAGGAGGGATTGTGGTATAGTTGTGTGTGTGTCCTTCCTTAAGGGAAATGGATGCTGGACAAAAACAAAAACCAAAAACATCCCATGCCAGACATTACAAGAGAAGAGTGAGGAGTGATATGCTGGATATCAGTAGACTATTACAACAACTCGTCAGGGCCTGCCAAGGACATATGGCCAGGCAGCCTGTCTAGCAATCTGCAGTATGCGATCACAACTACACACAGTTCTATCACACATCTCAGTATTCTGTCCTGGGCTCTTGTTGTGTAACTTCTGTCTGCTCTCCTCCTAATATTTGCTTGTTGTATTCTGCTTATGCATGAATCTATGCATTTATTTGACTGTACAAACAAACCTGACTTCCTAACAGACGTACTGAAAGTTCAGCAGGTGTAAGAATGGAATTTAAAATAGAGTTTGACTTGAAGATTCCTTTTAATGTGACTCAGGCTCCGAAATCAATGGCCATTTTTACAGATTAATATAAAAATCATTTATCACTGTGCCTGAGGCTCCCTCCCCGGTTTAATGCCAGACACATGTTGACTACATGTGAAAAATAACTAAATCAATATTAAAGCATCTGTGATTTATCCATTTAAACTACAGGACACTGAAATAGTTGAGGACAGTTGAGGTGAGGTAAAAGGAATGACAGGAGAAGTTATTCAGATGGTTTAAATATGAGTTAGTCTGAGGTTTAAAGCTGTTTGATAGTATTTACTTTGACTCTATGAACAAGTGTTCAGAGCTTTGTTTCTGTGGTACGCAGACTTGAATGTGTGTGTGTAATGGAGGTGGATGGATCACACTTTCCCAGTAAAATAAGCTTTGGCATTTTTCTGCTGTTCATTAATCACAGGTTTGGTGTTGAATCGAGCAGAACACAATGCTTCACATTTATATTAGAATTTGTCTTGCCTCCCCCACACCCCTCCCACATACATGCACAATCACACTCTGTCCTCTAGCTAAATTAGGTCTGCGCACACACAGACTCTTACATGCGCACAAACCCACACACATACAGACAAAACAGCGAAAAAACTTAACAGGGCAGCAAAAGAAAGTTAGAGGACATTTGCATACATTCTATATTCCCATCCAGTCACCCTTAAACACAAACCCATGGCAGAATATTGTTTATCCCTTCCAGGCTCACCACTGTAGAGATAGCTGCCTCCACCTGTGTTCAGCAGTATTTACATAACTGCAAATGGTCTGATCACTCTGAGCACGTGACCATGAAAGTCGTCGTTCCTCTGCTTAATACACTTAAATATACAAATCTAGTACAGTAAACCTTCCAACATAACTTAATAACCACCAGATGGAAGAAGGCTGGAAATAAGCAAGTTTCAGGTTTCAGGCAGACAAACGTATATCATACAGTATGTTCTCTAAAGATGAAAAAAGGGTTATTAAGATGACAAAACATATTTGTCATGAAATCATATTAATCTCTAGTCCTAAAACCTTTATACAAAAAAAAGTAAGCCATTCATTTTTACTGTTCCTGAACAATAATGCATGTGTTTAAAGCGTGTAATGAACGTGTGATTCCTCCTTCAGCTGCAGCCCAGTGCCACAGTGTATGAACTGGCTAAGAACTTCAAGCTGGAGATGTCCATGTTTGAAAGGCTGGTGAAGATGGGGCTTCCTTTTGTCAGACTCAACTACCAGGTTTGTGTTTCTGCATCGTTAGGTGCATGTATGCCTCTGCATCTTTATGTGATTGCCTGTGTTTATCTGTGTTTGTTCCTCAGCATCGTATGAGGCCAGATATTGCCCGTCTTCTGACCCCACACATCTACTCAGAGTTGGAAAACCATCCCTCTGTGTTGGACTATGACAACATCAAGGTGTGTGTTGTTTTTTCCCTCCTGCTGTGTCTGCATTCTGCTTGTTTTTCTGAGCTGTGTATATCTGTTTACTTTCCTGTATGGATGAAAGCATCTTAGACTTTTAAATATATTTTGAGTCAAAGTAAGACGATGTATATAAGAATACTGAATTCACAAGAATATGATAAAAGAATAACCTAGAATATGTTTTTATTACCTGCTGCCTTACAGGGCCTTAATACCAATTTATTCTTTGTGGAGCACAACCACCACGAAGAAGAGATCAAAGATGGGAGAAGCCATCAGAACCAACATGAGGCCAAGTTTGTGGTCGCTCTTTGCCGCTATCTTCTTTTTCAGGACTACAAACCAGAGCAAATTACCATCCTAACGACCTACACCGGCCAGCTCCACTGTCTGCGCAAACTAATGCCTGCCAGCCAGTTCTCAGGGGTCAAAGTTCATGTGGTGGACAAGTACCAGGGAGAGGAGAATGACATCGTCTTGTTGTCTTTAGTCCGCAGCAACACGCAGGGTAAAGTTGGCTTTTTGAACATCCCCAACCGCGTCTGTGTCGCCTTGTCTCGCGCCAAGAAAGGTCTCTACTGCATTGGCAACAGTGCAATACTGGGCAAAGTCACACTGTGGAGCAACATCTTCCACACTCTGAGGGAGAAGAACCAGGTTGGGAGGGCTCTGACCCTGTGCTGTCAGAATCATCCAGATCGACAGATTAAAGCGTCCCATGCTGAGGACTTCAAACAGGCCCCAGAGGGGGGCTGCACTCAGCCCTGCCAGTTTCGTCTGGACTGTGGCCATGTCTGCTCAAGTGTCTGCCACCCCTACGACCCCGAGCACAAGAAGTACAAGTGTGGCAAGAAGTGCCAGAAGATTTTATGCGATCAGGGACACAGGTGCACATTTGTGTGTCATAAGCCATGCCCGAAGAAATGTCCAGTGAAGGTGGAGAAGATCATACCCCAGTGTCAGCACACACAGATGGTTCCCTGCCACCAGGACCCGGAGACTTTCATATGCCAGGAGCCTTGTCAGAAAAAGCTCTGGTGTGGACATCCATGTGATTCAGCCTGCGGGGAACAATGCACCGTTGAGTGCAGGGTGAAGGTCACCTTGAGGCTGAGGTGCGGCCACAGCCAGGAAGATGCCTGCTTTTACAGAACACAGATAGAAGAGCCTAAGTGTAAGACCCCATGTAAGCATCAGCTGAAATGTGGCCATCCCTGCCGCGGTAACTGTGGAAAGTGTTACCAGGGACGCTTCCATTTCCCATGTTTGCGCCATTGTGAGCGTCTCCTGATTTGCTCTCACAAGTGCAGGGAGCCTTGCACTCGTGACTGCCCCCCCTGTAAGAGACCGTGTGAGAACTGCTGCGTCCACAGTAAGTGTATGAGGCCATGTGGGCAGCCCTGTGCTCCATGTGTTGAGCCCTGTGCCTGGCAGTGTCCTCATCAAAGATGCAGTAAACTTTGCCACGAGCCGTGCGATCGCCCACCGTGCGCCCAGCCCTGTACCGAGACCCTGGACTGTGGCCACCCCTGCATCGGCCTGTGTGGAGACAAGTGTCCAACCAAATGTCGAATCTGCGATCATGAGGAGGTCACAGAGATCATCTTTGGAACTGAGGATGAACCTGACGCTCGCTTTATTCAGCTAGAGGACTGTGGACACATCATTGAGTACACAGCCATGGACAGGTGCATGGGGATGGGTGACAATCAGCAGGAACATGAAGACGAGGTGGCCATAAAACTCAAGGAATGTCCCATGTGTAAAACTCCAGTCCGCAAGAATCTGCGCTACGGATCTCACATCAACCGCAGTCTGGCCGAGATAGAGATGGTGAAGGCGAAGATAAATGGAAATCAGGCAGATATTGAAAAGTACAGGAAGGCTCTTCAGAGACAGTGGAAGGAAAACCCTGACACCCATGAAATGCATCATCAAGCCGAATACATGCACATCAACGACAGACTGCAAGAGCGCTATCTCACAGCTAATGACCTGTGGGTCCTGGAAAACAAGATGGACTTCTTAATAAGAGTTGAAAAGCTACTAAAGATTAAAAAAGAAAGCATGTTGTGCCTGCACAGCACCAGGTTTGGCAGACGTGTTGCAGAGTTTGTGGTCTGGCTCAGTGACCACTACCAGAAATTCACAGAGCAGCAGGTCTTTGATTTGCAGAGAGAGTTACAGAGACTCACCCTCCTCACTAAGCTCAACCACCACTGTCATAATGCAGACAAGAGAGGACAGAGTGATAAAATCCGATCTGAGGAACAAACAATAAGAGAGGTTCTGGAGAAGTCTGGGCAGTTCACTGAGGAAGATGAACAGAGAGTGAAGGAAACCATGAAGGTGCTGAGCCAAAAGCTTCCACTGTCAGGGCTGGGCATCAGTGACGAGGAGAGAAAGATGATCGTCTCAGCTATGAAAATGCCTCCTGGACACTGGCACAAATGTCCCAACGGCCATGTCTACATTATAACCGAATGTGGAGGAGCAAATCAGAGACGACAGTGCCCTGATTGCAGCGCTACTATTGGTGGGAGCAATCACAGGCTGGACAGTGGCAACCAGGTGGCGTCAGAGATGGATGGGGCGCAGCATCCTGCTTGGTCTGAAGCCAACAACATTTTCAACTTTGATCAGCTTCACCTCTGAAACGATGCTTCTTAACTCCAACTGTTCAGCTTCAACACCTATGAGAGGAAACCTGTTGTAGCTTGACTGTAACCACCTGAAGGAGAGATCTCTACAACATCAGTGTGATTTGATAAATGCTTGAATCCATAATTTACTTGCATTAAATTGACTTTTTAACATGATAGCAATACTCAGTCTTTTATATCAAATAATATCCACTCTGTTACCTTGTATCTTGTGTTTATGGCACACTGCTGTGACTGCTGGTTAAAGGAGCTTTTTCACATTTGCTGTTTTGTTTAAAGAAAAAACATTTTGCTGTCTAAATGATCAGAAAAGTGACAGATGACAGCTTTTAATGTTAAACTCACTAAAAGATTTGTCAAATGTCGACTGCAACCCTTTGATATGTTGAAGACTCCCTCTGTTACACTTGTCCTGTAAGTTAACAACAGATGGCAGTAAAACACTGCAAAAGAACAGACAGAGAAATTACTTGATTTTTTTTATCTTGTTTCTAACTTGCTCCCATGAAATTAAAAATATCTGGGCCTGTAAGCACATTCCTGTCTTTATTCCACACACACACACACACACACACCATCAAATAACACGTTTTAATATAATTGGGGTTTTACTGTGTGTTTTTTTTATGAGTCCTCATAGGCTGAGAGCACTGAGCTCAACAGAGGTGACTGGTATTTAAAGCTGTAACACTGCTGTAAGAAAAGCACATGTAGACACATAAACTCAAACATTTCTTCCTCACCATCACAGCAAACGTGAACTCTGTCTTTCTGTAGCTCACACACACACACACACACTGAACTGTTAGCAGGAAGGGTTAATCCTTTGTGCCTCTAACAGGACATCATTGGCAGTGCAGCCAAAGAAACAACCCTGAAATAGCTACAGTTCCTCTTCACTACTGTACAGGACTCACAGTCGCTGAGTTTCATTATGGCATTTTGTAACAGCTTGCATCACTTTATTACATGATGAATGTGTCCCTGTCACAAAACCAGCTTCAATGCAAACTGTGCTGTCTGCAGGGAGAAAAAAAGAACAACAAAAATGTGCTGTCAAGACAAGGTTAAAATTGAGCAAACTTTAAAAGGGTGCCACTCTTTCAGTATTTATAGGATTCAAGTGGCAGACTCAGAGAGAGCTGGACGAGAGGAGGCACTGCAGAAAAATGGTAATATCCTACAGGGTGGACTGTCTCATCTATCATGTCAGGTGGCCTTAATATATGTTACTGTCAGAGTTTCTGCCCCTGCAGAAAAAACCTACCCAGTAACTTCCAGCAGGACAAACCAAATTCATCAGCAGAGTACGAACAGAGTTCAGTTCTTACTATTACAACGGATCATTGATGCTCTGAGCTATCTTTGCCCTTATTGGTAAAGATAATACCTGTAGATATTATCTTAGATCTTTCTGATGTGTTAGACCAGTTGTATGCATGTGAAGGAACTGTACGTACATCTCTACATTTAATCTGTACTATGCCTTCTTCTCTTCGTTCCCTGTGGACTGGAAACTAACTTTTGATCTAACCTCAGTCACACGTCAGTGTATCATGTCACCCACCGACAGCATCCCTCAACCATTTACAATCACAGTTAGAAAACTGATCCGTGTTCCAGACCAGCCTGTGCAATGAAAAGATATTTTGATGATGGAAACCACGAGTATAAGAGAAATATGTGTTCACCAGGGGAAGCCCTTAGATCAACACTCTTTATTTGCATTGAGAACAGTGGCCACTGCCAGGAGTGATTCCCTCAGCACTCAGAGGTAAGAACTGTCATATTAAACTAGCAGCAACCACTGGTGATTATAAAGCCAGGGACAGATGGAAGCAGCATTTTCAACTATGAACAAACTGACAACTGAACACTCACATCATTGTCTCTGCACATCTTCTGTGCTTTAGTTGAGGATATTGTCAGACCACACAGGTCTCCTCTTTGGCACATTTAACTGTGTACTGCTAACTCAGTACCCTTTACCCTATCAGTTAAAATGACAGTCTGTATGGTTTATAGGAAGCTGGAGGATTCCCTGTGTTCTGCAGGTAAGAAGAGATTCTTTGGCTGCATGAAAGCAAAGACTCAGTTGGACAATATATGACTGTATATCTCTGGGGTATATGTTTCACTGTGTATCTTGCAGCTTAAGCAGATACTAGTGGTTTGTCTTGTCTCTGACTTACCCAGAAACGTGACAACAGCAGCTGGAAGAAAATAACTACTGAGTGGAGGCTGAGAGATGAGTTCATACAGTCGTAGCAAAACAAGCTCCAAAGTGTGTCAGAGAGTGATCTGTTTAAAAAATGAAAAGTGAACTTATAGACGAGCAATTTGAAACTTGGATTGGCAAAGAATCTCCAAGGTCACAGACATGACGGTTTGGACAGGAAGCAGTGATAGTTTGAAAGTAAGACTGTAAGCACAGAGTAACAGTGAAAGTACCAAATGTTATAGGTGAATTAGATCCATATGCCACACTTCATCCCTGTCAGATGCTATTTGTTTTTCAAACTTAGTCTTCAATCAATAAAATCAGAATCTGAAATTTAACTTTTGCATGTTTTTATTTTTAGCTTTTCAGGTTTCGATGGTATAATTTTTACCTCTTTGCATTTCAAATGTATCCAGAGGGAGATAAAGTATTACTCTGCTCCTGAGAAAACGCAACAAGGTCTACATTCACAGAAAGAACTGTTGGTATTACGTGTTGGCCGCGAGGGTAATGGGTTTGTATTATCAGAAAATTGCTCATTAATGTTCCCTGGGAGGCGTTTCATCAGTAAAGCTGGTTGAGGTCCAAAGTGACTGTTGGAGATAGAAAGTGAACAGACAACAACCCAGCTCCTTCAGCAAAAGATCATAAAGCAAAGTAACTCAAAGATTAACTTTCAATATCATGTGTTACCTTAAAGCCTCCTCGTGCACGATGATCTACGTCTCTGAGTTAAATAATAAATTAGAGGTTGTTTACATGGTTGTGCTGCGGAGAAGTTGTTTTTCAACTTTTTTCACATTTCCGTGCACAAGTTATTACACACATCTTACAAATACAGGGACCTAATTATTCCTTCCAGTCATCTCAGAGAAAAAAGTATTCTGATAATGTCATGTGACTGCACTTTCCTGTATCTCCACACCTTATGAAAAAAGCCTTTTTTTTTTCATCATACACACTTTGAAGTCTGTTCAGTCACATTCCACTTTAATTTACTTTTGCCTTGTGTGGAAGGTCATAATCCTCAAAGGCCTGAGTCCTCCTGGAACTCGTTTTAAGGCAGAAAAAGTTTGTCTAACAGTTGTTATGAAAGAAGGGACAGGTGTTGCACTTTCATTAAGTGTCACTTTACCTCTCTTTTGTCACAACTGCCCCACTGGCCCTTAATTTCCTCTGAATTTGTCAGCAACCTCAGGTGCAAGTCTCTGACCCAGCGGATCGCCAGGCCTTTCCTCCCCCTCGTCAACTCACTTTACCCTCAGCTGGCCTTCCATTGGCTCTGTTAACATGCTCCTCATATCCCAGTGGATTTAACTGATCCCTGTCTGCTGGACTGGAGAGACGGAGGATGCCGCATGAAGAGGCAGACAGACAGACAGACGGGTAGAGACTAATGCACACATACATTCACACAGACAGAAGAAGAGAGAAACCAAGATAACATCATGAGAGAAACAGACAGACTGGATGGGAAGGGGAAATACAGGAGCGATTGACTGATCTGCTTTCAGTCCACCACAGACGATATAGAGGATATGGGAAGAAGAGAGAGAGAGAGATAATATGGAGGGAGAGGGGGCCCAATTTGATATGAAGTGAATGGAATAGTTTGACTGATCTTCCTCTCCACTGGACCAGTGAATGTGATAGGGAGAGAGGTATGCAGGCAGGCAGGCAGACGGCACGGAAGAAATCAAGAAAAAAAGAAAAAAACAAACCAAAGGTATAGGGTGAAAGGGGCGGGAAATGTGAAGGGAGGTTAAAAATGATGGAGGAGCAACAAACCAAGAATAAAGAATAAAGGGGAGGCTTATAGTTCAGATCCAGGTTGTCAGACTCAGCTCGACATTGTCAAACCTGGATTCACACTTTGTCAGCCTCAGCTATATTTAAAAAACCGCAGCTACATGAAACAGCGTTTTCACAGCAGAAGACTATCGTTCTCCATTGGTTGTCATTTATGTTAACACAATGACAGCTTGAATCCACATTTTTGTACAAGCCTTGGTTTGTATCTGACACCACAGAGAGACGCTGCAGTGCTCGGTGTCTCTAATGGTCGGTCATTCAAATTCAGGTTTTGACACACACCTGCTGCAGCAAATCTAATCTCATATAACTTTATTACCTCTGCCAAGGAGGTCGTGTGTTCACCTGTGTCTGTCTGTCTGTCTGTTGTGTGTGAGTGATGGGGCCTGGGCCAGGGAGGAGCAGTTTGAGTTCTATTCAAATGAAAGACAATTACTTTACAGAACAATATGTAAAATTACATTTAAAGAGAACCCCAAAGATCTTTGTGCTCAGTTATGAACTGGTTCATTAGCACTGGTAATGGAGGTGTGTAGATATAAAGGAACATCAGAGGAACTGTGTTTATGTGTTTTTTGGGTTGTTGGGTTGCTGTTGAAGGTGAATTTTATTTTGTATTTTACTGCTCTCTGTACTTTGATTTGAGAAAATGTTTGATAAGGTTCAGCTCTGTTGAATTGAACAGACTCTGCATCCAGTTTGAATTTATGGAAATGTCTATTTTTATTTGTCATGTTGCATCATGGGGATAGCTTAGTGTCTTGTTAGTCCATATAAACAGTCAATCAAAAAAAATCAAGGGTTGGATTCAAGAATTTTTCACTTTCTTTAAGATTTCTTTCCTCAATTTTTCAGGAAGTAATGTGTGAATATTAATTTAAAAAATCAGACATATTTATGTGGTTGACATTTGTACAGTTTGATGCAAAAGCTACACAGACGAGTGCGACTGTGTTGAGGTGTAAACTCTGCTGAGTAGGTGACAGAAACTGTACAGAATAACTCCACATGCAGATTAAATACACACAGAAGCGATGGGTGAGATGGTCTGAGTGATTGTGATTCATTTTAGTCAAGAATTTTAATTTTAAGAAATAATTCCTAAAACCTGGAAAATGCCACGTTATGTGCTCTCTTAATAGTTTTTGAGTCCTAAAGCTACCTTTCAATCTTCAGCACTATAATCAGGGAATGACATGTACTTTATGAGGCTCAGTTAGAAATGAGCTGGAAGCCAGGGAGAGTTTTAAAAGGTTTTCAGTCTGGTAATATGTCAGACACACAACCTGTGGTTTTAATTGGTGCTTAATTGCAGCGTGGGCAGTACATTAATAAGTTATTACCTTGGTCCTCTCTTGAGATACTAGCCAGGCAACTTCTCACCGGGTGCGTGTCACCACATCAAAACTTTGATTAAGGCAGTGGGAAAAGCTCAGACCCTGATCACATTTTTGTTCGGCTTCCAGGCTGATTTAAATGTAAATTCATTTTTATTTCAGCTCCTCCCATCTCGATAGTGTCTCTGTGTGGGAGCAGGGAGGGAGCTGAAGGGAAGAGGGCCATTTTTGCCCAGGTAAGCATATTTAGTTTGTGAGCGTTTGATTCTAAACTAATTTGAATAACTGTGTGAAAGCCAATTTGGTTTAATTGAGCTCTGCTCTTCTGAACACCTGCAACTAGATTAGTGACTGACATTAAGTTGTTTTGCTGCGCTGGGCCTCCAAGTGCTGCTTCAGCCGCTTCATAACTCGGATTTACCTCCAAATTTTTAATACAACACCATATGCTATGTGCTTTGCAGAATATGCAATGAGCTTGGCTTGGTGTTTCACAGAGCAGCAGTGAAATATGGCCAAGAAAGGGAAAATAATACCTGGGCTAATCCATTCTACTCTCCTATGCCTGAACACTGTGACAAAGGTGGTTTATTACCATTACCATCAGTGTATGATTATCAATATGTATTAGGGCACCTCACCATCGAGCAAAGCCCCAACAGGCCATGACAGGCCTAAAACAAACTACGTCTCTGCTCCATCGACGGGAAACATTAAGCACAGATGCACATCCCCCGGCACCACCCCAGTGTTAGCAGAGACCAGCACACACTCTCTCCTGGCCTCTGCCAGCTTTTTGTGCACCTGTGTGGCTGTATGATCTGTGCACCACCAAACTCACTGATCCACTATTACTGTTGGTGAGATATCTGTTTGAATTACATCTAATAACACAATGTAAAAGCACTCTATTACAAGTAAAAGTATGGAGGTATAATGCTAAAAAGAAAAGCAGCATATTGTCTCATTTCAGAAGCTGGAACCATGAAATGGCTTTCAATGTATTAGAGCTTTATAAAGGATTAAAACACTATCAAAATAGTTGCAGGTCTTTTGATTAATGAATCATTTCAGCTGTGCTTGTGCATTTTGTTGTGTACTGCAGTTTAATCTGTGACAAAACCTCACCGTGACTAGAAGTCGTGTTACTGTGTAATATGAGCCAGTGACAGCACCACACACTGTTAAAGTCGTAGTGGGTCAGTGCTGTTGCGAAAAAGGTCGACAGGGGGCGATCTGAGCTCAGCTACGTCACTGCGCAGCTGCCTGCGTCTGTTCACGTTCACGTTCAAGAGCGGTAGCAGAGTTAATATTAACAGTGTTACTAACTGTTCTTAAAAATATGTCTTCACAGGTAAGAGTACCGTAAAAGAACTACTTTGGTGACAAAACACAGTATAAAAGTACACTATAACGCTAGTCAACACGATGAACATGTGTTTCGGTCGCAGATAAGACTGAATTTTACGTCTGCATGTAAGACTGGGATGTGTGTATGTGCTGGACGCATCAGCTAGCCCTTAGCTTTAGGGATTAGCCACGGCAATTAGTATAAGCAGCTCACAGGCTGGTAAGAGTGATAAGGGCTATCATTTAAGGTTAGTTTGAGCGCGGTAAATTGTGTCAGTAATGTAGACCAACATGTAGCAGTTCATGTGGTTTTACCTTACTTTTTATTAACTATAAACATTGCTTTGTGTGTATAACACTGTACAAAAATGAAAACATATTGCTTGAAACTCCATTAGCTAGCATAGGCTAGCAGGTAGCACGGCTAACTAAAGTAGCCCAGCAAACAATTTAATCAGTTAAATGGGTAATACGTGGTGAATATTGAAGAGTTTTACTCATGCAGGCGTGAAAATATGTTCATTGCATATGTTTATGTATGTGCGTTTTTGTTTTTTGCTAGAGGAAAAGGTAACTGCAGTGTACTCTTGTAAATTGTTTCTATAATTCTGTACTCAGTGTTTAAAGTTAGGTTAAGGTTATTTCAGCCCAGTTCACAATCAAGAATGATAACAGAATTGATGCATGTTGAGGTGAAATATCAACAGTGTTGCTGACTGTTGTTAGAAATATGTTTTGCACAGGTAGCACAGCCCCTGTGAAGAAATGTGTTGCACCAGTCTGGACCAAGTGTTCAAAGCCATTTAAGCCGGTAAGGTGTAGAAATATTAAACCAGACATTGTTCTTGAAGAGGCAGGCAGACAACAGTTTGGGGTATTTACTGACCGTCAGCAGCTAGTTTAGTCCTGGTGTCTGCACCCACCTGCAGCTGATGGTTCACTCATCATCTCACTTTGAATAAAACGTGATTCCTAAATGCAGGTTAACCAGTGGCCTCCGACAGAGCATGTAAACAAGACAGTGTTGGAGTTACCAGAAGGAGTATTCATCCTCTTCTGGCAGAGTTAGCCACCTCCCGTCTTCTCCAGCCCTCGTGTCAAGCGAACACATCCCAGACCAGATGAAATTGATTACCAGCCCATCCTGTTCCTGGTAAGACAGCAAACACATTTAGTGTCAAAGTAACATTACAGGGATTGGTAAATGTAATGTAAAGTAACATAATGTAACTTTTACCAAACAACAGAGGCCTCTGCAGCCATGAGTGGTGGCTAATTCTTTTGGATCTGGTTTGTTAAGCAATTTTTAGGTCTGGAAAACAAAGCCTGTCAATGGTTTCCTTGTTGGATGTTAGAGATGAACACTAACTCTGTTTAGTCTTTAGTATTTTTTAACTGATATTCAGTTACAGATTACTCTTGAACTTGCTGGGTTTGATTCTGACAGTTTAAGATGCTTACTAGCACTCAGTTATGATATTTTCGTACTCGCTCACCAAAGTTACATCGTTCAAGGACAGGCAGGTAAAATAGTTATATAATGTTTCTTTAGAAACTGCCTCAACTAAAATACTAAAAACTACTGAAAACCGTAAAAAGGCAACTAAAGAGTAATTATATTGCTTCCTTACCAAATGTGTTTGTACCTGTATGCACTTCCAAAAACAACATAAATTCACCTGACTGTAGTTAGCTCTCTGTTACTGATGATAAAACACATAGGTCACAACCATGTTCATATTCTATGTACTATTGCGGTGCATAAATCAGGGGACATTCTTAGTGTTCTTTGTACTTTGGTGTATGTCTTATCTCTATTTCTGTCCTGTGCATTTGTCAGATTTTACTCATCCATCATCAGTCCATCTTCACATGAAGGTGGCATAGTTAAGTTTCAGCAAACACCTCTTCAGTGCAGTGTTAAGGAATGGCTTTATTTCCATCCTGCTTTGAGGGGGGCCTTCAGTGGAGTTTATGTGATGTATATCCACTTAGAGAGCCAAGAGATCCAGATAAGGTTACTACTGTCACTATTCAGTAAACCTCAGCCTGCCTGAATGCTCCTTTCAGCAGGGAGGACGCACCGGTGTCTTGTTCACACTTTCATGCTTCGCAGGGTTGATTTAAATGTTTGTATTTTTGTGTCGTCCTCACACGACAAATGCTAGACTTTAGATAACACTAAATTATAGGGTACTTTTCCCTAATTAAACAAGATATTTATGTGAAAATCATTGTACAAAAATTACTGCTGCGTTTGTTAATAATTCAAAGTGGCAAAGGCGTCATTCCCACCCTCTGTGCGTTCAAGCTACTGAGGTGGGAAAAAAACAACGAATGCCTGCAGTTAAATGTCTCTTCAGCTGTTAAGGATCAGCAGAAACCTTTATGTGTACAGTTTAAACCAACTATATTAATGTACTAAGGGGTGATGATGATTTAAAAACATGCCATGCTGAAAATCATTAACTAAATTGAGGTGTTTTAAAATCACACAGTCTTGTAAAAGTAATATTTGTTTACTGTTGACTATGTGGGAAGCCATGTTCATTAGGCATCATGCCAGGCACTGGGGTTTGGGAAAACACACCAGACATGAGAAACTTTGACTTCATTTCTCTAGTATATAGCAGACGTAGCTCTTTGACTTTGGAAGAGATTTCTGCAAAGGCACAGAGAGGCAGGTCTGTGTATGTTTTTAAAAGACATCATAAAACAATTTTTTTTCCTTGACCTGTAATGGATTTCATAACTTTGCTCTTTTAGAGGTTTGTGCACTTGTCCAAATAGTACACTTGTCCTTGTTTTTATTAATTATCTCCTGTCTCTGTTACTTGCTCTTTTCCCTTTATTTGGTCTGTAAAGTGAAAGAGGATGCAGACTAGGATATTTAATAAATCTGCACTGAACATTTTGCCATTTCTAGGACATTGTATGAATAACAGGCCAGCACCTCAGACCAGCTTTAGAAGTTGGAAGGGACGCAGGGTGAAATAAAATGAATTCTGCAGGCCTGTAATAGGGGAGACATTAAGCAGAGTCAAACAGTTGTAAAATGATGAATGGTTGTTTCAATTTGAATACATTTACACAGAAGCAAAGCCTCAAATGGAGCCTAAAATTTGTTCAAATGCTCCCTTTACTTTCATACCTTAAAGTGGGAAAATGGTGTGGCAAATATTTAGAGGCCTACAGCAGTAAATTATTTTACGTCCATTTTTCTAGTGTGGGACCAACCATAGACCTGTATTTGAACATCTTGCTACGGTCTTTTTCTTTCTGTTTCCTGGATAAACTGAGCGGAAATGTTCTGCGCTTTGAGCACCGCGTGAGCAGTGAGAATGAATTTGGACAGCTGTAAAGGCACAGATAGTTACATTGTGCCGCGACAGCAAAACGGGATCCAGGAGAAAAGCCATTGAAAAGCCCTCTGTCAGTCGTTTTAGTGACAGAGCCGCGCCCTTGCTGACAGAGCCCAGGCACTCACCTGATCTGCAACACCGTCTGATTACACAGTGGTTACATTACACAGAGAGATAAAGAGATAATGAATAAATGAATGACTGAATTCATTAATCAGTTTAGCTGTTCTCCCTTCTTAGTTGTTCACAATGCAGCCATTGTGGGGAAACTTTAAAACAATTATATTTTTTTCTTCCATTTTTAAAATTTAAATTGATCATTGACATTTGATCCTGTTTATGTCAATTAAGCTTTGCACTCCCAGAGGAAAGCAGTTCTCAACCACAGTGGTGGTGTTGAAAATAATAGTTTCTATGATGCATCGCGATGCGGACGTGGACGGTTCTGCATCAATGCAGTGACACAACTTAATCAGTTACAGCCTCCCAACGTTGCTTGTTGATTTTCTGGCCTCGGACAATAAAGTTCTAAAGTTCAAAATGACCTCCTGTTGGCAACACATGAGATGTAGCAGCGTTAGCCGTGTTCACCCTGAGAGGCTAACAGCTGCCACTGTAAAGGAAACAGTGGACCCAGCCCAGCCAAGAACCGATGTGAGGCTGTGACATTAGTGAGAACATGTGATTCCTGGACTTCGGTCACGGCCGAGTCTGATGGAACAATAACGGTACATTACATTAGAGAGGACTGACAGATGATTTCATGTGGAGGAGCTGCTGTCTCATGTCTGTCATGTTTGTGATGTTCTCTACATTCAGGAAGTGTCCTTTCTCAGAGCAGGAGACAGCTGCTAAAAGCTGAAGCTCCACTGCACAAGGATTAGTTTGGCTTTGAGGCTGAACAGTTTCCACACACAACATAGTATGAATCTGTGCTTATTTATTTATTTAGGTTTGTAACGAAAGACATTTATGTTGACTTTAATTTCTAATGCACTTTAAATAATCAAAAAGGGAGTTTTTATCTATCTCACTGCTTTTATTCATTGAAAAAGTAGCCATGGGCAGTAAAGTAAAGATGCACAGCAAGCTAGGCTGACTGACTAGTTAGTTCACTTTGCTAGCATCTATCCCAACCTGTTTATTTGTGTCCGCCCAGTTCCCGTCAGCCATTCCGCTTGTCGTCCATGAGCGTCCCGTCCGCCCCGCAACCCGCCAGCTGCATGATTACATGACTGGGATTTAAATCACGACACAGAAGAACTAATGTGTGGAGTAAGGGAGAGTTGCATATAAAAGCAAAGTGAAATAGTTCTGACAGATGGCCTGCTGGGGCTGTTATAAGCATAACAACAGTGACCTGTACAGGCTGTGTGAGATTCAAAGAAGTCACCTGAAAAACAGCAGCAAACTGTGGCAGCTGGTGAGAGTTTGTGCAGTTCTGAGCTGCCTGTAGGAGATTATTCTGAGGTGTATTTCCTTTACACACACTGCTGTCACACATGTAGTTCATTTAGATAATACTGGATGGGAAAATCAATTAAATGCCTTTAAAACGAACACAGGCTGAAGACACATGCAGTACTGAAGCTAAAGTTGTGGAGGACCTTCAGGTGACACAATTCAAGGCTACAGCCAACCATCAGTAAACACAATCCCACTTTTTCACCATGTCCTCTCGATCATACACATCCTTGGAAGGAACATAATACTGGGCAGTAGTGGTGATTAGTACATTTGCCTTTTGTACATTTCCTTTTTGCAATTACATTTGCTCGCCCAGGGCTGTGTAAAAACATTAATCTGGCTCCTGGCTTAACCAATCACAGGAAGAATTAGGGGCAGTGACATCATCAGAGCTGTAGAAATGACTGAAATGACTTTGTTCTGACCTGGTTGTACTTGAGGTTAATTGTGATGTGCTTAGAAAAAGGGGACAGGTTTGTTTGAGTCCAGAAGGAGCTGTGGATGAGAGTGGAGTGCTTTGTGTACCACCTGGAAACCACTGCAATTTTCTTACATCCTAATATTTTGCTCAAGAGGGAGGAGCCCTTCTGTGCCCTCTGGTGCAGCACACAACTACTTTTTAAATCCTCACAAGAATTTTAAACATGAAACTACTCACTGTTTTCTGTAATTGTATCAACAAACTGTGTGTACAGCTTGTTAAAGTCTGTGTCTGTTAAAAGTAAACTGCAGCACCAGAGTAGCAGCCAGGAACACAATTCATGAAATTAAATTGTCAACACACTTCTTCATGTAAAGATTATCTACTTGTTGTAAATGTAAACAGCACATTTCATCTGTAGGAAACGATGTTCAGCGAATGACTTGGACCGCTCGGGCCGCTGGTTTCTGCCGTGCTGTCTCGTCCTCCTGACAAGCATAAGCAACGCTAACATGGATTGTAGGCTATGAACAGTGACGTCTCTCTAATTGGCTCGCCGCTGTCTGTCCTGATTTACAAGTGTATCGAAGCTGCTTTCTCATGCCATGCACATTATAAACAATTGGACATGGCTCCTGCCCTCCAGCTTGCTCACAATTACTTCAGTTCAATCTGCTGTCTGTGCGCCTCAGTGTGTGTGTGAGAGAGAGGGTGAGAGAATCTGTACACACTGTACTACAATTCATATAAAAAATATTTGTTGGAGAAGTACTGAGATCTACTGTACATAAGTAAAAGTAAAAAACAATCCATTATTTCACTCACAGAAACAGCGATGAAATATACTTTAAGTATCAAAAAGTAGTTTTAACTACTTTATAAAGTGTTGGGATGATCAATGAATTATTATTTGGTAACACATTATATTAGGGTACACATATTCAACACAACGTGTGACATCACAGTCTGTCACAATATAATCATTTAAAAGATGCGCCTTTATTTTGAAATTCCCCAGGCATGTCTTCCTTCGCCTGAGCACGCACAGCCCCAAACAAACTGTGAGTGGTGATCTGATGAGGAAAAATGTTGCCTATATCTAAAGGTGTAGTGTGAAGCCATGACACAGGAAGACTGTACTACCTTGGTTATTATCATAAGTTCTACAAATATTTTGTTAGAAACAGGAGTCAGGTTTCACAATATCCTGCTTTAATGTTACAAATATGAATTTAATGTTCCTTCAGTTTTTTCTTTTATAGATTGAGAAGAATTTTAAGCTCAATATATCAGACTGTGTCTCTTTATAGTGAACAGGATTTATCTGTTTTTATTAGAAGAGAAGATTGTTTTTCTTTTAAATGTCTGGTTGAGCTCAGGAATAAAAATGTCAGATGATATTTTAGTTGTTTGATTGATTTGATATGAATGGAAGTGATTGTGTTAAATCAGCAGATGATATTGTCTCATACTGATCGCTGGCTCCTCAATGGAATCGAATTGAAATCATATCGTGGCAGACTTTGTGATATTGACAAACATCAAATCATTGTCCATTGAAACGATAATATCTGATCTGTCTATCTATCT
Organism: Lates japonicus; assembly: GCA_033238685.1. NCBI lineage: Eukaryota > Metazoa > Chordata > Actinopteri > Centropomidae > Lates > Lates japonicus. Next base: position 724,543 of record BRZM01000067.1, on the reverse strand, counting down.
ATCTATCTATCTACCTACCTATCTATCTATCTATCTACCTACCTATCTGTCTGTCTATCTGTCTGTCTATCTGTCTGTCTATCTATCTATCTGTCTGTCTGTCTGTCTGTCTGTCTATCTATCTATCTATCTACCT
>BRZM01000067.1:23099-35599 GCA_033238685.1 Lates japonicus | reverse complement strand
TGAGCAGATATATTCAGTGTCTTGGTGTGGATGAGTGATAAAGCTAGTGTTGCGCTGCAGCTACCTGGACTGAAATCCATACCTGTGCGGGGGGTGAGGGGGTGGGGTTGTTGACAACCTGCTGCCACTCAGATGGATTTAAAGACATGACCTCACCAACCGCTCACCTAACATTACAGTAGATCTGTGTCACTAACACTGGCCTCCGAATGGGAATTACAATCTGTACTGTCACAGTGGGTCTCATTAGGAGAGAGGTTCATTATATGGTTAAAGTACAGCTCAGTATCTTGTTCCTCCCACTGGGATAAATTATTACATGTGTGTAGGAAACTACAAAGTAAAAACGTCACCTGTGTTTGTCTTGCTGTTTTTCCAGGGTCCTGAACTCCACCATGTTTGAGAGCTGGGCCATAGTCGGGCCGTTCCCGTCCTGGTGGCTCTTCAACTTCTTACTGCTGGTTCTTCAGGTGCTGCATATCATCTGGTCCTACCTCATAGCCCGAATAGCTGTCAAAGCCATGCTGCGTGGCAAGGTGGGTCAGAAGATTCATCACCAGCTATTCTCTGCTTATTTAAAAAGTAAAAAAAGACTAAGATTCACTAGTTCCAGCTTTGTCAGATATGAAAATATGTTTCTTTTCATTCTCTTACTTGGTAGTAAATCATGTTTCTTTGGATTGTGGAGATAAGACATTTAAAGGTGTCACCTTTGTACGTCAGTCACATTTTTCAGATCAAATGATGAGTTTCTTGATCATCAAAAATACCTGCTGAGGGTTTTGAACATCAAATTAATGATCTTGTGATCGAGGTATCTTTAGTCTTTTGGTGCGAGCACCTGTTAGTTTCACTTCACTACACTGTGCTGTAGTTGTAGTTTTTACAGTTTCTGTATTTTCTGTTACATGTCTTTAAGTTCAGTCTGGTAACGATCACTTTTTGAGTGTAATGTCATTAGGTTTAATGAAGCTCAAACTCTGTCTAAAGATTTGAAAATATTTCATATGATTCCCCTAACCCTAACCCTAACTCTTTTTTAATACTGTGTGAGCAAATATTAACCCTAACCCTAACCCTAGAAGTTCCAAATGTATAGACCCCAAAATATTTATTTCAGACTTTTGTGGGGACGTAACAGGCTTTTTAAATGACTGATGGATAACTGTGAGGAAGAGCAGTGAATTGAATAAATTAATAACCGGCCGGTCCAGGCATCCGTCTGAGATCAGAGATTGTTACTTTGCTATTTTTGGTGATGAATTTGTCGCCTCTACACTTTTTCCCCAGTCTGTCCCTGACTCTGTGTCATCTCTCTGCAGACGCAGTTTGTTTCCTCTCCCTCTGGATTGAGAGAGGGAGATCCTGTCTTTCTGTCTCTCTTTGTCCAATGAGCCTCCTGCACCGCTCTCTCGCTTCTCTCGTTTTCCTCTGTCTGCTTGACAACTTTACCTTCTCTGTTTTTGGCTGTAAGTTTCTGTTCACTCCCTCTGTTGTTCTGTCTGTCCCATCCATTTCCATCAGTGCAGCCGCAGTGGGTTTAAACAGCTGCTGACACTTTAGATTCAACCCCACTGACAAAGTCAGAAAGTAGGAGGAGGGCTGTAAATGATGAGTAATGTGGTAATAGTGTCATGAACGTCAGGTATGTCCATCTGTTTATCATTAGATGGAGTGTGTTAAAATTGTCCCCACACCGCCACCCTGTGGCTATGATGAACATCAATGTAGTTCAGTGCAGCAGTGACACACTGGATTTAAGTTTCAGGGTGAAAATTCACCACTCGACATTTTCTATAAAGATATACTTAATATTACACTTTCTTCAGTCTTTCCTGTGACGTTGAATCAGTCCCTCCTCATTGATTGAATTTTTGTCCACAGCTCAGTCAGAGATTTCAGAGAACAGTTCAACTGTTTTATCTGAATAATTTTTGAGGCTTAAAAAGGTACGACCATAAACATAATTCTGTCTATCAGAATGTTTGTTTTTAATCTCATGATGCTTGATAACAAAGAAAAGAACAAACTAGACCAACCCCATTAGTCTAGTTCCACCGCATGATATTCTGGTGTCTGGTATCTACAGATCTCAGCTCACCAGAAAAAATAAAGAGGAGAGGAAGATGAACTCTGAACACTGATAAATATCCTCTTCCATTGTCACAGACCAGCAGGCTTGATAAAAAATGAGTTTGTTCTCTACTCTGCTGATGTTATTTCTCGTGATTAAATGAACTTGCAGCAGCAATACCAGCAACTTAAATTTCCTGTTGTTGTTTTAAAACACTGAAGTGGTTCCAGATGCAGTTTATCTCCACCTGGTAAAGATGAACCACCAAGTCAGTTTCATATTTAATGGAAAATAAACTCATAGGTGACTTTAATAAGAATTACAGATACTGCTTTATATAATAATAATAATAATATGAACTTGTCATTGAGGAGCAGTGTCAGAAATCACAGCATTACAAATCAGAAAGATAAACTGCCTCTTATAATGTCTCATATTCTTCATTTATAGAAACATCCAACATACAGTAATAATTTTTCTTTTTGTCTTGAGTTTTTTAACCTGTGTAGTTTGTATTTATTTCTCTTCAAAGTTTAAAACACATAACCATCTCCATATTTCCTGTCTAATAGGTGTGCAACGACGTCCGCAGTGACATTGAGAGCAGTTCAGAGGAAGAGGCAGACTCAACCACAGAAGGCTTCAAGACTTCAGCTCATTCTCCAAAAGGAGAAAACGGCACAAATGGCCACTGTGCTGCTCCCGCTGCCAAAGGCCGAGTGCAGAACCACAGCAGCTGGTGACATAGAGCCTGAAGCCCGGAACCTCCTGCAGTTAATACCCTCACAACGTCTCCAGGAGCTGAGTCAGTCACACATACAGTCTACTATCATACAATACACTGACAGTGAGTGTGCACAGATTCATGTTTGTGAACTGATGGTGAATATGGAGACACTGACATCGGCTTTGAAGAGCCCTGTAACGACATGTACGACTCGAGAGGTGAAGTGATATGGAAATCTGTGGGAGCAAGTGATTTGCATAGCCTTATTCTTCAAATGATGGGATTTATTTCGTGCTGAGTTTGGCTGCAGATGTTGGTTGGTTTCAATGTTCTCTCCCAGTTTTATTGGTCAGATGAACTTGATTATTTTTTGTTTCTAAGGGTTAATTCACACTGGATCACACAGGACAGAAAACTGAGTGTGTTTAAACTTTCAAACATGTTGCACTTCTTTTACCAAGTTAAGACATGTCACATATAAATAACTGATTTATAATGATGTGGTTTTATCGGCTCTTAAACACAGGACAGCTGCTTCATGTGTGACCAGAAATGTAACACACTTGAAACTTTAAACAGCAGCCATTTCTGACCTCGATAGTTTATTGTGTATTTACCCTTTAACCACGTTTGGCTACTTATTGTTTTGTTCTGTTTTACGTTTTTTTACTTCTACTGAGACCAAATGTGTATGAAATTGTTTGATGTCACTGCCTGTACAGGGATTCAGGTATGAGGACCATACTAAATGTTTGGTATCATGTTCTCACTTGATTTCCTTGTTTAAAAAAAAAAAAAAACTCCAAATATATTCTGTTGTTGAGAGACGTCTTTCTTACTGCAGTCCTGTCTAGAAACACACTACTGCACTGTGTGGTTAAAGGCATTTAATATAATTTAATACAAATAGCCACAGCGACACTCATAACATGGATTTGATTCAGGCCACCAATGTAAATAACATGTTCTTGGTTAATTTTCTTGGTGAAGTTTTCATAAACAACACATCTTCTGTGAGAGTGCACAACATCCCCACACTGAAATCACATAAACGTCCTGAGAAGAATCAACATCTTCATGATTTATCAGTGGTAAAAGAAGAAGGAATGGGGAAATGTCCACATCTGAGTGAACCTATGGTCAGTCTTTGATCACTTCAGGATCCTGGTTCTCTGCTTCCACTTTCAGCTGCTTCTGCCTCTGCATGTAGCGGTAACCTCTCAGGGCACACAGGTATCCTCCGTACACCGTCAGCAGCATCATGGAGCCGGTGAAAGCCCGGTAACCGATATCAGCCAGGCGCTTCCCAGACACCATGATGAGGATCCTGAAAGACACCAGCAGCAGAATACGTTAAAACAGTGCCGAAAGATAAAGTGGATTGTTACTGAATTTCTTAAAGGTGGGCTGATGTTAATCACCACTTATAGTGGTCACTTCATCCATTCACGGTCATTTTATGTTACAAAAAATTATATATATATATATACATATATATATATATATATATATATATATATACGTAAATAAATATATATATCATGATGGTGGACTGTATTCACAGCTGCCACCCGCTGCTAATCTTTATATAATGGATTACTACTACTACGAACTAAACTTTACAAAACACAGTAATCTCATAAAAGATGAAGTTCCATTAGAGATAAATTAACCAACAACCGGCAGCTCCTCTTCAACCCGGAACAAACTGAGACGCAGAGACTGAAACAGACTAAAACCCTAACCCGGACTGACAGACTTCATTATAAACTCTCAGCTGAGCCTGGTTTAACTGTCCATTTAAGTTTAGACGACATTAAATATTTCAGTCATCTTCATTCGTCAGCCACAGTCTCTCAGCGTTACTATCCGCACATTATTTTATCGTTTTCCAGAATTCTCGGGTCTTTGTCACATCTCTTTTCCGACCAAACACCTTTTTATTTTCTTACCTGTAGTTTTAAAAGGCGACAGAAAAACGCAGGTTGATGCAGTTGTCCTCAATGTCAACACAGCGACATGTGAAGTTAGCACTCAAGCTAACTAACCTGCGGTTCCGTAAGCTACGGAAAGCCGGAGAGGACGTTTCTCTTCCTCTCACAGACCTGTGGTTAAAGTAGCAGAGCGCCGCCTACTGGCCCGGAGAAGACAAACGGTTCCTATCGTTTACTGTCGATCAAACCGATCAGACAGAAAATAAGATTTAATCGAGTTGTTTTTCACAGTGGGAAGAACATTAAGGTTTTTGTCTGAAGCAAACAATGTGACTTGTTATGACATGTACTGTAACACTGTTTACAGTTGTTTGTGTCCATCCTACATAAACACACATCCATCATTCATCCTCACTCTAAATAAACAAGACCACAACCCTCTGATCTAACACAGTCTCTCTGCATCATAATTCAGTTTGTTAAATAACCCTAACTCTTAGTTATTTAAAATACGTTTAAAATCCTCTCCACGGCTCAGTTCACTAATCAGAGTAAAACTGTGATGGACCGAATTATTGGTTTTCATCTGACTGCCTGTGACTTTACTCACGCATGCGCAAAGTTATTACGTCATCGACAAGCCATCCAATGAAAGGGGCTGTTACCTTGATTAAAATTATGTATTTTTCTAGATGTGAAAGTTCCTGGAAACATTTGGGATGAGGTAAGAACACAATAAAATACAGTAAATTACTAAAATTAAATGTAATATTCTCGTTTAAATTAACACCAGACTTTGTGTCTGAAGGAGAACTGAGAATCTGTCAGAGTTTGATAAGGCACCGAACATTTCTCTAGGATGAAAGTTTCGGTTTTTACGACCCTCCGTGATCCTGTTAATGCATCACAGCATGCACACTCCAGCTTTAAGAGTGACGTCAGACGCCGAGAATCGCACACCTTGGCGGGCGCTCCACAGACGGTGTAGGTATGGTGATGGCGGGTCTGAACAGAGAAACTGGTTCAGAGACACCGGGATGATCGGTACAACCACAGGAGGAGCTGGAAACACACCTGGACAGGTGAGTGATGTCTGTCAGGTAGTTCATGTCGCTGCGGTCAGGTGTGTGGGCGCGTGTCAGGCTCGTTGTGCTTGTTTAGAGTCAGGTGTGTAAATGTGCTGCGGTGTGTTGTAATGTCATGTTGTTTAAACTCAGGTTGACAGAGTTTAACAGAGGAACAGTCGGAGTGTGTGGTCGCTCGCTCACACACACACACACACACACACACACATACACACACGCGATTAACTCACTGAGCTGGGAACACTCATTAGTTCAGACTGGATTCAATTCAGGAGGAAACGCGCGGGAAAAAACATTCTCACTCCAATTTAAGTTAAAGAGCGTTTTCAAGCTGCTCAGTGTGGTTAAAGTCACACTGAAGAACTGAGGAGCCACAGAATCTAAACTGATGTGTTTGTCTAAAGTGAATATAAAGTGACAGGGTGTGGTGGTCGATGAATTCAATCACGTTATTGATCAATGAACTATGAAACCGCTGAGACATCCAAACACATGGAGCGAGGCCTCTGCAGTTAACATCTGCTGTCATTTCATCCACCTGAGTATCCGTCCACTAAAGCTGTTTGTGTCTCTGACAGACTCGGATTGTTCTTCATTATGGACAGGATTCCTACAGAGACAGAGCTTTTTTATTAACAAGTTTAACCTCAAACATCTCTATATATCAGTGATTTTACTGGGAGCTGCTGGAATAGCACTGCCTCTATTTGTTAGTTACTGTGTGAGTTTCAGAGGAGGAAGTTTTAATAAAACACAAACTAACAGGATGGAGGAGTAGACTGACAAGTCAGGACACAAACTGACTTGGATTTAATGAGTCTGTTCTTACACAAACTCAGTTTGATCATTCAATTTCCTCCTGATGGTACTGTTCTCCTCTTCTTTTCTCCTCCTCCCTCCCTCTCCCTAAAAAACTTCACAAAATACCAGATTTGAGAAAAGACTCCTGGACAACCCACTCCTGTAAAACGTGGTGAGTGATGCCTGTAAAGCAGCTGAGTTAGCCATGAGTTAGCTTAGCATTAGCATCGATGTCAATGCTGGGGTCAGGTGTTGGTTCCTGTCGACTCCATTAACTCTGTAACATAACACAGCTTGCTTGCTAAAATACGTTTAATTTTTCACAGCATATAATGTTCTGTTTTTATCAAGTTTCCATCTTTAAATTCAAGTTCAAAGAATTAAATGAGAACAGTCTTTATGTATAATATCTATAAAACCACACAGATACCAGAGTTAAGGTCAGGAAATGATCAAACTGTCAGAGACTTTACTCAGACATGTTTTTTCTTTTTTCTTCCAGGCAGATCTACGAACCAGTAAGTCTCATTTTTCTTATTCTGTGTTGTGTCATGGTGGCTATGCCTCTCACACACTTGCACATCTCTGTCTGTTGTGTATTGAAGAAGTCTTATCATGGCTGCTGTGTCATGACTTGTGTTGTTGAATTGTGTTTGATGTCTTCAACACAATCAGAGTATTTAGTGATATTTTGTTGTTTGGATAGTAAGTTTATTTAGAGATTGCAGAATGTTTTTAAGCTTTTGAAGCTTTGGGAGAAATTCTCTGTCTCTTTGTTAAATAAGAAAAAGACTGACTTTTTTTGTTTGGAGCTACTGAGCCAGTGATGGTGAGACCAGGAAGAATCAGGTGTTGGGTCAGAGCTGGAACGATGTGGTTCATATTCTGAACAGACTTTTTCAGGACTTTGGGTGATCAGACAGGGTTTATGTTCAGTGAGGACAGATGGCTTGATGATAGAAATGTAAAGTTTTTGTGATGTGAAAGGTCATGAGTCTCTGTAATCAGCCTGTTGACTGAAGGTGTCTTGTTTTGGCTGCTGTGCTTTGATTATTGATTTCTGTCTGATCAGCTTGGATCAATATTTCTGCACTAACTTTTTCTTTGTAGGTAAATCTACAGTCGGTCAGTCTCGCTTTTATTTCCATTAATTCCATGTTGTGTATTTTGCAGCTGCTGTGCTGCTCATTTTTCTCTGTAGTGTACCACTGAACATTTAATCTAGATATTCAAAGAGTTAAAATCACATCAAAATGAAATTCAAAAATTTTCATTGAAATCACGACTCATCACAAGATCTGTCTAAATAATTGTAATGTGATTGTGAAATGTATTTATTTATAGCATATTATTTAAACTTACTTTAGACTTGATGTATTTTGACTGTATTTTAAAAAAAAACTGTAATAAAATCCATCAGTGTTTGTCTGTTTGATGATGCATTGAGGTGTTTTCTGCCCTAATGTGTCGTCTCAAACACATTTCCACCGTGTCGTCATAGCTTTTCAGATTATTGAAACCTGTGAATGAGGTTTTTAACAAGATGTGACCTTTGGTAGAAACTGCTAACATGATACATAACATGAACTCCTTTTCCAGTGATAAACAGCAGCTGCACAAAGAGACATGAGCTGTGTCCAGAAACATCAGCTGACCGCTCGGGTTAGACTTAAAGCTCAGTGTTACTGTGATAAAAACTAACACTGTTTACTGATGCACAAGTTAACACACTGCTGTGTTCATTTATTGTATCTGTAGCATCAGCAGGTGTAAAAATTACAAACACAACAATGTGACATGTTGATCCAAAGCCCTCAGTCTGTTCCTCTGTCAGCTGTCACTGATTCACAAACACAATTCTCCGTCAAACACACAACGTCAACACGCCACAAATCAAATGTTCAAGGCTCGCTTGTTATTTTATTTTTTGGGGCTACAGCACCCTGTCTGTCTCTCACTTGTCTTGGCTATCGAAATACTCCACCATTTGTCTATTTCTTGTTCATCTCAACATGACCAAGTTGTCTCTGTTCATATGTTCCTGTAAACATTGGGACTTTTGACTACAAAGTGCTTTTTTCTATTTAATTGTGTTGAGGTTGTTAAATACAGGTACCAATAGAGTCTAGCCAGTCTCATGTCTCTGTCTATTTGTATAAATTCCTGTGTATTGAACCTGTGTCTGTAAGAAAAGATTTTGTTTGATCTGCTGAGCCAGTGATGGGAGACCAGGGAGAATCTGTGTTGGGCTGAGCTGATTGATGTGGTTCAGAGTCTGAACAGACGTTTCAGGTACTCTGAGGATCAGGCAGGCTTATGTTCGTGAGGAGGACAGATGGTTCACTGGTCTTTAAATCATTAGTTCTGAACTTATATTGGTGGAGGAGATCCAAATGATTTGATGGAGTTGATGATGACAGGAATATTTTAGTGATGTGGTGTAAAGGTCAGCCACGTCAGTTTTACCGTCTGTGGTCAGTTGAAATGAAGGGTGTCTTTGCTGCACCAAGCCTGAGCTCATCTTTCTCCACCTTGTTTGTCCATCTTTTCTGGTCGCCATCACCACAGCAGCACCTGTTTGTTTCCAACTGTGTCTGTACACAACACTTTCTTTCAATGAGTTTACCACTAATAAACTTATTTATATAGAGCTTCAAATCATAAGTGTTTTACAGTAACAAACCAAACAAACTGCCAGCGTTTGTGCTGTGGTTTTTCATTGTCTCCTGACTTCGTCCATCCAAGTTCCATTTGTCTCTTGTCTGTGTTCAAGGCTTCAGCTCTATGTACCAACTAATATTCACATTCAGCCTGCCTGCGTATTAAAGCTGTGTACATTGATAAATAGGGTTTCGCGATTACCGTTCAATCTGATTGTTTTGAGACAGTGTAGTAGTTTTCCCGCTCAGCCTGGCACGAAAGTTAAGTACGTCCAGCTCACATGAGTTCTGGCCCATTTGCAAAAGCCTTAACTAGAAGGTAGCCGCTTATTGTCACGTCTGGTTGATAAATGTGGTGTTTGCTGTGATTTGTGCAGCGAGCTTAAAGTTGCAGGACACTTAACTTTTGATATGAGATTCCAATTCATTATAAGCCTCAGAAAAAGACCAGTCCGTTTTCTCAGCATAGATGGACTGTCAGAGAGTTGGTACATTGTCTCAGGTCTCATTTTCTCCAGGTTTCAACACTACCTCGCTGCTGACACATCTGTAAAGGAGCTGTTTCGATTCCACATGCTTGTATGTGTTTATGAGATTGGTCACAGACCATTGACAAAGCGCAGATTACGGAGATGTTTGACTTGATTTGGTCTGCGTCACAGACTTTCACTCTGCTCACAAGTCAAGTCACTGACACATTTGGCCGCTGACGGTCAACAGGACGTCTGGAAGAAGTAGTTCTGAGACATGTAACCCGTTAATGTCAGATTCAGATTAAGTTCTCTGGGGCTACAAGTTCCGACAGAGTCAGTGAGTTTGACCAAACTTTGCACATTTTTCACGTGGCACCGGAACCAGATTCGGCTGAAACCCAATTTGCAGCACACAACAGAACGGTATCAAATGAGTCGACCAGACATAAGAAGGCAAGGTTTTCCTCCTTCCCCTTCTTCTGTGGAGAGGAAGTCCACGCTGTCAGAACAGTTATTTAGTCTCCAGGAGAAAGTAAAACCCAGTTCTACTAGTCCATCGCGACAGATCATGGACTCCTACTGTTGTGTGCCATAGTCAGGCAGCTACCAAAACCAGACAAGATCCATCTGGTGTTGTGAATCAGTTGACCGTGAAGGTTGTTGTTAAGGCGATTCAGTGTAATAGTGGAGATGGTGATGGTGATCAACTGTAGTTTTAAATTCAGTCCAAATGGCGATTCAGTCAGACATGTCCACACACACAACTTAAGATCTGACTTGACATTGTTGGCTTACAGTGTTCTGAATCACTTGTAAGTGAGCTGTTCAATCACTTGTAACTAGGGGATGTGTAGACAGAGACGCAGACTTGTAAACATCAGGCTGATGAATCTGTTTGAAAGACGGTGAATCTGGTTCAAACATTTCAGGTTGCTTTGTTGCGGTCTGTTGCCTCATTCATCAAATGACAGACTAATGCTGAATCAGTTAATGGATTCTTTCCTGATTTACCAGCAGCAGTGAATACAAGGCCACCAGAAGAGAAATGACCCTGAGACAGTGAGGTGGGATTGTTTGTCCAGCCAAACTTAGTTAATGCAGAGACAGGAACTTTAGTGAGGCTACTTCTGTTTTATGACCATCAACACAGCCTGAACACACGGTTTTTCTCTTTGTCTATCTCTGTGTCTGTGGGGGGGTTCAGGGTCAGTTCTAAACGGCTACATTAAGTCAGGTATCCTGACTGTCGGGGGTTTCTGTGATGAGTTCTGGAGAAACTGTCCATCTGAGATTGGTTTGAGACAACTGGTTATTTTTGTCTTTACTCACCTTCATCTCTGAGAAATGAATTTAAACGTTCAGCTGCTCCTGATGATAAATATGCTGTTTGATGTGATCTGACCAACATAGTTGGTGTTGATACGTTTTCCTCGTCATCAGGTTATAGTTGACCTGAGATCACATCAGAATTGATGCAAAGAACCTTTGTCCATATTTTGAATATATATATTTTTCAGTTATCTGTAGAATATTTGTTCCCTCATTACTCCTCAGCTGTTTGATAATGGCCTGCTCCTATGTTATTGATTAGTTGTAGATGATTGTTTTAAATTATGGAGCATAACTATCTCTTGATTTGATGTGGCCTGATAATTCACTGTTACTGCGTTTGAGTTTGTTTTTTTTCTCCAGTTGTCGTTCAGCCCACAGATGATGTTTTGTTAATACATTAAAACCTGGTTGATGTTGCCAAATAAAATAGAAAATCCTCTAAGTCAGTTGTTTTGCCTGGTTCCAGTATTCCATCATCAGATTATGACGGTATGTGGACAGGCTAGGTAAAGGTAGATTTGAGATCCTTTAAATTTAGATAGTTGTACTTTTTTTTCCTATCAAGATCATCACCATCCATAGTTTCATATTAATTTAGTGTTAATTGTAACGTCAGCATTAATTGGATTTTAAGTTTAAACTCTGTCCTGTCTTTTTCTGCCAAGTTGAATTCCATCTTGAGACTCTGAGGTCTAGTAGTCCAGGTGGACTAAAATTTTGTACATGTATGATTTTTATTTATTTTTTCTCGCAGTGTAGGGAGACCTCCCAGCAGGGGAATTTATCCCACCCCTGCAAAGTGTTACGTCACTAGGGTACAGTACACAGGAATGTGTCTGGATTTTCTGGGAGGGAGGAAGCCTGGCAGACAGAAACTCAGTTTGAGTATATTTAACTTTCCATCTGTTGGTGATGAGGACAACAGCGATCATGATTATAAAAACCTAACTGATGTGTCAGGTGAACCACGTTGACACCATATTTTACAGTTTGTTCCTACTGAGTTACTTCCTATCAACAATAGAAGCATTATGCTGTGGGCTGAATTCAAAAGGTCTTAAGGTTAACAGGTGTTGTCTCAGAAACAGAGGATACAATTGGAACTGTTACAACTTGCTTTCAATTATGTAAAGTATTCACATCATTAAGGTGAAACTTAGAGTGGTCTTTTGATTGTTGCAAATCCTTCCACATAGACAGAATTTTCTGTATTTCTGCATTAACATGGTCTGTAAATGTCTTATTGACTGCATCATACATAGTGAGAAATCCCATCTAGAACTGACCAAGTTGTGATGTACTCTAAGTATTATGCCAGTAGAAGCAGTTGTTGTTGTTGTCCAGATGATTAGAATGGATGAGTCTGTAGAAAACAGTTGTTTGTTACTGTTTGCCTTGTTTGACTCTTTGACCT
>BRZM01000067.1:6529-22533 GCA_033238685.1 Lates japonicus | reverse complement strand
ATGGTTACGTCAAGAAAGGCGTGTGTGTGTGTAACGAAGAGCCCAGCGCATTGACCATCTGACTTGTTTTTCCTGACGTGTCAAACCGGACTTGTGTGTGAAATGCATGGGGAATTTGTGCTGTTTCCAAGAGGGTAAAACATTTATATGTAGATTATATACATATCCTGTATCTGTGGATGAGAGTCATATGGGTAACGTGTTTATGGAAGTGTCTGAGGTTGAGTTTTATGAAGAAGATTGAACACTGCCTTTCCTCTTATCAAAGTGAGGGAGTTGAGGCAAACAAGTTGAAATGGAGAAGTGTTATTGGACAATGACGGTTTATTCAAAATACATCCCTCTCACCTGCTTTTTTCTCCTTAAAAAAAGTCCACTGTAATAGCCCATTGCAATTTTCCCCAGCACACAATGCAGCACCATACTGCATCAAGGTGCTATTGACTAAAACATCTGAGTGATGCTTCACTGAGCCGTGTGGAGGCCAGGAGAGTCTCTGGAACAACTTACTCCAGATGTGTGAATTATCTAAAACTCTTAACTCCACACGCTGATATTGTCATGTATTATTGTCACTACCACAAACAGCTATTTATTATTTGAGGTAAAATTGATTGTAGTGATGGAAAAGAGTCATCTGAGGCAGTTAGAGAAATTCTGATATCAATAAATTATTGATGGTTTACATTATATATTGAGTTCACCACTCTAGAAAGATGGAGGCTGATGGAGACAGATGTGGCCAGTGTTCTCTCCTCAGTTGAGTGGCCAGTTCCTTCTGTGCTGCAGTCCTTGTTGCCACAGACTCCCTCTGTTGGCCTGACAGAGTTTCATTTGCCTCTAGGTACAGTGCTTTGCACATTTTTTATTTGTGCATAAAAAGCTATAAATATAGTATACAATGGTGGAGTTTACCAAGAAGCAGTGCTGAGGGGAATGGTGGAACACACAGCACACTCCACTCCTGCTCACACACAGTACCACATTGACAATGGGGCTAACTTTTATAGTAAATGTCTGGATTGTAGCTTTACCTTCCTGAAGTTTTATTATATTAGTTTTGTGATGCAATAGTCTGGGCTGCACTTGTTGGGATTTAATTTACCATAAATTCAAATAATGATTATTTTAATACATTTAAATATGATCAAATTATGAAATTTGTCTTCTTGTAATCTTTCATTGTCTATCATTTGTGTGGATATCATTTACATTTACAGTGATTGGCATGTAATAACACTTTATTATTTGTAATATGACAAAACTGAAAAATAACCTGCAAAACAATATACATTTTAAATAAAATTGTGGTTAATGTTTTAAACATCAGGGGGGTTTTCTGTTTTGTTTTGTTTGTGTTTTTTTACAATTTATTGTTTGCTACACTGACTGACATCCTGTGTATGATCCCAGCCTTGCACCTAAAGAGTTTGAGTCATTTCCCTGTTATTGTTACATCAAAATCCTCCAGAATGAGCATGACTCCTATGGATAATGGGCTGGTTAAGGTGATTAACCATTATGGTTTCAGTCATTTGAATAAGACAATGGCTTCCTTCTTTATATCATTAGAATGATTCTCTATCCTAAAAGCCTGGTGATTAGTTCATACAGTAGTATGAAGTGACAGTTGTGTGTGTGTGTGTGTGTGTGTGTGTGTGTGTGTGTGTGCGCGCCTGTCCGCACTTTATGGTGTTCGAAAAGAGACATGTTTTATTAAAGGATGTCAGATCTCAAATGTCTCACTCTTCCTCTCTCTCCCAAGCCCACCACACTGCCATGGCAACCATACAGCTTCAGTGAATATACCAGATAAGGCTGACTTGAAAGACTAAGAAAATCCCTCCTTACCTCACTCCCTCCTTCCACCTCTCATCACTCGCTCTATGTAGTTTCTTTTCTTTATCTCTCTCCTCTTCACTGTACACATCTCACTAGTCTCTCTTCATCTCATCCTTCCCTACATGGCTCTCCCTCCTCCTACCTCATTCCCTCTCATCCTGTTTTCCCTTTCTGCTCGTCCTTCCTTCCTTCCCCTTTTATTGCATTAAACATATCTCCCTCTTCGTTCTTTCTCTCTCCTCCCCTCCTTCATTGGATTAAAAAGACACACCCAGACATCATGCAAAAACATCTCTCTCCATGGCAGAGGCCCATAGTGAGATATGAGGACTGGCATGCTGCTGACACTCACCATCTGTCCCCGAGACATAAGGACCCAGAGAGAGAGGGAGAGAGAGAGGTAGGGGTGTGTGAAAGAGAGTAAGGCAGGCTTACAGGAAGCCGCCAAGACAGCCCTGATGATTTCTGCCTTTCAATTTTCATTCCTGATTCAAGGGCAAAACTGCTGCTCTACTTACAGTATGTAGCTAAGCCTTGGCACTGAAAAAAATACTTCTTATTCTTCCACAGATATGGGAATTGATATGAACAAACCATAACTAGCACGGTGGTGGTGGTTGTATGCTTGCCAGCTGTAAGAGTGTTGGCAAATGGTGAAATGTGATAATTTTGTTCAACCAGTGGAAGCAGGTGATCAAACATTTTCTTTTCACTTCAAGAATGAGAATTTAATCATTTAATCAGTCTGAAAATGATTCTGCTTACTGAGGAGTGGACAGCAGTTTGAGCTAAACGACAGCACAGAAACACAGTCAACATTCTGTGAAGACAGAAGATGAATCCACTTTCTACACAACAACAGATGCAGCATCTCAGTTTGAGTCAGAATGTTGGGAGATGGTGACGGTGCCGAGAGACAGGGAGAGGACAGGAAGAGGGGACACAAACCAGAACACTGGCCTCTGAACCAACAGATGGCAGCTGCTGGTGTAGCTGTAATGCAGGAACTCTCCACAACATGAAGCGGACCCAGAGTAAGGTGCTGATGCAGTGGCTGGAGTTTCATGTGTAGTGACCCACAGTCTGACCCATTCACAGTAAAGCTGACAAAGTTGTTCATCTCTCTGAGCTACAGCTCAGAAATGTGGTGAACTTTACAGAGTAGAGTCTGTCCAATCAGAACTAACTGTAGGCAGCACATCTGCCCTGCTAACCAGTCCAACACAGATACAGTAAAAGATTGTTTTCAGAGCTATTTCAGTTACAGTGATAAAGTAGATGTGTTGATGAAACACTGAATTTTAAGGCGAGTGTATCTCCTGATAATATCACACCCAGTTCTTCATATAATGCATGTATATACTCCAATGTTCAAGTGTGTAATTTTTATCTTTTACCAAATAGTTCAAGAGACAACGGAACCACAAGAACTTAACTCAGGAACTGGAACAGGAACCAGGAACTCAACTACATGACTTTGTTTTTAATGTCAGTGAGCAATGAGAGTGATTGTACCTCATTGTACAACACCCACAGACTGTGCACATTCATTGGTTTGTTCTGATCAATAATCCTACACTGTCTCTGAGTTAATGAGGGTAAGATGAGAAACAGTGACATTCGAGGAAACAGTTCATTCAGTTCTATGAAAAATCATAGAACAATGCACTGTCTTTCTCCTCTCATCATAGCTCTATCAGTGCTGCCCATTCCCCAAAATCCTTTTCTTAGTACTTTCATCAAAAGCATCATGTTACCAGGGCAACAACTGCATACAACATCTTTTAAACAATGAGACAATGCTGCCAGACACACTGCAGCTTTAATTATAGTACAGGTATATGTGTGTTTGTGATAACTAACATGGTGTGGTAGATCATGATTATACAACCAGTAGTTCCGACCAAGCAATCTGATTGGTCAAAAAAACATTTAGAATGTGCTCAAATCAGC
The DNA here is from genome assembly GCA_033238685.1 of Lates japonicus. Classification (NCBI taxonomy): domain Eukaryota; kingdom Metazoa; phylum Chordata; class Actinopteri; family Centropomidae; genus Lates; species Lates japonicus. The sequence continues at coordinate 18,738 of BRZM01000067.1, read as the reverse complement.
ATGACAGTATGCCTTACTCATCACTAAAAATATTACTCCACCATATACATTTTACTTTTTTGGTAATAGTTGTATAATCGCAATGCTACACTCGAGGGTGTGCTTTAACGTCATTTGAGCACTTCAGTGATGCTTGTGGACCTCGGTGCGAGCGCCTCGGCTTTCTCCATCAGTTGTGTTGGTGACACGGCGCTATAACTTTAAATTCATGTAAAAGTTTGCAGTTGCAGAAGCTATATCTGTGTGAGTAAAAAATGCAGCATCTTTCTTATAACGTGGTTGATAAAAGTAGGCATTTATTTGTGCAGTAGGCTATTGTTGCAAAAAATAAATACGTATACAGAGAGCAGCTATATATAAAATACTATATAAAATAAAACTGTACAATTTACGATATTTACAGTATATTGCACATTGGGTTATATCTCCTCATATTACATAAGAAGTTACATTTTAAATGAGTGAGTCAAACATTTTGATAAAAAACAGAATATTTGTCCAGCCAGCTTGTCTGCAATTACAGTTGGTAAACCTGGCTGATTTCATTCAGGAGAAGTTTTTACAGTGAAAGCAACATCTAAATACTACAGTTGAATTTTCTGTAAAATATTCATTACAATTTAAAGGCATAAAATCCTGTTCAGTGACTCCTATCTAACAGAACATTGCATCTTCCTTCTTATCTTAAGTAGGACAGCAGAAGCATGAACCATCTTCAGACATATTCAAAGCAACAACTCAGCTCTCCCCTCATCACTTTAAACTTTGTTACACTCTGTAGGAACTTTCTGCTCTTGTTCACACATACAGTGTTCATGTGGTTGAGGAATCGTTTCCCCTTTAGATCTCCAGTCAGTTCCTTGGACTGCCATGCCAAGCTCATCAAACAAAAATGGCCACTCTTCCAGAAGCTATTTAATATTTTCCCCGTTTGACTTGTTTACACTGTGTGTAGAAAGTCAACTTCTTTAGAACTGGGACCTTCTCTGGATTTGCTTCAGTTTGCTGATTCATCATTCATCTGATGCTTTCTTTTCCTCCTTGCTCTCTGGGGTCTCTCCAAAGGGCAGGAATTTTAAATCCCAGTTAAAGCAACCATATGTGTCCTGGATTGCTGCTCTCCATTCTGGACGGACTTTGTCTGCACACGCTTCGACCAAAACTCACAATTTTCACAGTAAGTCATCATGAAGGCCTTAAGGCTGTCCTGACAACATCTGAAGTGAATCCAGTCACCCTGCTTGTAGCTGCACATCACACTATAAAATATGTCATTTCCTGTTCTCAGTAGGTGGCGCTACAACAATTGTATGAATATTGACATATGGATGTGTGCAGTTAGGGTCCATTAACAATACTGTTTGATGCAGTTTGGACAAAGTATGGCTGAATTACAGCAAGTTTAATGCAACTTCCTGTTTCATGGCGAGTCATCTTTCAACATCCATCAACTTTGAGGGGCCAGAACGGGCACGCCCCTTCAACGAAAACTCAAAAGCTTCACAATTGAACATCTTCTATGTCATAATAACTTATTAATAGGTTTTGAAGTCAATCGGATAAAGCATCTAGAATGGTTGTAAAAATTCCCGACCCCTGGAAATGGCCCAAAATTTTTCATCTTCCGGTCAAAATTACAGATTCCCTGTTGGGTTGGCAGGCTCCAAGAGACTTTTTTGTGCGTCTTGGGATGTTACATAAGTGTGCAAATTTTCAAATTTTTAGGCACAACGGGCTTGAGGGGCTGTTCTGTCAAAAATTCTAGATGGCACTACCGAGCCATTTTGCCACACCCATGCTCAAGACCCCTAAATTATGTAATTTTTCCAATGGTTCCATCTACACGAATGATTTAAGTTGCCCTCTAATGTGGGAGAAAATAAAGTAATCCACCTTTTTGAGAGTGATCGCACTGTCCGCCATAAAAAATAATAATCACAAAAAAATCACTGGTTAAACAAGGCTTATAATGAAGTGATTTAAACAGTGATTTGCTCATCTGCCTAAAGTCAGGGCAAAGCCACTAACCAGCTGTAGGGATGGGTATCATTAGGATTTTATCTTTATCCATCCAGACCCCTATCAGTCCGGCTCAAGCTGTTACTGGTTTAAGAAGATTTTATTGATACATTTGAAGTGGAATTTAGTTTTCAATAAGGAAAACACTGTAAAAAACTGGAATTTGTGGCAATAAGAGATTTAAAATAAGAGCTTTTATGCTCTTGCATAATAATTTTCTGTGACACTTAATATTTTTCAGAACTCATTATCTGTGACAGCTGTAACTCTTGGCTGTTTTGAATGTATTCTCTCTGTGGCATCAGAGCATGTTAAAACAGCAACTACTGCAGGTTAACCAACAGTTTTAAGGCTGATTAACTTGAAGAAATTCACTCTATGCCGACCATAAACATTTACTTGCTTTGTAACATAATATGGCTATAACAGCCCCCAACACCCTGAAATACCATAGTTAGACAATAGTCTGTGCTCTTAAATCGACATGATATGAACACATGATGTGTACAGGAGGTGAGAGTGTGTATTTACACTAGATAAGTTGTTATGAAGTGACAAATGACAGGGTCAGAGAGCGTGTGATCTGTCTAGGCATTTTTATTTGGCGGAAGAAGAAGTACATAGGGTAGCAGAAGTATGTGCTGGTCCTTTGTCTAACAAGAGTGATTGTGTTTTGTAGCATAAGAGATACAAGTATATTGATGACCATACAGTGAGATAGTAATGAGTAGTAGCATCAGTGAGGGACGATGATGAGCTGTCAAGTAAGCAGCAGAAACAGATAGCCAGCAGTGGTGTGGTGTTTGGTATTGACATCAGGACCCTTGGAGTTGTTGGTAAACTGCACAGTTGTTGACAGGGTATGTAAAAAGATACACAAGAAGGTGAGGTATAAACAAGTATGGTTTTGTGAAAAGACATGTTGTAACCCAGTGTGTTGCCATTGAGCACGTTTCTAAACCAGCGCCTGCACTCAGCAGCACCTGCAGTGAGAGATAGAAAGACGTAAGACAGGTTTTAGGCTAAAGATCTAACAATCACAGAAGACAGGTCATATGGAGGATATAGGCCAGAAAACCCTAGGCGATATGTCAGTTGTTATAGATGAGCAGGAGAAGGTAGTGTCAGTGTGCGGGCGTACCTTGCAATCTGTTAAAGTGCATGTCAGAAGACGTGTACACGGTGGTCAGCACAGCCATCTGTGGCTTCAGAAGGAGCATCATAGAGTACAGTAGAGTAGTGGAGATCACAGTACAAATATCTTCAAATTATGTACGTTAGACAGAGACTATAAGTTAGTCAGTGGTGATTGGTGAGTGTGCTGGCAAGTGAGGAAGGCAACTGGGAATGTTAAGTCAGGTACGAGTGTAATGAGTTAGTATAGGAGACACTGTCCAGATATAGTCGGTTGTTGAGAGATTAGTTTTATGAATCGCTCTTAGTCTGGCCCCTCCCCTGCAAGCAATGTGCCATTGGACACTCATTACAACACAGCTTTCAGGTTCACAAGAGCACGCAAACCCCTCCACCACGTTAAGGTGGCGATTCTGGGAGGGGAACATGCAGGTTATTCAATGCTGGAAATTCATGTGCAACATAGCACAAAAAGGGTTAGGGTTAGGGTTAGGGTTAGGGTTAGGGTTAGGGTTAGGGTTAGGGTTAGGGTTAGGGTTAGGGTTAGGGTTAGGGTTAGGGTTAGGGGGGTTAGGGTTAGGGTTAGGGTTAGGGTCTTTTTTTCCTTTTTAAAAAATAAATATATATATATCTATATATATGTAAAATTTTTCAGGGTTCCATAATAGCCTATGGGGAGAAAGAAGGTAGGTGGATGGGTGATCAGGGCTGGTTCCAGTGAGGGAGACAGCAGGGTTCTAGAATCTGAGAGGTATAGAGGCAGAAAGAGGGGGGTGCAGGGAAGGGGAGGGCAGCATGTGAGGGGCAGTGGTGCATGTTGTGATGTTGCTCCTCTCTGATAATACATTGGGGTCTCACAGGAGGGAAGGTCATCCAGTCAGCCTCAACTCCTCTGGAGGTCCCCTGGAGCCTGGATTGGCAAGGCTCTTCACAAAAAGGAGGAGGGGGATTTGAATTTTAACCAGGTGAGGTTAGGTCCTCAACATGATAATATATGGTTAGGGTTAGGATTAACTCAAGGTGAGGTTAGGATAAGGGATGGGAGAGGGATTGGGGCCAAGGGGATGAGAGTTGGGGTTGAGGAAGAGAAGAAAGGGAGGAGTTAGGGCAAGGTCCGGGGTCAGGTTAGGGTTAGGGCAAGAGTCAGAATAAGGTTGGGGTTGGGGCAGGTCAGAGTTAGGTTGTTGGGTTCTCAGTCAAGGTAAAGGCGGTTGGGTTTAGGGAATTGGGTGGGGGGTCAGGTTAGGGTTGGGGTCTAGTAAACTCAGGCCAGTTGAGTTTAGAGTAAGTTGGAGTTGGGTTAAAGGTCAGGGTCTGTATAGAAGTGTTAAAGTCAAGGTGAGCTCCAGGGTCCGTTCAGGTCCTGGGTCTTAGTAAAAGCTCCGGAGGAAGGGAAAACTGAGGATGAAGATCAAGTTAAAAAGCAGGTGGCCGCCCGGTTCTGGAATAACCAGTAGAGAATTTCCAGGCATCCCACTTCTAAATTAGTGAGGTGGGATACCTGACTGTTGGGCGAATAAATCCACAAGTAGGGAGGGTAAGCATCCAACAAGGGGCTGCAAAGTAAATAACATGCAATAAAAAGGTAAAATAAGTGCTGTACACGAGGAATGCTGTACACAGGTAAGTGCTATATACAAATAAGTGCTATACATAAAAAGTGCTATGCATGCATCTCCACACAGTAAAATATGATAAGATATGTACATCATGCTGGATAAAACATAAAACATGAAATAATTTTAATTCAAAGGAAAATATTTTTGTTTAGAAAAAAGACCCCAATTGGATGCACCCCCTCCCATATTGTTGGAAATGTTTTTATTATATATATATATATATATATATATATATATATATATATATATACATATATGTGTTCTCCGTCATGGGAGGATTGTTTAACTGCTATAAAGGATTACCCAGTCTTGCAGTGGGCCCCGTAGATAAAATTTATAACTGGTGGATGATATGAAATATAAAAAGAATCAGAAAAAAAGAGGGGGTGAGTGAGAAAGGAGAAACACTCCAAAATCCCAGCATGCCTTGAACGCAACACCTAAATTAGTAGTTGCCGTAAAGAGAACTCTGGGGGCAAGAATCCAAGGATCATGCATAATATTAGTGTTTAAAAGCATGCTCAAAACATTATGTCAAGAATACAAGTTATTCCTGTTTATTTATATTAATTTGTTGCTTAATTAGTAGAATATTTATTTTATTTAATTTTATTTACATAGATACAAGTCACATGCACTGGTGTGTATACAACCAACATAACATAAACACACACACTTTTATATACATGCATCCACATCTATCCACCAGATGATTATAAGTGCTATTTTAAAAGGGGTCACGTGCAAGCCAGGCACTCACATACTAGCAGGAATATATATTTAATTGGTCTTGGTAGACCAGTTATGCTTCGTTCCAGGATTGAAGGCGGTTATAAAGAAGGAAACGGAAAATGAAGAGGAAGAGCCCACAATAACAGGTAAGATTTTAATTGTATTTTTCATTAAAACCCAGTGGATCGATCGTTTGTATTTTTTGTATCCATTGTCGTTCAATTCGACGTCTCTGTTGTTTGGACCAGGTCCGTTTGCTATCCAGGATTCTATATTTAAAATGTTCAAGGCCGACTTCGATAAAATGCCTATGCAGGATGGATGTACCCTTCCCTCCCCGTATACGGTACAGGTGTTGTGAGATTCTGATTTTGGCAGTTTTTTCTGTTTCCCCAATATAGAATTTATTACAGTGTGTGCATTCAATCATATAGATCAAGTTGGTGGTTTGTGGAGTGCATCTGGATATTACTGTAGTTCCCTGCCCTGAATGACTATTTACTATATACGGTGAGTATTTGAGTAACCATTTGTCTGTGCTATTGTTTCTGGAATGATCAAATCGTGTGTGAACCAATATGTCTGATAGATTTTTATTTCTTTTATAGGCCGTAATCGGGTGGAAATTATTCAAGGGGTCGATTAATTCCTGTGCCCGGTGGAAGTTGGCCTTTAAGCCTGAAATTAAACCTGAGAGGTCCTGGGAATATGTTACCACCAACGGGACAAGTGCGAGACTGCTCTTATCTGTTTTGTAATCCCCTTTATTATTAAAGGAGTTTCTGACCTCCGATCTGATCGACCTCAGGAAGCGGCTGGAATAACCTCTAGGTCTAAGGGCTGTGAACAGAGTCGAAGTAGCCTCATCTATGTCCTGCTGGTAGGTGCATATCCTATGGAATCTTATTAGTTGTGATTTGATGATCCCTTTAAATGTGTGTCTGGGGTGATAGCTGCTCTTGTGTAAGAGGGTGTGGCGGTCGGTCTCTTTGAAGTGGACCTTAGTGGCCAGCTGTTTCGAGTGGACAGTGTGATTATGGAAGAAGACCCGCGTGTCCAGAAATTCGATCTCCTGTGTTTGTAAGTTTTGTTTTAACTTTATTTTCGGGTGGTGGGAATTTAGGACTGCTAAAAATTCATGGAATGAGTTTAGGGACTCACTCCAAAGGCCGAAAATATCGTCAAGATAGCGGAAATATAACAATGGGAGTGTTTGGCATTTTTTGAAAGCCGTTTCCTCCCAGTCGGCTAAATAGATGTCGGCATAGGAGGGGGAATATTTTCTCCCCATAGCGCAACCACAGACTTGCAGATAATGTTTATTATTGAATTGGAAATCATTCCTCGTTAATGTGATCTCCAAAAGTTGGAGAATGACATTATCTGGGCGGTCGGGGTCCGGCATTTTGCGTAACGCTTTTGCCACTGCCTGTAGCCCTAAAGTCGTGTCAATGTTTGTGTATAAGGAATCAATATCTATTGAAAATAAAAAAGTACCTATCGGTACTGTTAAATTTTGTAATTTTTTTACAAATTCATAGGTGTCCTTAATGTAACTTGGATGGATTTGCGCTAATGGGTTTATGTAATGATCGATAAATTCCGCTATACGATATGACTCTGAGCCGCAGTCACTTACAATAGGTCTTCCTGTAGGCACCTTAAACGGGACCGTCCAGGTATCTGATGGTTTATGGATTTTCGGGAGGAGATAAAATAATCTGCAACGCGGATTATCAGGACCAAGGAGGTAGGTCATCTGTTTAGCCTTAATATATTTATCTTCATATAGTTTTGTAATTATTTTTCTAATCATATTTTGTGTTTCTGTCTGCAGAGGTTGTTCCAGGGGGACATAATAGGTGGTGTTGTTCAGCTGTCTTTCTGCTTCCAGGAGATAATTGAACCTATCCTGTAAGACTATTTGTCCTCCCTTGTCTGCAGGTTTTATGATTATATCCTGTCTTTTGCTGAGTGCAGAGAGAGCCTGTCTTTGAGTCCCTGTAATGTTCGATTTAGCCCTGTAGGAGGCTCTAAACTGGGAGAGACATTCCTCATCCTTCCGGATCAGGTCTTGGATGGGCTCCGCCAGAGTTTCAAAGGCAGGTTCCCAGTTGGAGTTATTTGTAAATGGAACGTGTGGGAATTCTGTGTTATAGTGAAAATGATCCAAGATTTTTAATCTTCTATGGTAGGTGTGTAGATCACTGCGCAGTTGGTCAGGATCTGGTGGTCTGGGTGTTGGAATAAATGTGAGTCCCCTCTCCAAAATCTCCCTTTCCAGGTGATTTAGTTTGAAGGAAGAGCAGAGGTTCGTGATATTTGAATTCTGGGGAGTTGCTATAGTGCACTGCTCCCCATTCACATGTTTAATTGATCCACCCAGTGTTCGGCTATTTTCTGGGCCGTCTCCTTAGTCCAGTGGACCGGATCTCTTGGTTCGGTCTTGAAGTGGAGCGGACTGATCTCGGACAGGTAAGTGCATTTCTTTTCTATATAACTATTCAGGTGTGTTATTAGGTCCTTCTGCTGTTTCTCCAGTCTATTGCTGATGTTGATAATTGGTGTATAAATGAGGGCATTAGGAAATGTTTCCTTTGCTATCTTCAGCAGTGCATTAAGTTGTTTTATAATTGTAAGTGGCTGTTGCCGTCTAAGGCAGTTGTTCAAGCCCACTGACAAGACTGCTGTCTTCACTATTTTGGTAGGGGGAAGTTTCTTCAAAATCTCCCCTATATGGTGGAATTGTGCTCCAGGGAAGCTATCCATCTGGATTTCCTCACTGGAAAATTGTGGCACTCTGGCTAGATTTGAATCACCTATTATTATGATAGGTTTCCTAGGTGTGAGGTGCCAATTCCTAATTTTTTGCTCCGTTCTCTGGTGGACCGTGGGTTCACAGTCGGAGGTCCCCGCGGCCCCAGAATGCAGACAAGGTGAGGTGCTCTTAAGACAGGATTCAGATTGTGCAAGTTTTCGTGCATTATTGCTTTCTGAAAGATTTGCCATCATCATATCCTGTTCAGTTAGGTTTGGTTTTAGAGCTTGTTCGCCAATGTCTGCAGGAGGCCGCAGCTGTTCCGGCTGCTTAGCCCGTGGTCCCGGAGCTGGAGGGGGAGAAGAGGAGGCAGTGATTTGTGAGGGTAAGGGACTGGAGGAAACAGAATCTGAACCTGCTACCACCACATTACTGTAAGGTGTGATGGGGAGTTTGGTGACTGTGACCCTGACATGTTTTTGGATGCTAATGCCCTCTTTCTCTTTTTTTTCAGGAGATTGTGGCTGGGACAGAGTTGTGGGGTCCCCAGGGGTCTGCAGGGGGGCCCCCTTGTGTTCTGTGCTGCAGCCCTCTACAGAAATGGATGGCGCTGCTGATATAGAAGATATCTGCAAAGGAGAAGCTGTATTCCTTCTTGTAGTGTGTGGACGAGCTGGTGTGAGTTCCAGTGGTTCCTGTGGTTTAGCAGGTGAGGAACTCAGAGGCTGGCTGTCCTTGTCTGGATCTATAGTTTGTGATTGTGTGTTGTCAGGTAAGTTTTCAAGTGATGTTGTAGTAGCGGTGGGTAAGTCGTATACCTGGGCAGTCGCTGTAACATTATTTAATTTGGACTGCTCCTGTATAGGGCTATGAACCTTATGATGGTTGTGTATCTCCATATTATGTGTTGATCTGTTCTTGTGGTTTGGCCTCTGTTCCAGATGTGTCTGGAGAGGCTGGGGAATGAATGGCTGGCGCACTGGGGATAGTTCAGCCTGTCTGGCCTGTTCTGGAGTGGGGAGAGGTGGAAAATTCTGTAAAGAGGGTTCTACACTCTGTGGGCCCACATGTGGTTGACCTTGGAGCACCATGGTTCTGAGGGTGTCTATGGAACTGTCGGTAAGTCGACGTCCATATCTCAGTTTAGCCCATTTCAAGGCTTTACTGAAGGCTGGTGGTTGAAAGGTTGTAACCTGTGCTAACAGGGATGCTAATAAGGCATCATAGTGGTCAGCCAGGATTATTAGGTTATTGTTCAGCCATTGATCTGTGTTTATTTTCAGGGTTAGGGTTAGGGTTAGGGTTAGGGTTAGGGTTAGGGTTAGGGTTAGGGGTTAGGGTTAGGGTGAAAATAATAAGAGAAAGAGGCAAGCCTATGAAGTTCACCAAACTGACAAACAACAGCAATGAGGTTGAAAGAGTGTGGTGTTCTACCGGAAGCATCTACTTAGCTGGCAGGATAGTAAAGATATGCGCGCTCTGTAATGCAAGAGGGCGCTTAGTACTACACAGTATAACAAGAACAATCTCAGGTTTGTGCACTACAGAAGCAGGCTGACAGAGTTACACTTACAGACCATTAATATCCCTGGCGCCCCAGCAAGCAATGGACGGCGAACTTTTTAATGATACAACTCACCATCAGAGACAAAAATCAATCACTATCCTGCCTCTCAACCAGCAGTGACTGGCGTCAAACACAGCCATCCATAGACTCAGTCATGTGTACCCAACCTAAACTTTTTCCCACGACTTCCCCAGCTTCACATCAATTTCAGCATTTGAACCAATGGCCTTGTACCCTACCCCACCAGAAGGCGGCGTTTCTGCCCACCCTGCAGCCTGTAATAGATAAGGCAAGCAATTTGCCCCGCGGCACACAGGTGCCGCAGTCGACAAAAGCAGCACCGCCCCAAAGCCTACCAGACCCAGATGACAGCCAATTACAGCACCTGCCATTTGCCCTCCTTTTCTGCAGGAAAGCAGCAAAACAGAAGTTGTGCGCCAGCAGGATAAGAAGCGATGGAGACTTTCAGCCAGGATGAAGGTACGCAACAGAGACAGCACTTGCAAAAAGGCGGAACACCCTGACGTATCAGACAATGGCCCCAGGAAGCCGCATTGTCTTGCTACAGATCTCGGAGTGCCGCTTTTGATACAAATTGGACCATCACATCCGCTACAGAGACCGAGCACTCTTATTATTAAAATAAACTGCACTAAACTGGTTTAAGTCCTATCTATCTGATAGGCTTCAGTTTGTACATGTTAACAACTACTCCTCCATACACACAAAAGTTAGACATGGAGTTCCACAAGGGTCAGTGCTTGGACCAATCCTTTTCACTTTGTATATGCTTCCCTTGGGCAATATTATCAGGAAACACTCCATAAATTTCCATTGTTATGCAGATGATACACAGTTTTATCTGTCAATGGAGCCTAACAAAACCAATCATCTAGACAAACTCCAGGCTTGTCCTAGGGACATTAAAACTTGGATGACATGCAACTTTTTACTACTGAACTATAACTGTCATTATAATTGGTCCTGAACACGTCAGAAATAAACTTTCTAATGATGTAGTTCCATTAGACGGCATTGTCCTGGCTCCCAGCTCCACTGTGAAGAATCTGGGAGTCATCTTTGATCAGGATATGTCCTTTAACTCACATATAAAACAAACTTCTAGGACTGCCTTTTTTCACCTGTGTAATATCACCAAAATTAGACATTTTCTGTCGGTTAGGGTTAGGGTTAGGGTTAGGGTTAGGGTTAGGGTTAGGGGTTAGGTTAGGGGAAGGAGACACCACTAGGTGTCACTGGTGCGCTGGCAACATGTATTATTCTGATCTTTTTATCTTTTTTTTCCTTTTTTTTCTATATATATATATATATATATATATACATATATATATATATATATATATATATATATACATAATTCTTTTTTCGGGGTTCCATATTGGCCTATGGGGAGAAAGAAAATAGGTAGATGGGTGATCAGGAGCTGGTTCAGTGAAGGGGAAACGGCAGATTCTAAGGAATGTGAAGGTAAGGAAAAAGTAAAAGGTGGAGGGGAGAACAACTAGAGCTCGGGAGCAATATTTATTGACATATTGCCCTCTGATATTTATTATTATTTATTTATTTAGGTCTCCACAGGAGGAAGGTCATCCATCAACCTCAACCTCCTGGAGGCCCCTGCCTGATTGTAGGCTCTTCCACATAAAAAAAAAAAAAAAAAAAGGGGGGGGGAAATAAAAATATGAATTTTAACCGGGTAGTGTTGAGTCCTCCAACATGATGATAGGGTTAGGGTTAGGGTTAGGGTTAGGTTAGGGTAGGGGCAGGGTCCAGGTCAAGTTAGGGTTAGGGCAGGGTCCAGGGTCAGGTTAGGGTTAGGGCAGAGTCCAGGGTCAGGTTAGGGTTAGGCATTTGCCATTCATTCTTGGTTCAATCTGGGTGGATTCCAGAATTCCAACTTTTGATTCCAGATGTCGCTTCCAATTTCCAATTTATAGTACAGAATCTGGACTTCCAATTTCCAACTTTTGAAAATTCAAGTGTAATGTCTCCAAGTGGCCTCTTGGAGGCAGTGTTGGATAATAAATGGGAAATTTAGAAGCGACTTCCAGATTGCAAAATTTGGCTTGTCATGTCTTATATTGAAATTTGGAAGCTGATGGAAAAATTCCCTTTTTCTGTCTAAAAAGGTCAAGAAAGATAGTTTATACGCTATTTTAGCCATTTTTAACCCGATTTTAATGGGGTTTTTATTGAATTAATTGAGCTGGGGCCTCCAGACTGGGTCTGGGGGCTTGGAGCCCCGGGAGGGGCCCCTGGGATCGGGCCGGGAAAGAGGGTCCCCCTGTGGGGCTGACTGCCTGAGCTGGGGCCTCCAGACTGGGTCTGGGGGCTTGGAGCCCCGGGAGGGGCCCCTGGG
>BRZM01000066.1:1276602-1555728 GCA_033238685.1 Lates japonicus | reverse complement strand
AAAAAAAAAACTTGCCTTTCAGCCTTTCAGGGCTTCTGTATGTATGAGAGCAATGATGCAATGAGTGATAAATGATAATGGAAATACAATGCAAATATGGATAATTCAGGGAACCAGCCTCCTCAGCAGGGAATATTTGCATATTTACAGTTTTAATATTTCATTTCTTTGTGTTGCTTAGTGCCCTTTTCTGTGGAGGAAAGTGTCCATTGCTGAAACAGGGACAATAATATAAGAGTTATATGTTTTGTTGTTACTAGAGTTAAAGTCCAGGAAAAACTGGATGTGGAAAATTTAACTTGTCTATGTTAAAACATATCTAATCAAATCATAAACTTATAATGAGCTCTTGAGCTAAGTCACAAAGGATTCATTTGGATGCCCAAAGAGCCATAACGTAATTTACCTTGAATACAGCCCCTTTCATCAAGTTCTCCAATATCAAAATATACTGTATGTAACTGCCTACAGAGCAAAAACTAGAAGTGTTTTCTGATTACTTCATTTGTGTATGCTCTTCAAAAACTGTTCCAAATCACTCAACATGATCACAAGATAAATCTGCTTTATGTTGTGACAGCGCTATAGTTCAGGTGTGGTTAGGTGCAGGCACAAACATGACTTAGGTATGGGGAAAGATCATGGTTTGCAAAGGTTGTCTGGGGCATTTTGGAAAACACACACAAAAACAACCTATTTGTTGTTGTAATGAGTCAAAGCCACAGGTTGAGTGACTTCCTGTAATGTTGTCTTGACTGCATTACCACATCATACACTGAGATGTGTTAGGATTTACTGCATATGTGCGTCTAGCCCTGCTTTCATCTGGCTGGCTGACTGTGTCTTGTGTGTGTGTGTGTGTGTGTGTGTGTGTCCAGCAGCAGGGATATGTATGCCAGTCAGAGCGATGCTCCCTGTCACTGGTGATAAGTGGTAATTGAATTTTGCCAGGCGGAGCTGACAGGGCAGGGCTGGCAGACCAGTGTGTGTTGCATGAGAGGGTCTTGGCAGCATTATGCTTTTAATTGTGTCAGTCAGGGGCTGCATGGAGGTCCGTCAGCTGTGAGCTGCCATTTCACTCTTTGTCTGTCTGCTGTCTCTCTGTCTTTGTGCCTCTATTTCTCTTCATTTGTCTCTGTATCCTTTTTTATTTCACTCACATTAATCCAATACAGTATCCCTACAGCCACAAGCATGTTTAAAGCTGCAATGATCAGTTTTTCTAATATAAACAATGGACAACAGGACTATGTGTGATGTGAAAGGTGTCGCCTGTAGTGACCCACCCACATAAAATTATCACCTGACTGAGATTTTAGCTTGTCCCACAGCCCCCAGGGTGGCCAGATGAATCAGTTTATGTAATCTATTTATTTATTGTAATCAACTTTAATGATTTATTTTATTTTTCTTTAACATATGCTCAATTTGTATGTATCAGTATCATTTTTAAATGGCCTCTTTACAGTTTGTCTTTGCTTTATGTTTTTATTTTGTTATATTTTTTATTGTAATTTTATATCAAAACTAATATACATATTTTTTATTATTTATAGTGTTATAATATGATACAAAGTGCTAATTTGTTGGTATCTTTAATAATGCTCCAAAATTGAGCAACACAGAGCAGCATGGTCCTCCCTCTAACAGTTCGTTCTTTCTTTGTTATTTTTCCACCATCTCTCAGCTCTTTGACTATTTCTGTCTTGTCTTGATCATGTCTGCCCTCGTCTGTTTGCTTTTCCTGTTCTTCTACTTTCTGCCAGTCACTTCCCACAGTAGTCCTGCTCCCCTTTCGGTGAGGTGGGTGTTTGCTGCTGCTGCTGCAAGGTCAAAGCAGTTCACGCTCTCTCTCTCTCTCTCTCTCTCTCCCTTCCACTGTGTGTCTTTGAGGGTCTCTTGCTCTCTCTCTCTCTTTGGATGCACTCTTAAGAGTATGTGGCAGTGGCAGGTTGTGATGGTTAGCTTATTAACCTCAGCGGTGCAGCCACTGACAAATTGGCCTGGATTAATGTCAGCTAAAGTCCAAACTGGCACTGCCTCTCTCTCTCTCTCTCTCTCTCTCTCTCTCTCTCTCTCTCTCTCTCTCTCTCTCACACACACACACATATGCTCACACACCCCACTGCTACTGCACCCATGTTTGCACTGAATGCTCCTTGGAATTTCAAGTTTCAACATGTCCTTTGTTTTGTTTTGATTTCTTCAGTAAGTTTCTCATTAAGGTTGTTTTTCATGTGTACTGAGAAGACCGTGCTGAGATTTATTGGTAGAGTTGTCAGTGACTGATTACCTGTGATTGTCACAGGTAGAATGGTCAAACACCTTTAAAGCAATCCCAGCTTTTATCACATTTTTGGGATATTTCATATTTTCTGGTCTTAGTTGTTTTAAGTTATTATTTTCAATTTAACATCTTGTATATTATTATGGAGTTTCTCAGTACAGAAGGTAAAAATGTAAAGCAATTTTATGAACTAAACCTGGTGGAAGCGTTTTGATATGTCTGTCAGCTCGAGTCAACCATGATTGACATAACACATGTCCTACAAAGATAACCACAAAGGACTTTAAAGTTTTAATTTTGGAGATGAAACAGAGGCAGAAATTGGAAATGAGATTCCCTCTTTCAATCTTATCTCAGCTCTCGCAGTGTTCCTGAATGATTGCAGTAATGAAAAATAGGGAGCGGAATTATTTCTTGTTGCAGTATTACTTTTGCTGATGAGTTTGTGGAGTTGTTTTCAGTGCCTTTGGAATTAAACAGGGGTGAATGATCCCGGAGAGTGGTTTAGCAATGTGACTGCACAGCAAGAAGGTCGAATCCAATGCATGGCTGAGCCTGAGTGTAAGGCTTAGTGATAGACAGACAACCTTTCCAGGCTGCACCCCACCTCTTGCCTAAAGCATGCTGGGATAGGCTGAACCCCACGTGACCTTGGGCAGGATGAAGCAGGTATTAAAATTTGTGCTATGGATTGTATAAATTAGCCCAAGATAACAGGCAAAGGTAATTGAAACATGTCTTATTATGTGTCATCTTTCACCAATTATTACAAGCAAGTAAAATGAGTCACAAAAGTCTGGATGGATGGAAAATGAAAAACTCCAAATCACAGTGGTATTATTCTTTAAAAGAAAGTAATCCATGCTTCAGAAACAATAAAACAGAAATATTAGCAGATTTTTCTTTCAGCTCATGTCCATACAGTGACCCAGTTTTCCTGTAGGAAAACAAAGAAGAACAGCTGAATGACTTGATGGTTGAGAGGCATCAAACAATATCTTCTTAAAGTATTCCAAATAATTAATATATTCTGTTGGGGCTGTTACTTTGCTTACAAAATACCAAATTTTAAAATATGCAAATACTGTGCTGCTTCATCTGGTTTTGTTAGAATTTAGTATTCATTCCACTCAGTGAGGTTAAAAACTGACTGTATATCCAGTTCATAAGGATTCAGCTCCATCAGATGGAATTAATTTATTTCTCATACCAAGGGATAGTCTGGGCCAGGGTTTCTTTTACCAGTTCCACTGCCTTCAACCACTGTCTGTAGACTGCAAGTAACTGCCTGTGCCCACTCCAAGTCTGGTTCCAAATGGTACCCTGTGCAAAGTGTCATTGTATTCTTCTATGCCTAGCTCCTTATCAGTAGTTTAGCCTTGTTGTGGTCTTGACCATACGTGAGATCATCTGATGACACCACAGTGGTGGGGCTCATCTCTTCTGGGGAGGGGCGGGGTGGAGCACCTGGAGCACCTGACAGCGTGGTGCAGGGAGAGCACCCTGCTCCTCAACACCTCAAAGACCAAAGAGCTTATAATAGACTTCAGTTCCACGACTGATCATCAGTGGGGCCTGTGTGGAGAGGGCGGTGGACTTCCACTTCCTGGGAGTCCACATTGAGGAGGACCTGACCTGGAGCGTGAACACCTCTGAGCTGCTGAAAAAGGCCAAGCAGAGACTGCACTTCCTGAGGGTGCTCAGGAGAACTAACATCACCCAGACACTGGTGTCCTTTTATCAGTGCTCCATAGAGAGCATCCTAACATACTGTATATGGCTCAGAGGAAAGCGCTCCAGAGGGTCATTAACACGGCCCAGAGGATCATCGGCTGTCCTCTCCCCACACTGGAAGATCTACACAGTTCCCGGGCCTGCCTCAAAAAGCTCATAACATCATAAGCATATCAATTCCTGACACTTGGTTTGAACTGGTTGTCAGGCAGACAGTACAGACAATTAAACACAAATAGATTCAAGAAGAAGCCATCAAACAGTATTAAATCACACTCACGCAGCCAAAAAACATAACCTTGAGGTAATAAGAAACCGTGCAACAAGGAATAATTTCTACGGTGTGTGTGTTTGTGCTTATTTTATTTATTTTATTTATTGTTTCTATTTTACTTATATATCATTTAGGAATGTTTGATGGATGGCACTTTTAATTTACTGGAATGTGACAGAGGATAAAGATATTCTGATTTCACTCATAACCCCATCCAGGGGCTATGTAGCCTGGGATGCGGGAAGGCTTGAGCAGGTCTTCCTCTGTCCACACATCTAAGTGACTACGATGAAAATGTCTACCCTAGTTTTGTACAAAAATATTTTTTTCTCTGTGATGACTGTGACACACCACATTAACTAACAGATTCCACTTGAATCCACTGAGCATAGAAACACAGACCTAAGTCTAACTGTAGTTTGCTGTGTATACTCGATTAGAGTGAATATCAATCATTTCAGCCTTGAAAGGGTTAAGGAGAGCTGGATGGATTCATGAAACCTAAGAATAGACATGTAACGCCAACATGTTCTGGGAACTTCTGTTATTTATAATAAAGGCAACAATTATGGATACTCTACTAATGACTTGTACCTACTAAAGAGTTTGTAATGAAATTAACTCACATATCTTCTTCATTGACTATAATATCACTGATTATTACTATAATTAGTACTAACTGAATTTGGATTGGGTTCCTATTCGCTTGAGTTATACTAATAGGAATTGGTTCGTATTAATGAAATAGCTAATTCCATTTGAAGTCAGATATTGACATAGTCACAGTCAGATATTTCATATACGTGATTCTCACTCTAATCTATACTTCTCACTTTGTTTATTACCAGAGATGTTATGAAGGAGGACTCTTTACATACTCTACATTATAATATTGTTTCCTGCCAGAAGCAGGAGTTGCTGTGAGATACGCAGTGCTAGAGAAAGTATGACAGGTGTGTGTGTGGTTCAAGGTAAGTGAGCAGTTGATACTTGAAAGACAGCCACTGTAGGAGGCAGTCTTCAGGTGTAGATCTACATAGTAGTTTGGCTTTCCTCACACACACCCTACCAGTTTCAGGCAGGAAGGTACAGGATTTTTTTTTTTTTTACCTTTATGTAATTAAGTGTAGAGAATTGCTCAGAGGTTCCTCTCTTCCTCTCCCTCCTCACTCTCTCCTCTTTATTTGATGAGGAAATGTAATTAAAAGGAGAGAGAGATCTTTCTCAAGGTTTGATCATTGTCTCCATCCTCTAATGGAGAGCTTAGACCTGCCGTCTCGATCATCGACAGCTAGAGAGAGAGACTGTGAGAGAGCAGGAGGAGATATTGGAAGAGCAATGAAGATGGAGAGATCCATCAGTGAGAGGAGAGCGACGGAGAAAGGCAGGAGACAGCTTAGACAAACAGAACATGAGGCAGGCAGAGAAAACACAAAGATGTGGAGGAATAGATCAAGGAGGGGAGACAGTAAAGAGGAAAGTAAAAGGGTATTAAAATGGAAAAGGGTTCTTGTTGGTGGAGCAGACATTGGTTTCCTGTTATGATACCACTTTTAAATAGACATCATTCACAAAGGGTTAATAAGTGGTAATAAATGGCTTTATGAATAAATAATTTGCTAATGATTTATAGATCAGTTAGGAGCCATTAATGAGAACATCTATTGGGTGAGATACTCTAAATATGCTCCATGAGTAAAGCTAATCATAAGCAGGCTATCCAAGACTTCTTGTGTTCACAGGAATGCTCCAACTTTAGTAATAACAGGAGACTAGGGGTTGAGCCTGCAAAGTTAGGTGAGTTTCAGTATGATAGGGGCGACTGATATGAATACAGGTAAGATGAAAGAACATTAAGGTCTGTGTGCTCAGATTTGAGGTGGTATACCGCCTTCATGTTGAAGTATTATGCTTGTAGAAAGTCGGATCTGTCCAGTGTCTGCTCTAAGAAGAAACACCATATACACTGTAAACTTCTAGGATCTTTTTGTTTAATCATGTCTGTCTTGTAAGGTGTCTCATTAGGTGTGGGTCATGAGATGACAGTAGAGTTTTTAGATCTTGTTCTCACGTGTTATCATATACAATAAGTACAGAACTTTGACTATGTGGCAAGGCAGCTGAAAGTGACAGAAAAACGAAAGGCGGATCTCGATTTATTTTGTTTTTTCGTGGTTCTGTTGCTTTGTGTGTCAAGAATGAACGGTTAAACTTAAATGATGAATTAATCAGAGTGGTTGTCAATGCAACACGAAATGAAAAGCATTTGGCTTGATAATGCGTTTAGGCACTTTCCCTTCAGAATTGTATCTGCAGTATCTGCATTTTTAGGTTTATGCAAGGCCTGGAGAGAATGACTTGGGGTGCAAAGCACCTGCCTAAATGCATAAAACTACAGCATTACATCCATCTGTTATACCTTTTGGCCAGCTAGACATACTTTATATGCTTCATTGTTTCTTATGCATGGCCTTTGTACAAGTTAGAATTTGTCTCTTATTCATCTGATCAGATAATTTGTGGTTACTTGGCCCTGTTACCCAGAACACACCAATTTGTATCTGATTTGCAGATTAAAATGGCAATAAAAATTAATCTGAAGCCACTGGCAGCTGCTGGCTGGAGGAGTTCTCAGAAGTGGATATGGGCGAAAGATACAGAGCGAGGGTGCAATCAAGTCCTTATTAATGTAACTTGTGCTTTGGGAGGCTTCAAATGGAGGAGAAGAACGATAACAGGGCTGGAATCTGGGACAGAAGACAATAATACATGCACCATTCTTCATTGTATCTGTTCTGTTGTCTTAGCATTACCACACACCGGCTCTGTTTCTTTAATGCATGAATTTAGATCAGCTAATTTATGGACATTCAGGCCACAGAAAGCTACAAATGTTAGTTATGGTTACGGTTTATACAAGAAGTTCTAAAATTAAAAAGTCAAGCATAGAACAATCAGAAAAATCCAATTTTAAATAATAAAATGATAGTTATTCTGAAACTCAAAAATGAGTACAGTGTGTCTACATGTATGTGTGTTTGTTCACAAAAATAGACAAAATGTTTAATCAGTGTTTGTCTTAAATGTAAAAAGCTAACCCTCTTGTAGTGTGTGTGTGTGTGTGTGTGTGTGTGTGTGTGTGTGTGTGTGTGTGTGTGTGTGTGTGTGTGTGTGTGTATGTATGTATCGCCTTTCAGCCAAGCCAATATGTAGGATTTTGTCAGAGCCCAGCATGTTTGCCAGTCACCTCCACTGTAGTACAAATGCAGCAGCTGGAGACGAAGCTAATATGTATACTGCAGGAGGACACCTCCAGCTAATGCATTTGCGCTGTAGCCAAGGTGGTCGAAATTGCTCTCAGACCTCTCACCTCTGTGTCCGACACCTCGCAGGACGTGTCACCCGTGTTTGCCTCCCTGATTCTCTGTTCCAGCCAAATGTGTATCATTTCTCACCTCATCCTCAGAGAGGTGTGAGGATGGGCAGAGGTGGTGGTGAGGAGCAGCACAGAGTCCTGAGTACAGTCTTTAAATCTTGATTTCATTTAACAAGTGGGAAAAAATAAAACAGCGAGTGGTTATTTTCTGCTGTTTCCATTGTGAATCAACTTGTTTGAAGGATTAACTTAATCCAGTGACATTTTGTTGATACCAGCCTCAGTGACTGACTTGATAGAAGATATCGACAAAAGTGACACTGCATTGTTAACAAGTGGAATTATCTTTCCACAGTCAAAGACTTTAAGTAAGAAAGTTGTACAAAAATATATCATAAAGAAATCCCTTCTCCTCCTCCATTTCTGTCAATACAAAATGTAATTGCATGCTCAGTCTTAACAGAGGTGGAACTTGGATGTTCTTTCCTGACCTCAGAAAAAATAGGTTGAGAAAACAATCTCAACCCAAGGTCACTTAATCGCTTGTTCCAGAGCTAGTCCGTCCATCCATTATCACTAAAGCAGTCTAATCATTATCTACCACTTCTATCCATTCTAATGTAGTGTCTCCTGGCCTTTACGCAAACCTTTAGAGCATGGCAGTGTGGTACAAACTGGATCTCACATTCTGCTCTGTCAAATGCAACAAGTATATTTTACTGATCAACAAACATAGTTTTAATCTGACAAGAATCTTTGTCAGGTGAGTCCTGACTGCCTCAGGGGAACAGTTGGCCTTGTCGGACTGAAAGATCCTTGACTAAATGAAAAACTGTCTGGAGAAGCCATACAAAAAATGATAAAGACGATTCAACAAGGACCTTCTGTAGGTGAGACTCAAGGGAAGTTTATGTCAGAAGTGAAAGGTTGCTTTATCATCTCAAAACATATATCAATCATTACCCCCTTTTACACAGAGTATATACAATATTGGCGTTTAGAACACCCTCGGATGTAGTGAGTGATTTTATACATTGTGTTGAAACACGGAATCTAAGGCATGATGTGTAATACAGCAGCCTCTGTGTCCATTGGCATCTGTTCTGTCATGCCAGCTTTCCCTTATATACAGATGTTGATTCGGCTCTGTAACTCCCTCCACTGCCAGCTTAAAGGTGGGGCGATAAGGCCTCTCCATTCCACCTCTGTGTCCTTTATACAGAACAGCAGCGCGAAACACGCCACATTATTCACACCTTGAAAAGACTATCGTTCATCAAGGAAACATTGAAGTTGGGAGAATTGGGTGCACAAGACTAAAACTGGCAAAATTGCAATTTAATCAAGAACTATCTGATCAAATCTGATGAAATGTTTAATGCCATTTTGATTTCTTGAGTTGTCAGTATTTGATGCTATGGACATACCAATTGGTACCAAAAAGTATTGCAGTTCGATACTCAGCCCTACGCAGGACATAACAACTTAGCATCCCGTCATCAAGCCTCTTAAGGTGTCTGGTGGTGTCCTATATCTCCCATGCTGCTCTGCTCTCCCAGGTCTTAATTCTCAACAGGCCACAGCTCAATGAGCTGCTGCCTCACAGGGCCCTTTCTCCCAGTGGAAACCAGAACCCAAGCAATTTACATATGTAATTGAGTGGAAAGCAATTGTGCTGGGAGCTGCTCGCTGTAAGCAGCTATCGGTATGCATGCATATGTGTCTGTTTATGTGTGTAGACCCAAGTGTCAATGAGAAAGGATAATTCTGATTTATTACAACTTGGGCCTTATTTTTGTAGTTTTCCTCTCAGTCAGTTATAATAACATTGCAGTCACAAACTCATTGTGGAGATCTGGGAACATGGAAACATCACCAGAAGAACGTCCAGTGGGTCAAGAAACACTAGTAGTCATTCATTCAGACTGGTTGTAAACAGAGATCCTAACACCTGGGTCATGGGCTGATACCAGGCCATGGAACATTTTGTTAATAGGCCATACTGGTATGAATCAGAAAACAAATCTGAATAGTTTATTGTATGACTATTTGTGAAGTAATTACCTTGTGCGCTGTGAGTGCTGCATCTTCCCTCATCATTCCTCATCACTCCCGAAACAATGAGTTACGCCAGTTTGTACTTAAAAATATTACAACAGGAAGCTTCCAGTCCCAATTTGAGATATCCCTGATGACATCATCAGTACAGTAGTATCGTCAGTACTCCCCTGACGATACTACCCCCTTTTAAGTGCCCCTTTAAGAACCTGTGCCCCTTTAAGAACCTTTTTAAACAGGGTGTTTAATGTTGAGGCATCACCAGCTCAATACGCACACCTTATACACCTACAGTATATCAGCTGCGTGCACATGTATGTACATATTTCATGCTCTCCAAGGTGTGTTTGAGATACTGCTGCATTTGTGCATGTGTGTATCTTGTACAAGCTTTCTCCATCCTCAAGACCTGAAGAGCTTTCATCACCCACATAAGCCCACAGCATTAAAGCCCTTCAACTGTTCAAAGTTGTAACATGCAATACAGAGATAATGTACACCATTATTCTTATCCTCTGGCCTGTAGACCTCCATGCTGTTCATGCTCCAACTGCACGCTAGCACTTCTCCATAAGCTATTCTAAGCTGCTTAGTAGATTGTGTTGTTTTATAATAGATTATGTGGCTGATACCTTCTGATGTGTGTCAACACAGCAGGACTTTTGTGTGTCTTCAGCGATCAGCTCCCTCTGTCAGACTGACTGTGATCAAAAGATTATCAAACGGCACACGGATGCGGCAGGAGCTCTGGAAAGCCACATTGGTGTTTAAGCCTTTTGCAGATTGAAACAAGCTGAGTTTTGTATCTATAAGTCTCCTTAATGTATCACACCCCTACAGTCTCCAGAGCAGACACAGGAAGTTTGGAGCCTGCTTTTATCTGCCGCGCATAATAGCAGCACTGTGCTTCCCAAAGCTTGAGTTATTACTCAGAGGAAATCGTTACGGGGGAAGAATGTATCAAAGTCCTTTGATTGTGGAGGATCATATCTTGTGCTACAGGAGAGGAATTGTAGTGTGTCTGCCCTCCCCCACTCCTCTTTTTTGTTGCTTCTCAAAAAAAGTTCACAGTCTTATCTTTGAGTTGGTGCTCAGTCTCAACTTAAGAATGGAGATGTGCAGGCATGCTTACATGCTTACAGTTTGACAAGAGTGCCACTTGTTGGCAAGTCACGTTACTGCGTCAGGAGACTGAGAGTGCATTACTGAGGGAGTCAGTACATTTCTTGTGTCCTTTTACAAACCTGTCAGCTCCATTTTTCACCATGTTTTTAATTATCTTAATGGGCAATTTATAAATCTGAAGGGTTGCAAGATGTTTAACAAGTCAAAAAGAAGGGGAAGAAAAATAATTCTGCCACACAAATTATGTTTAAACCATTTATTTTGACTTTCCTCCAATCTTTGCTCTCTTGTCAAATGCTGTCGCTTCTGTCCATCCTCATGCCTCTAAAACCATTGAAAAGAGAACATCACTCTACAATTGAAATGGTCACAGCTCAAAAACAAAACCTGAGTGCATGTAAGAAAACCTCTTTCATCAGAGCAGAGAGTACACTGTAAAATCTTGAGGTTTTTAGTTTTTTAATCAATTGAACTACAGTCTCAGTACTATACTGTAAAATCCAATTATAAATGAAATAGCTCAAAGGGGTTCTTCAGTGACTTGGTATTGTACTTCCATAAAGTCGGGGCGCTGGGAGACAGATTAAAGGGAGGCAGATCAAATAGAGAATGGTCAAAATTGAGACAGAGATATCCCAACTTTTAGTCTTTAGTCAAGCTCCAAAAATACTGAAGTCTACATTTCCTGTGATACAGCCGAAAATTATATTTGCATGTGTCCTCAACAGTAGCTACAACCCCTTCGAAATGGTCAGCATAGTTTCTTTGTTTTTTGCTGTGCAGTGGCACTGACAGTGTGTTAGAAGCATCACTGACTAATTCAGAAGTATTCATAAGTAAGGCTGTTTCAGGCTGTTATGGGTCAGTGGGTTTAATTTAATTATATTGAGAAAGACATACATGATTTTCCCTCTCTAAATGACATTTTCATATCACAAGATAAAAACCTACAGTACACACACATCCATGCTGCATTTTTTCCTGCTTCTTGTCTTCTGTACATTTTCAGTCGGTAAGCAGGATGGTGTGTGTGTGTGTGTGTGTGTGTGTGTGTGTGTGTGTGTGTGTATGTGTCCTGAGGATGTCCAGCTGTCAGAGCTCAACTAGGTTAAACTGAGTGATGTCCTTTAAATAGAGACATATTGGCAGAGGCAGGCTGACCTGATTGATGGTCCTGCCCCACAGGGACATGAGGAGAAACCACAGGGAGACGTGTGCATTAAAATAAGAGTTTATACTGTAGAAGCCAAAGAGTTCTTGCTATTTTGACATGTAAATAAATGCTCCATTGCCAGACAGCAGGCACTTCCTAATTCTTATCATTACTCAGTTATGTCCAGAGGCAGTTAAGAGGGTAGAAATGCAGGATTGTGACTGGAGGAGTGTTTGTTAAATCCCTAAATCCTCTGGGAAGAACTGAGCGAATACTCGAAAGGTGCCCTTGAGCAAGGCACTGAGCCATGAGCTTTCCGGTGGAGCTGCTTGGCTCTGAACAGCACATCACTGTGGGCAGCTCCCAGGTGCAAATAAAGACGCGCTCAGTCCACATTCACAGAATAAATACAAAGAAAGAATGTTGTAGTAAGAAAAATAATACACTCCTCTGTGGCTCTTCCCTCCTGCTCTTCTGACGTAACCACTCAACTGCTCGTCCTTGTTGGCCTTCCTCTGGCAGCCGAACAAACGCTGGGCCTTTAATTGACCATGCTGCTCAGGCAAATGTGTTCAGAACAAGGGAGAGTTACACACAAACACACACACAGCTCTTAAGTAGCGCAACCAGCAAGATGTGAGGCATGCACGCTGCCTAATTGCAGTCATGATGAGAATACTGAAAGGGATCTGTGTATGTGTATGCTTACTTACTAGCTTGTGTGTCTCAAGCCATACAAATTCATTTTATTTATCTAATATAATAACATAATGACTCAGCTTCAGCTTCAGTGTTGAATGCATGGTGAGGGTCAAGCTCATATGAGTGAGAATTTGATTTTGTAGCTATCATAATTCCAGAGAGAACGGAGAGAGAGCAAGGGATGCCAGAAATGTGTTTGGAAACCTCAGATGAATCAGGGATCAAACAATGAAAAATAAAGAAAGAAAGAGATCGAGATACAGTTTTTATGCACTTGAGAAAGTGATATCACAGATGTAACAGTGACAAAATAAAGGCATACTGTATTACATAAATCAGTATTAAGTTTAAGCACTGGAAACATGAATTAATTGAATGCTCATAGTTTGTGACTCAGTATTGACAACAAGAAATTGACTGAAAAATGACAGTATTAATCTACTTTTAATTGCTTGTTATTCTTTGACTTGACCAGAACGTTCAGGACCACTGTTCCCTCTTAACTGATTGTTGACATTTTTTGAATTTATGATGCTGAAATATTAATCTCCAACTGACATCATCATTCATGTATGGAAATCTGTGGGATGTATAAGACCAGGGCCGGTCCAGGCATTTCTGGGGCCCTGAGCAGGAACTGACCCCCAACCCCACCAATTGATTCATTTAAATGACTGTTTCTCTGTAATGCATTTCCAGTTTTTAGCTTTTTCCAGAGCTTTTAATCTCAAAAACAAAATCCACTGAGGAAGTCAGTAAGATCTGACTGAAAGCTCAAAAGAGAACCCTTTAGGCATCGAACTCCTGTTTAAGGGGTCAAAAATGAACTTTCGTGCTGCATTGTTTTGTTAAGATTCCCTCTTCTTGGAATGTGCCATTATAGTCTAACTTTACTAATGAAATATTTAAGAACCCTGAAAACTAACTTTATGACAAACCTGTTGTAACTGTAATCTGTTTGGCAGAAAGGTTTGTGTTCATGTCATAGTGCATTGCTTCTAATTAAAAGGTGATTTAGAAAAATAGTTTTGAGGACCTTTACTTGGACTTAAACGGTACAGAAGGCATCACTGTTACTTGTTTTTTTTTCGGCTCCCCCTGGTGGTGATGGGGCCCTAAGCAGCTGTTGCTTTCTCCAATTTAGTGAAGTGACACAAGCACACAAAGATAAAACCTGTCTTCTCTAAATGTTAGAGCACTAAACTCCCTCAACAAGTGGGTATTTCACCCTTGACAAACAATAGCAAACTTTATTTTTTACATGGTTGGATATTTGTGGTTCTTTAAGGAGTCAAGGAAGAAATTATGTACAGGTCAGGCCTTTTTTCCTGAATAAGTTAAAGCATCGCTGTCTAAATGAGGCTAAAAATTGGCAAAAGAAAGCATTTCTTTGATAATGCTTATCCTGAGTGCTTACTCCTGCTTATTTGTGTGCATGCATAACACGCATAATTAATGTTTTAAATAATCATTACAACTGGCACTTTCCTTTTATACACTTTATGTCTCTTTACTGCTTTGCATCCATTACTCTGAAACCTTGGCAACTGAATGAAACAGATGTTTAGAGAGAACGCAGCCATCAGCAAGCGCTTTCATTATTTGGTCGGCTGAGGAATCAGTTGAAAAAGTTCCTAGACTATAAAAAATATTTTCTGTACATACCAGCTGCAAACAACACCATGATGATCATAAACAACAACACCTAGAAACCCTCGTTGGACAGCTTCCCACCTCTCACGAACTCCTAATGAATGTGACCGGTTCATTAGTTCCTATCGATCACCCCTATTGGTAGCCTTACTCCTGAGTGTCCAGGACATAATTGTGATTGGTGGCTTGGCAGGTCCTGGTGTGCCCCATGTTTAATGCCTTCACTTTATGAGCTATAAAACTCTGAATAGATAATCAATACAGTGTTGCCACGGTCTAGCAGAGTGTAAGGTTGATAGAAAGTTCTTTTGGCCTGGAGAATGGCCTTGAATAAATGTGTGAGTGTGACCATGCATGCATTTATATTCATCACTTTTTCAGTCCAAGCAGGGAAATTAATATACACAAGTATTGATATGAGGGGGATTGGGGCTTTGCATGTCCTCCACAGACTGCTGACTGAGCGACAAATAAGTTGTAAGACATTACCCTTTGACCGTTTCACCTCTGACCTCTGTTTTCTTCCCCTCCTCTTCTATTTGTCTCTCTTACAGGTAGTACTGGTGGGTTCGTCCATCAATGAACGAGATCAGATGCTCTTTATCAGCACTGATGAGGGTTCCTCCTTCCAGCGACAGTCCATCGCCTTTACCCCAGACACACTCGTTTTCCACCCTAAGGAAGAAGACAAGCTCCTGGCCTACTGCAAAGAGGGCAGGGTGGGTACCTTGGTGCTGTAGAAACATCACAATAAATAGTTGATTCTGTAGCTGAAGGAATGAACAAAAAGACAGCACTGATGTTACACCAGCAGCAGACGTCTCTGCTGGTAGTGCAGCAATGCGTTAAATTTCAATTTTCACACACACCATCAGAAAACGAACCTCAGAGAAAACTTGATGTGTGATTTACCATACAACAGTACAGCTTGAGGGTAAATCTTCTTATGCAAGTGAAATAACAGTGGCCATATCCAAACACGCATACACACACACACTTTGATATTGCATTTCATATTGAAAACATGGTGCAATCTCACTTGGCTTTCAGTGCAAAACTCTTGAAACTTTTCTTTTTTTTTCTTGAAATATTTTGACTGAAAAGCGAGAGATGTCTGTATTTAGGTGCAGCAAATACACAGCGTAAATCCATTTGTAACACTTTTTCTACCTTGTTTTCACCAGTATCACTTTTGATCAGTGTTTCAGATGCACAGATTAGTCTGCTCTTAGAGGATGATTTATAACAACTTATTTTATAGTTTTGGTCATCTATTCAATCGGTTCTAATATAACTGTATATAACTGTATAACTGTACTCAAAAAACTAAATGCTGAGATTTTGGGATATCATTGTTACAACACAGTGATGCAGCAAGAAGCACAGGCAGTCCAGATGATCAGACAGGTTGTAAACAGCAACAGCAGATTAGCCAGACCATCTCAACCACCTTGAAGATAAAACCAAAACAGTGCATGCAGGTTTTGTTAATGTTTCCTCATTGCGAAGGAAAACAGTATGTGCCCCCAAAAATTGGTCTATATGCTGTGATACTAAGAACAGACAGTTTTGGTAATTAGTAGTTATTTCAACTTTGATTAAAGTGAGGTAAGTTTATTTGTCTAGCACCTTTCAACAGCAGGGCAATTCAAAGTGCTTTACACAAGACATAAAAAGCCATTCAGACAAGATCCAAAAGGAGCACAAGGCAATATACAAAGACACAAATAAATAGGATTTTCATTTCTTTTGAGTCATGAGTTGCTAGCAGGGACTGTAGCTATGCTTCCTGAATGTTACTGGGAAATGTACCTAAACTAGTAGCATTGCTGCTTCTAAAACCTGAAAAAACATATAACACAATTCATCAGAGCACTTTGGTTTTGTATCAGACAGTACAAACATTTTGTAATTATTTTCATCACAAGGTTCTAAGTACATGCCTCACTGCAGTGTTTTGACATCCCATCTAAGTAAAATTGTCAGTGTTAATCCAAACTTGTGTTAAAATAGGCTAGGCTATGCTGTGAAGGAGGATTCTTAAGTGTCAATGAGCATGCATACACACTTGTACAGCAGATAATATTTCTGCTACATGGCTCTCCGTGTCATACACTGCTGTTTTCCATTCAGGTCTCTCTGCTACACAGTGGAGTTAATTGCTTCTGTAGTACTAAGATGTCAGTCCATTCCCTGAAAACATGAAGGCTAGACATCACATTACTGTCCTATGTATTACTTATGTCTTGTTGCTGAGAGACATTGAGATGACTCAGTTGATGAGCCATTCAGGCCTGCAGCACAGAAGAAGAGCTACAAGATGAAAACACAAACTGTTGATTGAGTACACCTATGTGACAGGTTAATATCAATATATCATTGTGTCTCATTAATTTTCAAGCATTAAAACAGAACAAATGAAACATCTGCTGGTGTTTACACTGTTTGATTGTTTTACAGCAGGGGTCCCCAGCATGGGAGTCAAAGCCCAGCCTAGGGCTCCCAAGGTGATCTTACAGCTCTTAGATTAAAAGGATGAAAAGAGCAAAATTCAGTTTTTTTTCTGTTTTGCTTTAATCTTGTGAAATACTAGACTCTTTCACCTCTCTGAGGCTCTAAAAACGTCAAATTCAACAATCTGAGAAGGAAAAATCCATTTGTAGTTGAACTGCGTACATCTGTGATGAAGGGCCACAAGTAGATATTGGTTCATTTGAAGGGACCACAAGCCAGAACAGTTGGGAAACATTGCTTTGCTTTATAGCATACAGGTCCCACTGTTTCTGGCAGTAGCAAATAATGAACTAATCACTTCCAATAGTTTTAACAAGACCACTGGTGTGAAACAAAAGCAAGCAGTTGTCTCCAGCGTGGTCTTATTTATTTATGGTAATCAAACAAAGGTAGTACAGTAAATTTGCTAGTGTTTGAAAATGATGCACCATCTTGTTCAACCATCACACTGTTTTCATATGGCATACTCAAGTACTGTAAACATGGGCTCATACAGATATTTTACCTTTGAAAAAGTAATTTTTTGTCATTACAGTGAGCAAAAGTGTCTCATTATAACAAACACATGCTGTTCACGTTAAGCAACATATAATATATTGTCATCAGCATATAGAAACAACGTTCTGTTTATGATGCCATGAAAATGTTGAATTATTCATTATGGTACAGCCTGTTCCTTCTCACCTGCCTAACCTTCCCTCATTAAGATCCTGTTCTTATAGCTACATATAAATTCCCACTATAAAGGTATTTTGTTTGTTATAAAAAGAAATTTTATCTTGAATACATAAAAAACAACAGGCTATCAATTTATTTGCTCATTCTACTTGCTTATTTTTTAAGATATTTATTTAATAATTTTCTAATGGCTCATAAATGCACAATACATATTTATATGAGATTTCTTTTGTATGACGTTTCTCTCTAGTGTATTTTGTTAATTTAGTAAACAAAAAAAAATGGTTTGAAGAGAACAGAAAACAGTATGAGTAAACTTTCTCCTCATTGTGTCGATGGCATAAACAATATAATCACACTCCCTTGTTTAAAATACTAGCAGTGGCTTTTGTTGCGTGTGTCACCACCCATTCTGCTTCTTCATGTTTCCTATCACTCCCCACTGTTGACTGTCAAAGAAAGGTAAAACACCACAAAAGTAATAAGAAAGCATGTTCTAATTCAATATTTGGCCTGTCAATTCAATAACTAATTGATCTCTGCTAGTACTTCACAACTCTGAATGCAAATATGTGTACACTCTCACAAGTCTACATACACACACATCTGCACACCCTCCAATTGAAAAGTGCACTGTCAAGTGGAAATCGAGCTAGAGAGATAGAGGTGGGACATTAAGTCCAATAGTTCATAAGTTTTAGCCAGCTCAACTCCTCCTCAACTTTAATAATTTACACATAATTAAACAAGAAATTCAATTAGGTTTTAATCTGTTCCATATGGGCAGGCTGCAGATGGAGGCAAGGAATCCATTCAAACAGAACAAAAAAATCATTTAGCTAGAGGATGATGGGAGGATGCGTAGCAGAACGTGTAAATTAAGAAGGTTTGTGGGGGCAGGGACAGATTTCTATCAAGGTCAGCCTTAGCATTTCTTTTTCACAGCTAGAAATGTGCATTTGGAATGTGTCTCATGGGTTTGATTGCCCATGACTCATGTTTTCCAAAGACCTAGAGCAAGACAGGTTGTTATGAGCAGTATGTAGACAGGATGTACTACCTTAACAACGTATCTCTGCCAAAGAAAAGCATTGAGAAGGTGTTTCACAGTTTCAGAAAACTGTGTTTTTGTTTTTGTATGGTAGAGGACATTTGTGTGGTGAACTGCTTTTCCCATCTACAGCATGCTTTTCAAACATCAAGGATACCTTGTGTGTGGGAATCAATAGGCTTTCATTTTGGGTGCAATCAATGCCATGCAAGCTTAAGCAACACACACACACACACATTACTACAAATACACATTCCCTCTCACTGCTTATAAAATATATAAGCCATAAGCACACAGTCTAACACACACACACACAACCTGCTATGTTTAATAATTAATTGAGCTCAGTCTTAACTTGGTGAACCGTGAAATTCAGTAGCTTGATTGGGTGAACTTTTTTTTCCAAACAGACTCTCAATTTATCCTCCATTGTAAAGGATACAGCTAGTAATAGGAGTTGGGTTAGGCTCTATAATTTAATGCTACATGCTTTCTTCAAGTGTGTTTTTTCTGTGTAACTAAGGTCTTCTCTCTCTTTTGTATTCAGCTCTTTGCCTCCATAGACCTGGGCCGCAAGTGGACTTTGCTTCAGGAGCGGGTGACTAAGGACAGAGTCTTTTGGTCAGTTAAACTTTGTTTACTCATTATTTAATTAAGAATGACTTCTTAAAAAAGACTTAAGCTCATTTGGAGGGTCTCACTGGAATACTGGAGGGCAAAGGATTTAAGTTTTTCGTTACAAAGATGATGCAGTCTTTGTTTGCATACGTATCTGCAAGACTTTGGTATGGTAAGGTAAAAATCACATTCAGTGGATCTGTTATGCAAAATGGCTTCATAGCTAAAGTACATAAAAGACAGGTGAAATGTCATTGCCTCAGGTTTAAAGGCATAATTCAGCATTTTCAATAATATACCTTTTCTTTCTTTGCAGGAGTGAACACTTCTAAGCTCACCAATTCACAAATGTATCTCATTTGTTTAATCTGTACATAGGCAGAAATGTTTTTTCGTTTTTCTTTCTTTTTTTTTTCTTTCTTTTTTTAAAGTTATTTGTGGTTTTAGAGGAAGTTACCCAACAGTCTTGTGATGGTGTACAGACACCCCCTTGGATACACCTCTACGTCACTGCAGCAAAGAAGGAAAGTTACTCTAGAGCTGAATTCAGGACATGGATAACTTGGTTCAGCATAAAGACTTCAGTCTTTTAGCATAAAGACTTGTGGCCAGGCAGGATAATATATTTGCGCATTTACTGGTATAAGCTCTCAGTTGTTAACGTTTGTTCGTCAGAGGAACCTCTGATATACTTTTCAAATATAGTACCCACTGGTAATAAAAGCATGGTGTGGGAGTTTATTTTACCTTTTTTTATTTTTATTTTTTTTTATTTGACCTGACGGGGGCTATATTTTGAGCTTTGTCTGATATGCAGTTAATATCCTGCAGAGTTAATGGGTTTATTTTTTGACTATATCCTGATCTAATTATGCTATTTATACTATATTGCTCAAACAATAAAATTATATCTACAGCAGTTATATCCCAGATGCCAATAAATCACTTTTATGGTTACCATAATAAAAAAAAAACAACTTCTGCTTCAATTTTTCTTAAACTAGAAATTTGAATTGGATTTGGATCGTAAGCACTGGAGTTTATGCAGCAGAACCATTTTTATAGATGAATCCCTTGATATTTGTGTGGTTGCGGTGGCAGAAAAAGTTCCCACAGCAGGCGGAGGTATATGGCTTTTCCCTGCACATGTAATATTTCACAGCTTGAGAGCTATCTCCTCCAATTCTTCCCCTCCTCACTATCGCCTTTATGTTATCTTGTATCATGTACCTCTCCCTCTTTATCACCTTCCTTCCACCCTCTTCTTCCTCTCTCAACTTTGTTTCATCCTACTCCTTCCTGTCCAGTGTGTGTTATTGCATGATGTATTCCATTGTGCTGTATTTAAATATAACTGAGTGCACTCTCTCATCCTCTGAAGGTCAGCAAGGCATCGCAAGCTCCTGTTAGTTTGTTTCTTCTCACTACCGATAGTAAATGAGCTGGTTCGCACACTCAGACACCTCTGATTTATACTGCCAGCTCTAATGCACAAATCATCCACACACTGTGCTGTAAAAAATGAGGTGGGGGAGAGAAAAGGAGAGGGCTTGGAAGGAGAGTAGGCCTTGAGTATTTCCTAATATAGACCAAAGTTATGTGCTTTTGATCAGGTTTGAGATCTGAATGTTAAACCTAAACCGTGACCCCTTTAATGAAGAGAGTTATCTTAATTTGACCCTAAATCATGGTTATTGTTTTTTTTTTCTTTTTCCCTGATGATGGTGCCACATTAGAAGTCAGCAGATCACCAGAGTTATTAGAGTTCATCATCTGGGGACCATGGATGTCTGTATGAAATTTCATGGTAATCCATCCAGTATTTGTTGAAATATTTCATTTTGGACCAAAGCAGTAGACTGAGAAGCCAACCCACTACCAATTCCATCCCTTAACCCCAAGCTGTTAGCATGACTAAGAGAATGCCTACTAACAACTGTCTTATTCTGTCGTTGTACACTCACAGAGCATTTCATTGGAAACACCATACCAATTACTGGGTGGGGCCTCCCTTTGCTCTCAAAACAGCCTCAGTTCTTGGTGGCATGGATTCCACAAGATATTGGAAACATTCCTTTGAGATTCTGGTCCATTTGGACTTGAATGCATCACGTCATCTCTGCAGATTTGTCAGTTACACGTTCATGCTGCCAGTCTCCCATTCTACCACATCCCAAAAGTAGCCTATTGGAATCAAATAGAATACCTTTGGGATGCTTTGGGACTGAAGTACTCTGAACTCATTGTAAACCAGTTTGAGATGACTTTTGCTTTGTGACTTGGTGCATTAGAGGATAGTAAATTGTGGCCATAAATTACTGCATATGGTCAGCATTGAATACCACAGCCTCAGATAGGCTGTACATTAAATCCATAATCGATTGGTATTAAGGGGCTCAAAGTGTGCCAAGAAAACCTTTCCCACACCATTATACAAGGCAGGTTGGGTCCATGGATTCACGCTGTTAATACCAAAATCTGACCCTATCATCTGCGTGCCTAAGCAGAAACCCAGATTCATCAGACCAGGCTATGTTTTCCAAATTCTTCAACTGTCCAGTTTTGGTGAGATTTCTGTTCTTGGCTCACTTATGTGGAACCTGACGTTATTTCACTATTTCAGCCATTGTTTTGGTTTTACGACCCAAGACTTTACTGTTTTGGCAGGAAAACAGACATTATAGTGTTGGCCCAGCACCAAACCAGCACAGACAAAGTTAAGGATGAGCTGGTGAGTGTAGTGGAATATTTAACCTAACCAAATCAGAGCTAAAAGAGAGTGAATATTGGAAGTAGTAACTCCCAGTGAATTTTAATGTTGCTCCATGAGTGAACATGTGAACACTGTCAAACTGCTAGCACAACAACTCAGTGCAAACAATATAAATCTTCTCATCTCACTCTTGGAAATAAAACAAATAAGTATATTTCCCAAACTGTGAACCCATTCCTTTAAGGTTGACCAACTTTTTACTTTTCACATCTGGAGTTCATTATACCTTAAGTTTGAATCCAGTTTGTATGGTCTGGCTAAAGCTTTGTCAAGGAAGTAGGACATCAAATGATTGTTTTACAATGTACATTTAATCCCTGCTACTCTGAATCTGAAGCATATGTAGTTGTATTTTATTTGGCTCAGGTAAAACTGTCTGTAGCAAATGCACACTCAGGTATTCAGGCCTGCACATAAGGTTATGACCTGCTCTGACACTCCAGTAAAAAAAAAAAAGCATATTTGTGGTCATGCTTGTGCATGCATGTGCTATAAGTGTGTGTGGTACAAGGAGATAGAGTTAGCTAGTCGTTGGCCCTGGCCTTAGCCTTGCCTGTGGCCTAACAGTCATAAAAGCAACAAGAGAACAGGAGTCTGGCAGCCAGAGCACATAAATCACATAAAAAACATCACATTAAAACCAATCTGCCGTTGGGGTGGTCTGGCCAAATGTGTTCCGGTGGACTTTGTTTTTGTGATCCCTGGCCATAAAGTTTTTGTTTGTCATCCTGAATGAAAAGTAACAGCAGTTTTGAAATTGAACTGACATCTCACAGGATGACAACTGACAACAAAACCAAACATTTGAGATAGGTGATAAAAATGAAATGCTACAAAAAGCATACGGATAAAAGCGTAATGAAATGGCAGTGAAACCAGAGCTGGGATGAAACTGAATTCCAGCCCAGGGAGAATGTTTTTGCAGCATGTTGCACTTCCCCCTTTTTCCTCTAAAGCAATTTTCACTTCTTTATTTATCAGACCCCCTATCTCTCTATCAGCCATGTCTATCATTCATTTCATTTCCCCTGCCTCCCATCCAGTCCTCTAAGTCTGTCTACTTTCACTTCCCTGACCAGAGGAGGAGGAAATCCCACACACTCAGGCTGTGATGAAGCTCTAACTGGACCAAAACGTTGGCGGAATGAATAAATAATGTATTGCCAGTGCAGAGTGTGCTTTCACCTTCAATCTTAGGCATTTGCATTTCAAGCATGCAGCTGACACTTTTATCCCGAGTAACCTGCACTGGGTGAGAAGGCTGAGGTTCAAAGCCTTGGTCAAGGACACTTCAGCGGGAAACACAGGACCTGTTGGTTATGAGTATTCTAACAGCTAGGTAACCTGCAGCAGGGTTTTTTCTCAACTCCTTTTCTTTCTCTTTTAAACAGGATTGTTTCTCCTTACCTAACTGCTGACCCCTTGTGGTTGTACAAATACTTAAATTACCAATCAACATATTTGCCCTTACCAATAGCAACTGGCCTAAGCACCTGCATATTAATGCTCCCACCACACCACAAAAACTGTCCAGAAATGTCTTGAGGAACATGACAAAGAGCCCAAGGTGTTGACCTGGCCTCCAAACTCCCCAGATCCCAAGCTGTTTTGGTGGCACGATGGGAACCTACACAATAGTAGGCAGGTCCCACAGATGCTGGATTAGATTGGGATCTGGGGAGTTGTAGTAACATCCATATTGGACAACTTTGCACTTTTCAATTTACATCCAGTGACAACTTCCAGTGCTTTCAGTTCTCTTACCCTAACTATATAGCTTTGTAGACAGCATTTTGACAACAATGTTGGCATTGGGTGCAAATATTGAATGAAATCAATCACTTTGCAGAATTGTCCAAGAACAAGACTATTAAAGTTTTTTGTTGGCCAATAGGGGGAATTGCCTGATTCATGTTGGTTTTCTCTGACACTGTTATAACTGGTCACATAAACCCTTCAGGGAGGTCATCTGCATTAGTCTCAGTATCATCAGCTGCTATGAAAGGGAGAGCTGCAAAATTTAAATATAAAGTGGATCACCTAAATTTTTATGGATATCGTCACCTCTGAAAACCCAAACCTTGAATTTCTGTTGGTTTGATAGAGCAATAAACTCACTGAGCTAAATGCACATATATTGCTTGATGTTCTTGCATGTCATGTTTCAGTGAGCTAACTAATCAGATCTAATCAGACTGAATCATCCTGCACAATGAGCAGCAGATCCTGTAGCATTTCCTATGATCCATCTTCTCTCCTCTCATTCTTCTCTTCCTCTCTTCCTCCCTCGTCCATCCACGTCCTGCTAATTGCTCGTAAAGTCTCTTTATAGGCAAAGTAACGAGGTTTTAAATCTCCACTCTTATCTTTACTGGGCTGAGGAAATTTCACAGACTGCACTACACAGTCCTAATCAGATGAACTGCTTAGTTTACTACTCACTGAAGGGCACACAGAGTGAGCATACTGTAGTGTGCTTCTAAAAAAGAATGGGGTATAAAAAATTTTTGGGGGTGTGGGTTGGTTCAAGTATGCTCGGCCAGGTTTAGTAGATTTGAATGCACTTTCCAAGAAGAGCTGAGCTGTGCATATTCACAGAGGTATCTAAATCAAAGGGGACTAAAGGATATGTGTACATGTGATCTATGATTCAGTCACTGTACATTTTAACCTCACATTCACTTTTCAATATTTTATATCTCAAATAAATACCTGCCACTGAGGTGAGATTGATTTGTGAGCCTGTAATGAAATTAGTTCGAGTGTTTAAGTTTTGTTTGACCTTCTGTCAAGATGTTGAAACTTCAAACCAAGTATTCTGCCCCATTTTCATATGTAAAGTAAGATTTTCAAACTTTTCAAAAATTATTTTGTGCTGTCCCTGCTCAGAAATGTGAACTTATTAATGTAATCACTTTCTGTGTTCCAGGTCTGTATCTGGTGTGGATGTGGACCCTGACCTGGTGCACATGGAAATGCAAGATACAAGTGGAGGTACAGTGATGTTCCTGCTCGTTCATCTCATGATACTGTTAGGGCCTGGTCACACTAGCACAGCAAAATCTTACTTAGGCGAGAATCTGTTAACTTTAATGGATTTGCTGCAATTCGTGGATTTGTTCGCAGTTGCAAAGTAAATCAATGTGGTCATTGGTCAATGTGTCGTTGACCAATTAGCAAACCAACAAACCAGTGTCAGCAAGCTTCAACCTTCAAGCTGTATTTTATTTTAATTTTTTTTGGCCTGGTGAATGTGAAAAATTTTACACCCGCATTGTTACAGTCTCCTTCTTTCTTGCTTTTGTAAGCATATTTCTGTATTAGCTGGCGTGTTACTGCCACCAACTGTCAGCTGGAGGACAGTGCACTAATGTACCAACCTGACAATTATTAGCTGCAGCCTGCTAGCTGCCGTGTTATTTTGGGATGTCTGCCCATCTGTCCCATTCTCATGAATTTAATATGTCAGTAATGCCTTGAGGGAATTTCTTCAAATCTGGTACAAACCTTCACTTGGACTCAAGTATGAAATGATGAGATTTTGGTGATCAAAGGTCAAAGATCAAGGTCATTGTGACTGCACAAAGTACATTTTTGGCCATAAGTTAAGATTTCACCTTTCCAACTTGCTTCATGTAAATTCACAGCAAATGGAAACAAGAGTCACTTCTCTACCTGACTTGCTGTGGTGGAGAGTTATAACATGCTGTCTACCCATCAAGGCGGTAATAGTCTTAACAGCGCCTGCAGTGTAAGTACAGGAAATAGGAGAGATGAATGGTTGACCTTGCTGTGGGTGGGGAGGTGGTGTTTGTGTGCTATGGCGGGGGGGGGGGGGGGGGGGGGGTCAATGGGGAATTAATGGGTAAGTTAAGGAGGGGAGTCAGGGGCCCCCAGGGCAACAACAGCAAATCTGGATTATCATATCAGCTGAGTGACAGACAGACAGGTTAGTGCTTAACTCGCCACCAAGGGCCAAGAGGGTAATAGAAGTAGAGGGTGTATTTGAGATTGTGTGCGTTTGTCACTGTGTGGTTGTAATGCCTGTGTGTGTTCTGGACTTCACCTCCTTTGGGGCTCCCAACCCATAATCCCCAACTCTAAATAAACCTGAGTAGGCAAAGTCAGAGAGTAGTGACAGATAGTGAAGGGCAAAGTGAAGGATATGTTTTATATATTTGCAGTGCTGCACTCTATTCCTCCACAAAACTCCCCTCTAGAAAAAATACAAACACTCCTTGAATCCCTTGAGGAGACACACAGTCTTTTAACCCACACACAGAGAGATGCTGCCTGCAATGTGAAAGCTGTCAGCCCGAACAAGGCTGCCTGTGTTTGTGGAGGGGTGAAAGGGAGAGGCTGTCTGACTGGGTCAGCTGCCCAGGCATGAGAGCTCTTCCTGGGGCTAGGCAGCTCCACATGGTCCCCCCCTTCCCTCCTCCTCCTCCTGCTTCTCATTCTCCACCCTTTTCCTCTCCCCGCTTCTGTGGCCAGATAGATAGATAGTCGAAGGGGGCTGGGGCGATCAGGCATGCCAAACCAATCTGTTCGCCCCGTGCAACCCCCATCACATGCGGCATGTCCAAGGTTAAACGGTGGCATGATACAAAGAAGGACGTGAAGTTGCGGGAGTCTCTGCAGAGGCGAGGAGCTGTGCCCATGCCGTGTCGAAAGGGGTGGGGGTGGGGGGTTGCACCCAGGACTGCCAACTGACGAGCGGGACAGGACTCAAGAGAAATGTGGGTGGTCGATTGATGGATGAGCCATGTGTACAGGGAGGCTGGCAGGGAGTGTGTTTGTGTGTGTGTCATTAGGGAGATTGATGTGCAGGAAAGCGTGAGTGTACCTTGTTCATGCGCCGATACACAGAAGCATTGACGCATTCACACACTTTACTGTTAGGCTTGTGAAGAGACCAACCAGGACTTACATGTGTAAACAACTACACACACACACACACACACTCCAGTTTTCCCAGAGGTATAGAAATTTAAATGTGCCATGCAGTCAGTATAGAAGTAACAGATTCTTTTCTTCTTTATTTTCACAATCACTATTTGCTTCTTATAGTTTTCCCTGTCGTAGCACAGGTGCAAGGGTGCGTGTGCTCACTATGTGTGTGTTTGCAGGTGTGTGAGGACAGCAAGTGGCATGAAGAAGTGTCTGTGCCACGAGATGGAATTGAACACTTAGTCCAATTTAATAGTTTTTGAATGAGTTCTCCGCCGTATGCTGCTTTGATTAAACGTCCAGGCTTTTCAATAAATTAGCCAGTCCATTTGTTCGACCAGACACCTCTTGAACAAAGACAAAGCTGAGAAATAGAAGTGCGGAGCCAATGAAGAGGATTTCGTTGGTGTGATGTGATGTGGACTTGTTTCACCTTAGAGTTGAATTGATTTGAGTCTATTATGTGTGATTATATTCTCTGGTGCTTTTATTCAAATGAGAAACTACATTGTCACACAGATATTTAAAGACACTAATCTTCAGAGTGTAGGGTGAAGTGAACTCCTTTCACGGATGTAGTTCTTTGCCTAATGTCATGTTCCCAACTAACAACTGGGATGCAAAAGTTAGCATTATCTCTTGTAGTGTGTTAGATGTCCTACTCTATGTCAGCAAGTCCTCCAACCTCAACAACTTACAGGTCGCTTGTTCCTACTCGCAGGTACAACCCATAGGAGCGTACTAGCAACATCCCAGAGATTTGTCATCATGATTACAATAATAAATACGCGATTAATGTTGTAGATCAGTTTAATTAGTTTTACTTAGGTTTAGGAAAGATTGTGAATTGGGTAAAAAAAATGGTTGTGGCACGATCATGGACTGAGAAACAATAATGATCCTTTCCATTATGAAAGTTGTGTGTTTTGTTGACCCATCCATCCTCCACAACCTCCACCCAACATTGACTTAGGTGCTCTTTATACTAAATCACACACTTTGTTATAACTTTTGGTCGTAATAAGCTGCTGCTGCATAGATGACCTATGATCACACAGACACGCTCACATATATACAATATCAATCAATGTCTCTAGATGTGAGGAGTGGATGTGAGACACTGGTGAATACGTGTAGCATGTGTAGGCATGTAACCTGTTTGATTTTTGTGTCTAGGGTATGGAAGTGTGTGTAGTGTTTTGCAGAAGGTGTTTTATGAAATTGAAACTGATGATTAGAGATTAGAGACTTGCACAGGTACATGTAAGTACAAGCACATTGGAATTATTGTGCGTTTGTCCAAGTCTCAGAAGAATTCTTTAAAAAAGATACAATATGAAAAATACAATATAACACAATATGAAACAATAAGAAAACATAGACATAACATAGACATAAAAAAAAATAAATGAAATATAAACAAACAAAATAAATATATGTACATACAACATGTGCAATATATGTACAAGAGCAGTATGTCAGATTTTTATTGCACTGGTTTGGGTTGTAAAGTCTGTTATCTAGCCTGCGGTGTCTCAGGTTGTAGCCTGAATCCACCCACTGAAACAGAGCATGAGCTGGGCTGGTTTGAGTCCTGCCTCCTTCAGCATCCTGATGAAGTGCAGCCTCTGTTGAGCTCGTTTCACTGTTGCTACTGCTGCTAGTGTTTTTTGCCCAACTGAGACTCTAACAGATGTGAAGGCCCAGGAACTTATGGCTGTCCGTTCGCTCCACCACGGTTCCCTTGACGGTGAGTGGCTGCAGCGGGGGGGCTCATCTCCTAAAATCCACAGTCAGTTCTTTGGTTTTGTCTATGTTAAGTACAAGCTTGTTGTCATCTCCATAGATGGCAATCTCATGAACCAGGTCCCTGTAATATCTCATCACCCCCTCTGATGAGACCAAGGATGGACGATTTTGTGCGTAAGCAGTTCTTGAGTGCAGGTCTTTCTGTGCCCATGAACTGTTGTTGACTTGCGGGACCTACAGTAAGCACAAAGAGTAGTCAGATTTGGACATTCAGTATGGTACAGCTTTTGTGCTGCATTCTTTTTTCCTGAATACTATGAATACGTACTGATTGCTAATTGAAGAGTTGTGCGAAGGACTTTCACACAGGTGCATGAGAGATTCCTAATTACACAAGTAATTTATATCAGCCATTAATAATTTATTTTCCTTTGTTCAACTGAACAAAGAGATCTGTGGTAACTGTTTTTAAAAAAGGTTTTAAAAATGTGAAAACACATTTGCAAGAGAAGACTTCTGCTGTGCTGAGAAGGTGATGATGAAGATCAAGTGGATCCCAGGTTCATGAAGTGTTTGTATTTTGACATATTCCCAGTTTCCATGGATAGTTGACGTTATCAGAAGCCTCAGAAGCAGACTTCAGTTTATCCTCCTCTTTGGTGCAAAATCAACACTTCCTCCATGTTTAAAGGCCAGGAATAGTTTTGGTTCAGTAATTACACTTCCACTCACCTCCACTGCTGTTGTTTGATTGATTGCAGGTGTTTCCGTTAAACTCTTACATCTTTCCCTAATAGTAGGATTTTATTGTGAAAAATCTGCAGGAAGTGTTGAGTTTCATTGAAGGTAGCTAAACATGAGATTGGAAATTAATGTAGGAAACTACAAGAAAAATGCTATCATGTCACTATGGTACACAGGTCATTCCACCCCAAGTAATGTGTGTCTTGATGTGTGATGCTTCATGGTGAGAGTCACATTCAGGGTGAACAAGTTTAGGACTGAATGTACTCTCTCAAATGGTCAAAACAAGTGTTGTCATACAAGATGTGCAGTGCCTTCCTGCTGTCATAACTCACAGTCGAGCAAACAGCCTCACATGTGTATGGGTGCAGGCTTGTGAGCTTGTCTGTGTGTGTGTGTGTGTGTGAGAGAGAGAGAGAGAGGTGCATTTTCTCTATTGCCAGCTTGTCACCTCTGGGAGGAGAATAACGGCTGAATTTCAGCAGGCAGTGTTGCTGATGCAGCTGCTGGTTGAAATTCAATAGTGGGTGAGCTTTGCAACAGGCGCTAACCTCTCTGTGTGTCCGGTCTATGAGGATAATCCCTTCTGGCCATGTGGATGCTAGAACTGCTATAAGTCTATGGGGGAACTGTCATATCTTATAGAGTTTGGAAAATGATGTCTCCATTTTTCTATTCACCTAGTTTTCTCTCATACTTTTCTCAGTCCTCCAGTAGCTTATTCTTCTTTTCTGTCCCCTGTCTGTTGGTCTATAGTTATAGCAGCTGTTTATAATGGTTAATACATTTTCATTAAATGAAAAAAAATTGATTTCTGTTTTTCTTGATCCCTTTCTCTCCTGTCCCCACTGAGTGTGGCTTACATGGCCACATAAGGTCATCTCCAGCACAGTTTATTTTCAAAAATATAAGTGAATATATTATGAATCCTTAGGCTATACTGAGATGAGAGTTTAAAAAACTGTAAATATATGTATATTTACAAAAACAGAAAGACCCTTCATGGTGTATATATATATATATATATATATACACACACACACAATATATATACAGTATATATAATCTGCAGTATATATAATCAATGAATAAACAAATTAAATACTTAATGTATGTACTGCAAAAAATATTCACGTCATATATATTAGTATTATATATATAGAAAGCCTATACAAATGCATATGGAACACAAAAACAAAATATTTTGATGCCGAATTTTTCTCACATTTTACCAACATTCACTGTGTGTTCCTGTATGTCCCTGCCGGGTTACCTGTCGTTACCTGTCTCATCAGAACTGCTCAGACAAAATGGTGTGACTCGGTTCTCGGCAAAATCGACCACAACTCATTATTGTTGGTGCAGAGCTGACTACATATTTGTCAAAATTAAACATCAAAAAGATCTGATGCCGCTACCTCGTAACATTGTTGTCAGTTCATGGTCTAACTCTAACTCATCTCTTAAATATGTATAGCATGTCCACTTAGGTCCCAGTGTGAAACTTCAAAACTAGGACCATTTCCATGAACCTGTTAATCAGTCACTTTGTTATTTGAGGTTTGTGTTTTGCTTTATGGAAGAGGATACACCTGCCGTCCTCTACCAAAATGACAAAAATTATGAAATGACTATATAAAATGATTATGAGTATGATGTGGTTTACATGTCAAAATGACTTTAATAGACTTCAATCTAGTGACATCACTGCAGTTGGCTCAGCTTGGGCTTGAGACCACAGATTTATAACAGAGATAAACGGGAAGCGTGGGGTTTGAATGATATGGGCATTGACCAGGATTTTTTTCCTAAAAACTCTGTTTAATTGTTGTAATCCATTGCAATGAGTACTTCCCAAGAAAACAAACAAAGTCACAGTAATACCCCCACCTCTGCAAGTCCTGGAGCTGTCCAGAGTGTATGAAAGCAGTAGTAAAACTTTTATGTTTTATTAAGGAGCTATGTTTATTGAAGTTTTTTCTTCTTTCTTATTTCAAACAAATGAACTAAAACTGATAATTCTATGATTTATCATCTCCTTTTGTAGATTTCATTCATTGTGTCCTTCTTTTTTTTGCTGGTTTTGTGGTGCAGTTGTTTTTTCTTTCCATTTTGTCTTCTGCTCATGTGTTACTATTGAAATTCTAAATATACCTAAATAGTTTGCCAAAGAAGAACTGAGGTCATGCCCAGGGCCCCATTAAGGTCTGTTGATACATGATTAGGGTTAGAAAGATGACCATTATGGAGACACAGGCATTTCAGATAGGAGGTGGATGGTTGGTTCCTGCTGTTAAAACACACTTTGTAT
Source organism: Lates japonicus (assembly GCA_033238685.1). Taxonomy (NCBI): domain Eukaryota; kingdom Metazoa; phylum Chordata; class Actinopteri; family Centropomidae; genus Lates; species Lates japonicus. Next base: position 1,523,978 of record BRZM01000066.1, on the reverse strand, counting down.
GCTCAGACTTTTTGCAGCAGTATCCTGCTAACAGAATCACGCCACCTCAGGACACTCATTATTTCTCGCATCCAGGGAAAGCATAGGCACAGCTCATTTTAGAGTGAGTAGAACAAACAACTGGTTACTTAGTTTTCTGTTGAAACAAACTGAGGGTGGAATTCTTTCCACTGTCATTGTTCCAAAGTGAAAAACAGCTCCATGTGCACTGAAGGAACAACACACTCACAATTTTGTTGTCTGAAAGCAGTGGAGCAGTCTGATCTCATTGTGTGCAGGGTGAAGTCTAGCAGACTGTGCTTGGCCTTTCGTCTCAGTGCTCTCATTTGGTGATGCCTTCCAAAAATGCCAGTGTTATCAAATTAATACAGTTAGAGGTGCAACTCCAACTGTGTCTCTCTGAAACCTGCATCTCCCTGGTTATTTATTATCATTCAGCATTTGTGCGTATTGTGTTGTATCTGTCAGTGTATCTATTCAGTTGTGACTTTGTTTGCACACACAACTGGGACTGCAGCTTTCTGTCTGTTTTACTGATAAACTCTGCAGCTCAGATAACATACAGGACCGTCTGCTCGGAGTGGAGAGGAATTGCTATTTAGGACAGTGTGCAGAATTAATCTTGTCTTGTCTATAATTGACTTGCCATGCAGTACAGTGCTGCACACTCCGAGGAGGCCGAGAGCTGAATCCCATTTGCATGTGATAACAGTAGGATATACATGAGCTGGTATAGTATAGAATCCCTGCAGCGGGATAGAAGAGCCCTAACCTGTGTGTATGTGTGTGTGTATTTATGCACCGTGGGATTATTATTAATATGCACAATGGCAGTGTGTGGCGAAAGGAAAAATTAAAATCCTCATTAGGCAACAACAGACAGGTCCGGCTACCCTCCATGGATTATCCTCCAGTACTCCCAATGGCCGCAGCCTGATCTCAGATATGTAGGGAAATGTGTGGACAGAAAACAAGGCAGGTTCAACATTTTCATTTTCAGGCGCGGTCTTCAGACCCAACCACTGACTCAAGTGACATCAGGGCTGTGGTGAATGAATCCTTCTTGCTTGGGAAGGTTCGCCGCTGCGTGAATTAGCGCGGGCGTGTCAGTGGCAGCCATGATCAGTGCTGGTCAAATTCTCAAATATTAAGAAAGGAGCTAGTGCTTCCATCTTATCTCTCCTTCACCATGGAGACACTGGACCTTCGCTACGAGAAAGAAAGGAAAGGAGAATGTAATCCACAATTCTTTGCAGCAACAAAGCGGCCTTGGCGTCATAGTTTCCACGTCACGTGTAAATGCAACAACAGCACCTGTACCTATTTTCTGTTTGTGACCACGATCCAAAATGTCTGAAAACCTTTCATGATTGGCAGGCTCAAATCTTTAAGTATAATTTCTTCTCTTTCAGATCCAGTCATGACAAACAGACTGATTTCATTTCTAGTTATTATTATCATCACAACTAAATGCGTCCCCACTGTGGAATGAAATGAAAAATTATTGTAAAGTGCAGTCAAATTCGTTAAATACCATATTTCTACTTTCCTAATTCCTTATCAATTCTCCTTTGCGTCTTTCCTTGGATTTTTTGACTATTCGACTGCAGCCCATGTGAGGGTATTTATCAGACTTCACACAACTCCTCTAGAGACATAAAAGGCTTAAAACAACTTTTATCAGTGCTCACACACCTCTAAAGCAGATTTAGAGTGTATAAAATTAGTGGAGTGCCCTTTTTACATGCCGTTAATTTACTTCTGTCACCTCTATTCTATAAGACTATATTTCAAAAAGCCTGATAACCAGTTCCATTATAATGAGTTGTTGCTGGATTGATATGAAATTAGGTTGAGAACCTGGCCCTCAGGTGCTTATCGGGATATTAAGGCACCAAAGAAATATACCACGTCAGAGCTAAGAGCATGAGTTAGCGTTAGCTGCGCTCACACACACACACATTTCATTTTCATCCCACTTTGCCAGTCATTCTTTAGAAAGTGATTCTTTTGCAAACACAGTTGATGGTACTTCCCTTCAGGGGCTCTCATTTTAAGAAATTGCTTTTCATTGTTTCATCACTTTTCATCACTGTTCAGCATTTAAAAAGGCCAGCTGGTCCTGCTCCTTTTCAATCTGGAAATGATGGTTGTAATCACGCTCAATCTGAACACCGATGATAGAGGCTCCGATATCCAAGGCGAAGAAAAAAAACAACCAAAAGCTCTTCCACAAAGCTAAAATAAGCGTTGAATACAAAGTTCTCCATCAGATTTTGAAAGCAGCAAGCTCCCAAAAGTTTTAGTTCTGCTCACCTTACAAAAAAGTAAGCGGTGACAGGGTATGTTTCAGAAAGTGGTTTGCCAACGTCTGAGCCTGTCACTTGGGATAGCGTACGTTCAGCTCCTGTTTAAGTCACTGTCAGTCACAGGCGTTGTCTCATCATGGGCTTCCTCTGCTGGAAATGTAGCCTCAGCTGTTTGGGTATTCTGGTTCAGCGCCTTGCCAAGCTTTCAGTCAGTTCTCTCAGCAGGGGTGAGGGGCTGGGGTGTGATTCAGCCTTTACCCACAGGTCCCAGTTTGTGAGGTGAATGTCAAGGTCTGTGCAGCACAGAGGAGTTTTTCTTTGTTACCTTTCAGCACAGTATGACTCACCAACAGCAGATGAGTGAACATCTGCCCCTCAACTCCACTGACTGCACATTGGTTGATGTTTGGCTGCCTCATTCTTTCTTCTTTGTCTGCAGGAAAAATATTGAAATGTTTACTTTCGAGTGTATTTTCTAACATAGAAGATTTGAATTCAGTTGTTGCAGTTTCAGGTGCCCATTTTTTCAGACTCATTGCTGATGCTGTGTCTGTTTTCATTTCAACTGAAATAAACTAAGGTCAGTTTCTTTTCAGGTCTGTTTTGTCATTGTTTGTCTTCTTTTTAGCTCTTTTGCAATGAACTAGCACATTAGATGATAGACAGAAAATGAGTCTCCATCTATTTTGATAATCAATTAATCATTTAGGTAAATTTTTTGTGCACAAATACCAAAATTCTAGTTCCTGTCAAATGTGATTATTTGCTGCTTTTTCATGTTTCATGTCATTTTAAGTTTTGAACTGTTGGTCAGACAGAACAACAGTTTAATGACATCATCATGGGCTTAAAAACTGATGATCAACATTTTAATGATCTGATAAGGAAGCAGAGAATAGGCGTACTTACAGGGTTTTCTTGGATCACAAGTTCATTTTTTGGTATCTTGAGATAACTTACGTATTAATAAGAGGAAACAAACAATTTGCTCTCTTGAGATAAAAAGTTTGATTATCTTGTTATCGAGGTATAAAAGTAATGAAGTCATGATCTTTTGGAGTTGTGAACAACATTAGAAAAAAATTTCAAGTACAGCCGTTTTCTGCTTCTATAGTTCGAGACAATTCATAGACAAACAAAGAAAATATCAGGGAGATAAGTGACATTGAAAATAACTGTTGTTATCAGCTGCTAGTGGAATCCATTATTTTTTAGTGTAATTGTGTGTGTTATAAGGTCAGACACAAGTTCATACTAGAAGAAACAGAGTTTTTGGATAGAGTGCAGGTTGTTGCTAGAAGGTGTCATGAAAAGCGCCATGTCATGTTGAGGGTGTTGTGGTTTATTTATTTTCCCTCTCCCAGGTCACTACAGGGAATCGTGCAAGCACTATGTCCTACTCGCATATGAGTTTGTCAGATGAGGTTCCCAAATGCATGTACCAAGGTAAAAAGCACAGCTCCATTGTTTTGCAAATGTATTCATTGCTTCCAAAGAGACCACATACAAAACCTTTAGTATATATAGGCTGTATACTAGGTATGTACTACGTTGACAGGGTACATCAGTTTCTGTCATGTTTTGTTTTAGTAGTCCATGATTGTCTAAATAATGTTTAGGGTTTTAAAAACCTGACAACAATACAAAAAACACATATTAAGAAAAACCTGCTATTACACACATTCAGCTGAAATATATAACTGTAGATTGTGTGGTATGTAATATGGGTGTTGCTGGAAATTGTTTTATTAAAGCTGAAGTTACGTGCCAAGTTTTATATTAGCCTGGCCCGTAGAATAGTAAGAAGGTAGAGTTACTGGACACTGCAGTTGACCTCCTACCATGCTGGCCTTTCTAAGGCAGTTGTGTTATGAGGTAAAACTGCATTCTTGGGATTCAACTGAAATAATAAATAAGTAACATGAGTCTTCACAAATCATCTTCTGAAGTTGCTTTTTTTTGTATGAGATTCCCTTTTGTGCTTTTCTTGGGACGGTTTGCTTGCTGAGCCTCAGCAAAGAGACAATAATAACACAAAGAAGGAATTTCATACTAAAAAATTTATTCACTGGAAGACACATACTTAATTTCTCTGTCTCAATCTCTGTCTCCAGCCTCAATGACTTTGGAACACATTTCTGGATTTTCCTCTATAACTTAGATTGAAATCGCTGAGAAGAAAGCTCTATGCTACCAGCATTAGCGGGAAAGAACTATTGTTAACTACTGATAATGCTTTTAAAATTCATAAATGTAAGTTTTGCTGTCGCTACATAGCCAACATCAGCATTAACAGCTGTTCATTCACCAGTCAGGAAAGCGGTGCCAGAACTGTCTCCAATGCTGGAAAGCAATGTCACTGTCAACTCTTGTCACTTCTTTTTTTTCTTCTAATGGTTTTGCATACTACTTGAGCTAGCCCAGGCCATCCCCTCTCATATTACTACTGCGATGGTGGGAGAATGAATATGTAGTTCTGTCAAGCGGGCATGTTGAATCCCTTTCTCGAGAACACAATGATGGCTAAGCTAAATAAACTGTTAATACTAACATTGGCTATGTAGTAATAGCAAAAACTTGCATATAGTACCTTTTAAAGCGGGCATTTGAACGCATTTTAAGACTCCTTGAAAAAAATGAGAACCTAGCACTCAAAGTCGGGATGATGTGCTGTGACCAAGTACATTTCCATAAGGAATTAGAAACTAGATTTGCTAAGTAATATCTATTCCAAACTAATACTCAATATTGTACTCTTTAGCATTTGTATCCATCACGGGAGCTATATCAAAGAAGTTAGAGAGCTATATCAAAGAAGCCAAGAAAAAACATCAGAAACGAATTTAGTTTGATTTTAAGACATTAGGGCCATTTCTTCCCAGTATGAAACCATAGCATTCATCCTTTACCTACCAATACATGTTCAAGTCAGTATAGCAGTTGAGGGTGAAATGGCTTTTCCCTCATGAGGGGTTCAAACTTACAACTCTACAGCCCTCTCACCACCATGTTCCACTTCTTCATTGGTGTCAAGTACCACCGATATCTGTGCTCAAATTAATCCTAGTACTGGTCTGATACCCACGATGGCGCATTAAATGTTCACCACCGAGCATCGATCCAGTTCGTCCCATGTGTCACTGACATAGGCTAAGCCGATAAATGAGCTTCACTCCAATACAGGACAGAACAGGAACCTTTGCTGCTGTCAGCATCAGCTGGGGGCGGCTTTAGTGTGACACAGCTGGTGCTATTGAACTGTGCTGATTGAATGTGGGAGCCTGAGGGCGTCTCATGTATTTTTCAACTTTAACCTAAGAAAAGAAAACCTTTAAGACAATCACTGGTGACACTCTGTCAGAGAGGACTGTGTAGGAGTGTGGATTGCGCCAGCACACACACACACACACACTTCAGGAAATGTATAGAATTACTGTTGTTCAACTTTAGCCCACCACTTAGAGAGACCTTATGCTTCAATTGCTTGACTACGTCGGCTGCAGTATCAGTGATCCTTGAGGAAAGTGAAAGGGATTGAATTATCCACACACACACACACACACACACAAACAAACAAACAAACAAACACATGAACATGCATACACGTCCTCTCCTTTCAACAAGTAGAGACACTAGGGATCAATTGATTAGGTGTGGCAGGAAGGCGGTGGATAAATCTGTGTAAGTATGAGCGATTGTGCGTGTGTGTAAGTGTGTGTTTAGTTAAACTATGCCCTAGTTGCTCCCTCTCTCTTGTCTCCCTCTCTCTCTACATGTGTCCTCTTACTTGGGTGAGCAGATAGGTCACACGTTGCGAAGCTTTTAGGTCGAGCGACACAGAGGGGCGGAGGAGGGAGGGAGAGGACAAGAGAGAGAGGAAATGAGGGATGGAGTGAGAGACGGAAAGGAGGAGAAAGTTTGTGTGTGTGTGTGTGTGTGTGTGTGTGAGAGAGAGAGAGACAGAGAGAGAGAGAGGGAAAAGAGGGAGTGTTTCCATGTTTTTCCACTGTGAATAATTGAAGGGCTGGAGGATGAAAAATGCAGAGGCCATCAGAGAAAGCAGTTTGGCTCTGTCCTGTGAGACCTGACCTGAGTTATGGATTAACACACACACACACACACACACACACACACACTCATGCACACATACAGCTTACTGGGCTGTGAAATCACAGGTAATAATTGTCCCTTTTTGCTCTGTTTCCATCCTCTATCTCGCCGTCTATCACCCAGGATGTAATCACCTCTCTATATTTAACACTTTGTTTAACCAAGTGAGATTGTACAACCACAGTGTACAGTCAGCTTCAGTGGACCAGATAAGATGACTAGCTCAAGGGCACTGCAGCAGTGGTACTTGGAAGAGAGAGGATCTCCAGTGTCACTCGTATCCAGTCTGTACCTCTAGAGGGCAACACACACCTGTGACACAATGTGTGTCAAAAACAGATTTATAAGATTATCACATGTTGATAATCTGGGTAGCACTAGGTATCAGCCACTTCTGATTTACCTAAATGCGCTGATGTTGCCACAGTCTGTGTGTCATTTTAACCAGTGAAAGCGGCTTGGAAACGCACTGGTATAAATGTAATGTTACACAACTCTTTGCTAATAGTAGAATATAGTGGACTCTGCGCACTGGAGAGAATCTGTGTAGCATTATTTTTGCCAATCTGGATGTTAGAACTCAGTGACTAAATACATCCACATTGACTCACTGGAATGCAGGCAATGTGCTGCACTGTAAGGGCAACTTTGGTAAGGAGAGCAGCACTGCGACACTATAGCAGGCTGAGTATGCCAGATCTGCCTGATAATGATAATTAGGAAAGACTTGGGACATAAATGTTATTATAGCTAGCTCTGTATGTGATGTGGAAGAGATCCTCCTCATAAACTCTTCAAGCACCAGACTGTACATCTGTCATTAGTGCGGGAATAGTGGCAAGCCCCAAAGTCCATAAGTGTTATTTTGGATATTCTTTGTCAGCCTGGGTAGAAGTGTTGAGTGGCAGGCATTGCTGGCATTGTGAAGCCAACTCATCCAGAGGTAGGAATAGGAAGGTAGACTTAAAAAACTCAAAGCTTGTGAATCCAGTTGGCAGCCCTTACAGTGCGTATTGAATAAATAAAATAAAACGATAAAATTACAATAAACATTGGTTCAAAAGATTTGTTCACTTTTTCCAACTGTCAGGAAATCAGTTTGAATCCCTGACACCTTTGACAATAAGGCAATTTTGATGTATGCTTATAATTACTTAGAGGACTGAGTGTAAGCTGACTGTAGCCAGAAGCCAGTCAAGTATTTCTGAAAAGGTAAAGTGTGTGGGCCAACTGTATCAAAAGGCGTCTTTACAGAATTCAGTGTGAATAATGTCAAAAGGGCATGATGAGGGATTTTAATATGATTAATGGGATCTGTTGAGTGTGAAAGGAAATGAGCTCAATGCTGCTGAGAGGGTGAGCACACTGAAGGGTAGCCATATGCAGATGACTGCCAGGGAAATCTGGCATCAGATGTAAGTCCTTTTATCAAATGAGCAAGGCGATCCCTCACTATTTGACCAAGTGTGGGTAATGATAGGAGTTGAATCTATTAAAAAGAAGCCTGGAATGACTGCACTGTATAGCGAGCTGCAGCAGAGTTCTGAAGGTGCATAATCCTTCTTATGTCGAGTATTACAGTTTTAGTACATGGCATGAAACAGAATGTATAACATTGGTGTACACAGGGATTTGATTGAAAGCACTCTGTAAAGCGCAAGCAAACACACAGCTGGAGCACAGTCTACAGCAAAGGTGCCTAAACCTGGATGCTTCCAATTTTTCTAGTCTATATTTAGTCTTTCTGGGGTGTGATGAGTCCCGGTCAAACAGATAAGGCCAGTCCAGATCTGCGGTGAAAGGTCCCCACTGGGGCGACCAGTGAAAGCAATTCAACCAGTGTGGGCGCTATAAACCAGTAAGGTTGGTAGGTCAGACTCACCATTGAACTGACCCAGGAACAGTCTGAATATTAATATCTATATATATAATAAAATAAATAATATGTAATATCCATCCATCCATCCATCCATAACATCAGTCTCATGTTTTCCTGTGACAAAATACTTGTCATTTCCATTTTGACCACACTGTTTCCCAACAGGCAAGCAGCCGTTATCACAGTTTGTTTTATGTGAATGCTTGCTGTAACATGTTTACACTATTGACAAAGTGGGTCAGTCAAACAAAATGTAGTAATATGTAATATGGTACACTATGTACTAAATAAGGGTGATAACAGTTTAGACACAGCTATAGATTTGAGTATCACTCCACACTGTGGTTTATGAAACCTACTATGTCCCATATAAACCCAATATACTATACTTTAAGATGAATGATTTGTCTCCAACGGTCTGTTGTACTCAAACACTGATCATTCAGTGTTGTGTATAGCTACCACCTAACAACTTAGCACTACTACAAATTCAAGGTACAAAGGACAGAATACTTCTATTGAGTTGATTTTAAGTCGAGGGCACCTAGCAAAGTTGTAGTGCTAACCACTGGGCCACCGTTCTGCCCAGCAGCTTACAGCTGTGTGGTGGGCGTGGCTGAGCTGCTGATATGTAGTAGTCTTAGGTGATTGTGGATTTCTGCTTCTCCAGAGGTTCCAATTCCTGACCAAAGACATCCTACCACCCAGTCCTCAGCCCCACATCAGCTCTGGATCCTCTCTCTTTCAGTTTGAGACTGTTTCTCTGCTTCAGTTTGCTGCTGATGGGTGACTGTTTGTTGCTGGGACTGCTCACTCAGCAGCTCCAGTTCCCAGATCTGCTCCTTCTGGAGCTCTGTGGTAACATACTCTACCTGTTTTTGACAGAGACTCATTCTCTTTAGTCTCTCCCTCCAGCCAAGAATAGAGCTCACTCACCTTCTCCTCCTGATGAGCAACATGCACTCTGCTCTCTGGAGGTGAGCCTTTAATCTCGTGACCTGGGTGCATGGGGCACTTGTTGCTGTCTCAAAGCCCTCCAACCTGCTTAGCCCTTGTTGGGCCAAAATGATAAATTTCTCCTAAAGGTCACTGTTGTCACTATAAGTGGTATTTTGTTGTATCTGTGTCACCCGTTGAGAGGTCTGAAATGAAATATTTCTGTCTGATTAGTTAACTTACTGGGCCACAGGTCTGTCTATCTGTATTTCAATTTTCAACAACCATTCATCACCCGTTCAGTCACTCAAAACTGCACCTCGAGGAAAATCAAAATACGGGCAGACAGAATTCACTCATTTTACATAATTTACATATAAACATAATTTCTAGAAAACAGGTTTGGACATATACCGTTACTACCTAAAGAAATACGTTTTGCAGTTGTTATGGGGTTTTAGAAGACAGGTATGTTTTATCTGAGTTTGGAAATCGCCATCGATGGGTATGTTGATTTATATATATATATATATATATATATATATGGTGGCAGAGCATCTATTTAACATTCAGTTCATCTAATAATGTCATCCAGAAAACACTATGCATTAAAAGTAACACGTTTGAGAATATGATGAACTGCCACAACATCTGTTCACTCTTTCAAGCTAATTTGATTCACCGCTTCATACCTATTCTGCTTTAGCAACTACTGTATCTTGTTTCTTTCTAGCTGGCTGTCAGACTAGGTATGGCTTTTTAACTAGTGTCTATACTTACAATGACCAATCACACAGCTTATATTCGCTCATTCTTGTGGTTTGTTTTTCCTACTTAGTACTTATATTTTTAAGGATGTGCATGGAGTGTCTCTGCACTGACACTTTCCATTCAGGTGTAGAATTGAGCTTTAGCTCATCATCTCATTATTTGGTATTTCTGGCTCTGGCTCTCTACCTCTCTAGTGTTATTAACACCATGTTGAGTCTTGGGTCAAGGGAAGGAAGTTTGAGATAGTGAAGTGTAGGTTGTTATTTCTTGCAGTGGTTGTGCAGCTTCATGACCCAGGATGTCTGATATTTCCTCCCAGCAGTGGCCCTTGTGTCTGGGGTGACTGGCCCCACTGGCGCAACAGAGATGGATGGAGGGTGTTTTCTCAAGGGACACTCACTGATGCAGAGCCAATGAGGGTGGTACTGGTGAGATATCCCCTATGTCAAGTCAGGATTTCAGCCTGAAATTAAAGGAGAATACACTTGAAGCCAAGTAAGTGGCATTTTTCAAAACACAACTTGTCATGCCAGACACTGAGCTTTCCCATGACCATTTGTCTTTCCTTGCCCTTATCGTGTTTAACTCCACAAACTGGCGAAATGCAAAAGCCCATCTCAAATGCCACTGACTCAGTAACAGAGCAGAAGTTATAGGTAGCACAGAGTTTAAATTTACATTTACCCAGCACAGTAGTTTGTCTTTTATTTATTGATCTACATTTGGCTTTGTATTTTTGCTTCTATTACGAGTTTGTCAACTGGTTAAGGTTGACTGGGATCCAGTTCAAGACATAGTGGACTTTTAGAGTGAATTGTGGCCATTTTTACTCCTTTTAACCATTCCTCCGATCGGTACCATCGGTACACTTACACCCTTTAGAAAGTGATGTTAAGAGAGTTTCTGCTTCTCAAAGAACTTTATATTTGTTAAGTATGCTAAAAATTAAATTGTAATTCAAGTTTGTTGTAGTTTCCAGACTTTAGATACTCTGAAGAAAATGAATTCTCCATTTTGAACTTTCTTTATAACACCAGATAGATAAGCTGTCTTGGCTGTATTCACACACCCAAACAGTCTGGCAAAACTATTCCATATACTTTTAGCTTACAATAGATACCTCTTTGAATCATCTGTCTGTTTCTCAACTCAACTAAATCCACCCAGTTAAGTTTGTATTTGTATATTGCTAACTGGTTTCAAAATATTTCCAGGCAGGATATGATTACAATCAGAAAGCTCTGATTACCTATAACAACGAAAAAAAACTTACCTGGCTACCTTCATGGGGTAACCACTTTGTACCAACAATACACTGCTACCAGCACTCCTGCCATACTTTGTACGCTCCTAAGTCCTGTTATATAGAGCATCAAAGCACCATTTGTGATCAGGCACCGGAACAACAATTGTGTTGGTGCAACCGAAATACTGTGTGGGGTTTATGTTGTCTTGATGGGGCACCCAACTGCCATCGCACCACGGTTAAGGTCATTTGTGCCGAATGTCAGATATCTTGGTGTTGGCAGTCTTATCCTGACCTTGGTATCAAGGGTTATCAATGAATATCATTGATAGACCTTGGTATCAAGGGTTATCAATGAATATCATTGATAGACCTTGGTATCAAGGGTTATCAATGAATATCATTGCTCGTGAGTGAGGGGCACTCAGTGAATGATGGTCCCACCAAATATTCAATAAGTAATCAGTAATTAATCACAGTTTGGTCTGTACCATCATGGGACCAAAAGACTTTCTATCTTTAAATGTACGTCGCCCGGTTAAAGTGCTGACACCACTGACAACAGTCTTTCTCAATGGTCAAATAGGTTTTTAAACTTTCTTGTTCCCAATGTAAGATACTGACAAAGAAGAATGGTCTATATCACTCCTGTTCCGTTCAAGTTAGGTTAGGAACAAGGACACTTCAAGTTTCTGCACCAAGCGCAAACAGGAAGTTGTAAGTCTCACTTGGTTGTTTACTGTTGGTCGTCCAACTAAGAACTTGACCTAACCGTTGGTTTTGACGTGACTGTTCAAATCATAAGTATTGAAAAAACAGCATGTATAAGCATTAAAATGTGTCAGTTGTACATGTTCAGTCAGCGCATCTGTATATTTAAGTCCTGTATCTTCTGTAGTATGGGATTATGCTTTTCGCCTCTAGTGGGTGGATGGTGACTCTAGATATTAAAAGGCAGCTGGGTTGAGTTTGCACTTCTCAGCACCAGCTCCTCCTCAAACTCAAACTGCTGCTGAGCTAAGCTGTCAGCCATTAACTCGAGCTACTGCGCAGTGCTTTAATGGAGAGGATAGAAGGGGAGAGAGGAAGGTAGATGTGAAGGGGGAGATGCAAGGCAAAATAAATGAGGTGGAATATTTGTGTTTGAACTGAAACAAAACGCTTATTACAACAGCATACATGTTTCCTCATTCACAGTCAGTGTTGCATTATAATGTATTATACCTCCATAATATGTAGCGTAACAAATGACTACTCCTCCTTCACATCATAGTATACATTATTAGGTGATTGGTTGATTTGCTCAATGCAAAAGTGGTTCTTCAACTTCCAACCTGTCATAGTTTCACAGTTCTTCCAAAACAGTGATGGGTAGAGCTGATTGGAACCAGCTGATTATTCACTGCATGTAAGCATGTAAATAATATATGAATACACACTGAGCTAGAATCTGCCATTATTGTTTCCAATGGCATTTCCTGCTGACATCTCAGGGGCAGCCACATCTCCTCACAGACTTTCACTTAAACTCTTTGTCACTGCATTTCTTTGGGTTGAGGTCAAAGCAGCTGTATATAAAGATGGATGACATGACAGCTCCCCAAAAGTGCAGTATAAGTCAATCCTTCCCTCCCATGTTGGTAGATGGGAAATGGACCAAACTAACTAAGTCTAAGTAGGCTTGTCAAATACATCTTTCCCAAAGATGGTTTCTATACATTTCAGGTAGTTCTTGTCATGTTGATGTATGTTAATGTGTTCATTTTATAATAAGTTTAATTAGTTATTTGATGCTATAAAAATGGTGTGTGTGAAATGATTGACAGCTGTGATTGACTCCCACTCCTTCATTTTGTTAGGCGGGTGTGTGGTGGGAATTGATGCTGCAGCTCCCTCCCTGATCACTACTGCACAGACTCTGGCTCCTAAGCGACAGTGGAGGTAATAGGAGACATCGTCCATCTATATATACAGTCACTGGGTTATATATCATCATTTAGGTTTAACCCTTCTTAGAGATCAGTTACTCCAAGTTGTATCCCAGTTGTATTATGATTGTTCACTCTTGACAATTTGCATACAGCATGCGAGTGACTCGAAACAACAGTCCATTTATGAATATGATAATCAGTGCACAGTTTTCAATACTGTTACTACTCTTCACGACCATAAAGTGTAATTTGAACTCTAGTGTTTTTCTGAGCAAGATGGCAGCATGTCAGTGATTAGAGACACACCTTCTGGGCACTTTCCTGTGCTGTTATGGCTTTATCTTGAAATGTTATGTTAATGTAATCACTAACAGAGAGAGGGTGCTGGAGTGGTCTTTGCGCTGTTACAGTCTTTCATGAGTGATGAATCCATTTTGCATTAGGCTCACAAGCTTTGACAGAACACCTAACAAGTTTTTCCAAGCTGCCAAAAACAGTTTTTGGAGTGGATGCGATTGCTCTCTTATCTCCCCAGTTCTGTGACTCTGTAGTTCTGTATTTATCGGATTATGTTCTCTATGGGCGCGGTAGGGTCACTGTCAATCTTTGTGACATTTCTGTGAATCAGACTTTGCTGCTTTACTGCTTTATCTATTCCCCTCCTTCTCCTGATTCTTCTCCCTTTTTCCTCTTTCTTTTTGCCACCTTTCTTCTGCTTTACCTCACTAGTTTTTCTGTTTTCTTCTTTTTTATTTACAATGCTCTAATCTCTTTTTCCTGTTTTTCACTTCATATTTTTCTCTTTAGTGATTTCCCAAAGTCTGTAAGCTTGTCTCATCTGTTTTCATAATTAATCATAAGTAAAAGTTTCTTCTTCTTTTCATGCCTCTACTGTTCTTTCATTCCCAGCACCACTGATTCAGGAAGTACTGACTTTTTCCTTTTGACCACCTGTCCTGCTCTTCCTCCCTCCATCCCTCCTTTTATGCCTCCAGGATGTTCAGATAGTGAGTACGGATGAGAACCAGGTCTTCCTCGCCCTCCAGGAGTGGTACCAGTCAGACACATATAACCTGTACCAGTCGGACCCTCAGGGCGTCTACTACTCCATCGTCCTGGAAAATGTTCGCAGCACCAAGCAGCCAGAGGAGAATGTCCTCATTGACATCCTGGAGGTAAGTTTTGGCCTCATTCGAAGACTGTGGCACAAAAGAACCACTGGCCACCGTTTCGCCCAGCAGCCATAGCTGTTAATGGTGGATGTATTTACTGCTGATATGTAGTAGTCTTAGGTGATTTCCGTGGGATTTCCTGCCTCTAGATTCCAATTCCTGACCAAGGATCTTATCACTCCCAGCCCCCACATCAGCCTCCTGATCCTCTCTCTTTCTAGCTTCTCTGGTACCGCCTGCCCAGTTTGCTGCTGATGGCGACTGTCATGCTGGACTGCTCACCAGCCCCAGTTCCTAGATCTGCTCCTTCTGGAGCTCTGGTGTGCATGACTCATCTTGTTTTGACAGAATCACCTCGGCCCTCCTCCAGCCCGAATAGAGCTCACCCACCTTCTCCTCCTGACAGGCAACATCTTGCTCTGCCTCTGAGGTGGTTTCTAACGCCGTGGACCTGGGCATAGAGCCTTGTTTGCTGGGTCTCAAAGCCTCCAACCTGCTTTGCTCCACTTGTTGGTTTCAAAGCCTGATAGAATTTCTAAAGGTCACTGTTGTCACTATAAGCATTTTGGTTGTATCCACCCGCTGAGAGGCCTGTTAAACATTTCTGTCTGATTAGTTAACTGACACACAGGTCTGTCTATCTGTATTTCCAATTTTCAACAACCATTCATCACTCCTGTCTAGCCACTCAAAATCCTGCACCTCCTTGAGAGAAAATCAAAATACAGGCAGAGAGATTCCTCCATTTAAAGTTGTGGCAACATAATTTCTAGAAAATAGGTTTGGATATATATACACGCTACCTAAAGAAACACGCTTTTTGCAGCAGTGGGGTTTCTAGAAGGTGTATGTTTTATCTGAGTTTTGGGAAATCATAAATAGATGTGGGTATGTTGATTATATATATATATATATATATATATATAGTGAGGAGCATCTTATTTAGCGATACTCTAGTCTATCTAATAATGTCATCAGAAAACACTATGTGTCAAAAAGCAACATTTAATATATGGTAGATCACAACATCTGTTTCACTCTTTCACGCTTTCATTTGATTCACCTTCATCCTCTCTGTTCTGCTTTAGCAGCTACTGTGTCTTGCTTCTCGCTGGCTGCTGACTAGAGTATGGCTTTTCGCCAGTGTCTATACTTACAGCTGACTAACTTGCCAGCCGGTATTCAGCTCTTATCTTGTGGGTTTGGTTTTTCCTACATAGGGTAATTTCCCATCTTTAAGATGTATGGAGTGTCTCAATCAGACACTTCTCCATCTAGGTGTAAAACTACTTTAGCCTCATCATCCCACACATGCCTCTGCTTCCGGCCTCTACCTCTCAGAAAAGCGCACACCTTCATGCTGAGTGTACCATGGGGGCGTCGAGTGAAGGTAGTTGTTATTTTGCGGGTTTGCAGTTTCTGTGACCCAGGATGTTCCATATTTCACCCCAGCAGGGCCCCTGTGTCTGGGGTGACTGTGGGCCCCATTTGACACCCAACAGAGATGGATGGAGGGTGTTTTCACTCAGAGGACACTCACCTGATGCAGAGCCAAATAGAGGGTGGTACTGGGTAGAGATATCCCCCCATGTCGGTCAGATTGTTCAGAAATTAAAGGGAGAATGCATCAGCCAAACAAGGCGTGGTATCAAAATGGCTACAGCTTGTCGCGCCAGAGCACTGAGCTCCAAGGACCACGGTCTTTCCTCGCCCTTATCAGCGCCATATCGAACTCCCAAAGCTTTGGCGAATACAGCCCATCCTCAAATGCACTGACCCAGTAACAGAGCAGAGATTATAGGTAGCAGCAGAGCCAATTACCAGCATTGCAGTCATCTGTCCCACCATCCGCATTTATTTATTTTATTTGTCAAAACCACAACTGTGTCAACGGGATCCAGTTCAAGTATACAGTGACTCTTCAGCGGCAGCCATTTTACTCCTTTTAACCATTCCTCCGATCGTACCACCGGTACACTCCTACACCCTTTAGAAAGATGCTTAAAAGAGCTCATTTGTAGAACATATTTGTTAAAAAGTGCTGTACCAATCAGGAATTCAGTCATTTCGGTAGTTTCAGACTTTGATACCTTAAGAAAAATGGAATTCTCCATTTTGAACTTTCATAACACTGTGATAGATAAACTGGCCTTAGCTGTATTCACACACCAAACAGTCTGGCAACCATATCCATATGCCACAGCTTACAATAGAAATTTTGAACCATCTGTCCTACTCTCAACCTGAATCCAAATCCACCAGTTGGGCTTGTATTTGTATATTACAACTGGCTCAAATATTTCAGGTAGGATATGAGAGATGCAATCAGGAAAGCCTGAGATTGCACCCAGCACAAACGAAAAACTTACCTTGGCTACCTTCCTCTCTCAGGTAGCCACTTTGTGCAGCACACACTGCCACCAGCACTCGCCAGCGCTTTGTACGCCTTCTAGAAGTCCCCTGCTATGTAAGAGCATCGGCACCATTTGTATGCAGTTGAACAATAAATTAGCAGCAAACCAAAATACTGTGGGACATGTTGTCTTGATGGAAAACCAACTGCCATCGCACCATTTGTTATAATGTCAAATGCTGTATATCTGTGCTGTGTCCACTTGACCTTGAGATTAAGGAAGCATTGGGTCGACATCATTGATAGACCTTGTAGATTAAGGGTTATCAGATGAATATCCCATAGACCTTGGTATCAAGGGTTATCAATGAATATCATTGCTCGGGAGGAGGGGGTACTTCATAGTGAATGATATCCCACCCAAATATTCAACAAGTAACTGTAATTAATCACAACAACACAATCTGCATCATCTCAATATCGGCATGCACAACAATGATAACAAGTCTTTTTCTCAATGGCCAAATGAGTTTTTAAACTCTTCTGAGCCCCAATGATAATACCATGCAGTAATTGGCCCATACTACCCGGTCTGCCCAGTTGGGTTTAAGATAAGGACATTTAAGTTTCAAAATTAAGCTGCAACAGGAAGCAAGTCTCCCCACTTGGTTGTTTACCGTTGGTCGTCCAATCTGGCAGAACTTTGACCTAACCGCGTGGTTTTGATCTAGAAAAGCTGTTCAAATCATAATGCATTGGCAAACAGCATGTATAAGCATTAAAATGTGTCAGCTAGGCCAGTTGGCGTTCATCAGCTTTGTCCTGCTTGTATCAAGTCCTGTATCTTCTGTGTATGGGATTATGCTTTTAGCCACCAGCAAAGGATGGTTGACTCTGAATGCCAAAAGGCAGCCGGAGCGAAGCTGCACACTCTCAGTACCAGCTCCTCCTCAAGCTTCCAAACCGCTGCCTGAGCTAAGCTGGTCAGCCATTTAACCTGTAGTATTACCACAGTGCTTAATGGAGTGAGAGGGAGAAGAGGGAGAGAGGAAAGGTAGATGCAAAGGGGAGATGCAAGGGCAAAAATAAACAGGTGGAATATTTGTGTTTGAACTGAAATGTGCTTATTACAATAAATCGTATATGTTTCTCATTCAGAAATAAAAGGCATTATAATGTATTATACCTGTAATATGTAGCGAATAAACACACCCTCCTTCAGCAATTGTATACATTATTGGAGTGATTGGTTGATTTACCAATGCAAGAGTGGTTCTTCAACTTCCAACCTGGTTGCAGTAGTTTCACAGTTCTTCCAAAACAGTGAGGTGGGAGTAGAGCTGATTGGAACCAGCTCATCATCACTGTATGCTAAGCATGTCAATATATGAATGCACACTGAGCCTGAATCTGCTGCCACGTTCCAAATGGCCCTGCTGACATCTCAGGAGGCAGCGTTCCCCACCACTCACAGACTTCATAAACTCTCGTTTGCATTTCTTTTGGGTTGAGGTCAAAGCAATGACTGTATATAAAGATGGAGATACGAGCGCTCCCAAAAGTGCAAAGAGTAAGTCAAAAATCCTTCCTCCAAGTTAGTGGATGGAAAATAATCAAACCAATTCAAGTCTAAGTAAACACTGGCCACCCTTCCTTATGTTTCTACTTCAGGTAGTTCACAAGTGTTGATGTATAAGCAATGTGCTCCATTTTTATAATAAGTTTAATTTGCTATTTGATGCTATAAAAGCTGTGTGTGTGACGAAATGATTGATAGCGGATTGACTCTCACCTCATTTTGGTTAAAGCGGGTGTGTGGTGGGAATTATACTGCCTCACCCTGATCACTTACTGCACAGACTTGCCTAAACGATAGTGGAGGGTAATGGGAGACATCGCCCACTATATATACAGTCACTGGTTATATCATCATTTGAGTTTAACCCTTCAGACCAGTTACTCCAAGTTAGGTCCAGTTGGTGTGTAATCGTCTCGAATAAATTGCAGCATGCAGAGGATCTAGAAACAGTCCATTGGCGATTATGATAATCAAGTGCACAGCTTTCACTGCCGCCACTCACCCCACGACCATAAAGTGTAATTTGAACTCAGCAGTTTTTTTCATGCACAAATGTGATTAGAGACACACCTTCCTGGGCACTTTCCCCAAAGTGTTGAGGCCTGATCTTGAAACAGCACATGCACCAAGAAAGGCGAGTCGTCTGTCAGCTTGTTACATAGCCTTCACAGAGCATGGAACTATCGCAATGAGCCATGCCTTTGACAAACACCTGGCCAGCCCAAGCCGCCAAAACAGTTTTTCGATGGGTACGTGCCTCACCCCCAGTTTCTAGACTCTGTGGTTCTAGCCGGCCTGATTGTGTTCTGCATGCAGGAGTCACTGCCAATCTTTTATACTTTGGACTTTGCTGCTTTATCAGTTTTAATTTTATCTCCTTCTCCTGATTCTTCTCCTTCCTTCGCCACCTTCGCTTTCACTCACTTGTTTTTCTGTTTTCTTTTATTTGGCAATGTCTAATCTCTTTTTTCTGCTTTCACTCTACATTTTTCCTTTAGTGATTTCCCAAAGTCTGTAAGCTTGTCTCATCTGTTTTCATAATTAACTAAGGGTAAAAGTTTCTTCTTCTTTTCATATGCCTTTCTACTGTTCTTTTTCATTCCTAGTGCACCACTGACCCAGAAGTACTGACTTTTCCTTTGACTACCCCTGTCCTGTTTCCTCTCCCTCTCCATCCTCTCCTTTTCTGCCCAGGATGTCTGGGGATAGTGAGACTGATGAGAACCAGGTCTTTCCCGGCCCAGGAGGGTGTACCAGTCACAGAGCAACTCCAAATGGTCGGACCCCAGTGGGCGTTTATTTACCCAACGCCTGAAAAATGTCTGCAGCACCAGCCAGATAGAATATCCCTACTGAGGGGTGTTTTAATTAATATAAAAATATATTTACAAATTGTAAATGAAGTTCAGTGTCAAGATATTTTCAAATGTAAGCTCCTTCTCCTCTGGGACTCTTCAGCTCCAGACAGTGTTCTCTCTGAGTCCAGAGAAGTCAATCAGTATTGATGTGACCACATCATGAAAAAGGACAATTTAATAATACTTAAAGGTTAAAGCTGGCAACCATTCTTTAATTTACTTATCCTGTGAAAAATCAGTTAGTCACTGTAGTTTTTATCATGTTACTCAAACACACGGAAAAAAGGAGAATTTCAGCAGTGGATTAACACACATTTAAACACTAGACATTATATCTGGCAGCAGGACAGTTACATGAGACTGAGTCAAAATAACTACAGTATGTGTGTTTTCATTGTAATGAAGGAACATGTCACCCAGTGCAACTGTGTGATATAGTGATAGTCTTTGGACAACAATGGAGCTCTATGACACAGAGAAATGAGATACAGATACACATACAATACTTGTTAGAGGGACACATTCCTTGTTGGTTTGGGTCTTTTCATTGGTATTGGAACAAGATGAGAACAAGATTTAACCAAAGAAACACACTCATGTTACCAAATACCTAGATAAATATACCAGTGGCTAAGAGGCAGAGTGGCCCATCCATTATCAATAATGTAGAAAAGTAATGCAGATGTTCGCTGTTAAGTGTGCTAGCTCAGTAACAAATCAGGGACCTCATCGAAGCACTTTGTACCACTTAGATGCCCTTTTACACATAACAGTAGGAAGTGTTTAGCCTGGGTCTGGTGACAGAGCATTTCAGTTTTCACGCTGAGCTGACTCACTACTTTGTTGAAATCTAACATTGGCATACATTTTGACACATCTGTTGGATTTGTGTTTGTCTCCAGTTACGCTAAAAAGAGGTAGGTGTCTTTTAGAGGATTGTGCTATTTCCACCACAGTGTGACATTGCCACAAAACTCAAGTTAAGTAGAGGCACTTTAGCAAAAACTGTGGGTTCCTCACAGAGGCCTGTAGAGCAGGGATTCTAGACTGACCTCTTTCCAGTGACTCTGATTCCTTATAGAGTCCCCAAACACCACAGGAGTCTCACCACCCAGAGTCTTATTGTTACAGTCACAAATCAGAGCTTATGGTGGAGGTGTGGATTGAAACAGTTTCATAACATCAGACGGTAAAAAGAAAGAGTTTTTGCAGGAGTCACCGTGTTGTATACTTTGTTAGCTTTAGAGCCTCAGCTAGAAGTAAACTCTACACAGCCGACATGTGTTTGTAAAGAGAATCATGTTGCCAGGCTAGTCCAACCTACGCTCATATAAAACAAGCTTTAGGTACCCTGGAGGTTGCCACAGAAGTTTTCCCTTCTCACATGGCACATACAGCTATTTACAGAAATAATGGTGGCAGATTAACTGCTCAGAATTCAAAGTAATTTTTGAAGCAGTAGGTCTTTGATTTCAGACAGAGGTAGACAACAGCAGCCTGCTCATTTCTCGGCAGCAACCATCGATGTTGCAAATAAGAAAACAGATGTAGCTATCTGGATGACTAAGCTAATATTAGCATCATTTGGAACTGGCTGACTATTAAGGTTTCCATCTGACTCGTATTAGAATTTTGCAGGCATTTAGAAAATTGCTCAAAAATGTGTAGAGACATGCTTCCTCCACCTAAGTAGATATTAATTAAATGCATTAACCAGCTCGTTTCTTCTATCAGTCAAAGCAATCTTGCATTAATTATGAAGACTTTCTGTTCAGAAGTGTTGTGGTGGCTGAACGTGACTACCGTGCTGGCCTTCCCTTTCTCTCCTATTGTATGTTCTAGCAGTCAGGCTATTCATCATCTATGTGTCACCTGAGTGTTTTGGCAAGGTCTCGAGATAAAGGGTCACAGAAGACATGAAACAAGCAGAGGAGGAAGGAGGAAAGAGCAAGTGCTGGAGAAAAGAACAGGCGGTGGACCATACAGCAGAGGCCCTCACCGCAGAGCTCATTTCCTCCCCCTCTCTCATCACTCGCTCGGGGCTACACTCTCACCACATGCTGGAGATAGAGATAGAGAAAAACGAAAAACATACAGGGAATGGATAAAGACTGGAGGCAGAAAGTGAAGAGAAGTGCTGAACAGAAGTGCAGAGATGAAGAAGTGCAGACAGAAAGGAGAGAAGCCAGAAGTCCAGAGAGAATACATGCGGGCTTATGTACTTTGATTTAAACAATTACCTTTTTTCACTCTATAAACATCAGTGCTGTATAATAGATAACGAATGGAGCTTGGGGAGTCAGCAGATGGAGACATGTCTGACATGCTGCCTGGCTCTGTTTAAATGTCTGTCTGCACTGTCTTCATCATCGCCTCCCTGTTTAAAGTTTCAGCTTCAGAGCCTGTAGCTAGCAGCCTCACAGCCACAAAAACCATGCAGTATGTATTGATTTCAGTGCATTAAACTTTTACAGCCCTGCACATTCTGTGTCAGTGGTTTGCTTTCAGCCTCCGAGTAAATGCATTGCTGCGTAACTTATTGCACCGTGGGTAATCAGGTTTCAACCACTGCCGACAGTTAAAGGGCTCACTCTTCTCTGTTCTGGTTAATATTCTAAGCCTCGTGTTGTGGTTCAAGGTAAAGTTACATATTTTTGGACTCTTTATGAGAAATTCTCACCATAGTCTCCTCTCACTTTGTATTTTGGATATTCGATAAGGAAAATATGATTTTAAGTCCCAGTTACTGGAAGTGAGACGAATAAAGCTTATAGCACTCAAGTGGTAAAAGCAGTAGCTCTTACTTGCTAACTTTAGCAAACGTAAGAGGCTATTTCTGAGCCAGTTAACTGACTTCATGACTACGGAGCTCCGGAGGGGACATGGAGGAATGAATTCTGAAGGTTGGGAAAAAAAAAAGTGATGTACGTTTGCGAGATCTTTCTATTTCTCGAGATCTCGGGAAGCTTTTGTGAAATCTCAAGAACGTTTCTCTGGATCTCATGAAAGTACATCTTTTTTTTTTTTTTTTAACCTTTCTTTCCTTTTCCCCCTTTATGTCCCCTCCCAGGCTCTATACATTTACCATGATAACATAGCTGCACCATTTGGCCACTGTTCAGGTAATGCAAGCTTAACTCTCACCTCGTCCCCCAGGTACGTGGAATCAAAGGTGTCTTCTTGGCCAATCAGAAGATCGACAGCAAAGTGACGACTCTCATCACCTATAACAAAGGACGAGACTGGGAGCCTTTGGCCCCGCCTACCACTGACATGAATGGCAAGCCAGTCAGCTGCAAAGCAGTAAGTATTGACCGATTTCCTTCATTTAGCATACCGCTAACTCTTGCAGACAATATTGTACGTTCAAACTTTGGTTTGCACACTGGAATGCAGCTGCAAACTCGCACCGCCAACAATCAGTCAAAATACCGAGACCTGTCGACCAGGTTGTTCCAACCAGGACGCAGAGTAAGAGAGGGAGGGATGAGTGTTGTACTTTGAGGAATGTGTGTGAGATGCCTGCCTAGGTTTTCTATCTATCATGTCAAAGTTGCTACTGCGAGGCTACGCGGCAAAGAGCAATGAGTCACCCGCAGTCTGATATCCATACATCACACCTCACAGGGAGATAGAGGGGGGGAGCAAGTCTGGTCCTTTATTTGAACCATCATTCCAGTCAGCTGACAGGTTTGAAAGGAGACACAGATATCAGAACATCAGCTCACGGCTTGTTTACCGTCACCGCAACACACACACGTGGCTGTTCGCTCTGACATTCACCTCTTCTTCCTTTTAGCTTTATTTAAACCTCCATATAATGACCTTGCAAAGAAAATCAGCTCTCCTGGAGTCACGTCACATCCATCGGTCAGAGAGATGGCTTTCTCTCAAATGCTGGCATCACACACATCACCACACTGACAGCACAGGTCAACCAGCTAGACAAAGCCAGATACTAGATGTGTTATCTAATGTGTCACTGTATCAGGCAAACACTGTCAGCTGCATCCATTGCCTTGCCACCTGACAGAGATTGGCTGAGAGTAATGACCTCTTGTCTGAACAGGAACAGTTTATCATAATGTCTGAAGAAGGTTTGGTGGAGATGAATGCTTACAGTCTCCCTTTAATTCAGTGTCAAAGTACCACAAAGTACTGTTTAAACTACAAACAGGTATCCAGTGTTATCCCTATGAAATGGTATCACAGTGAATGTGAATACACACAGAGCAGAGTTGATACAGTTAAAGCTTGTTAATAAGGGAAAACAAAGGCATCTACATTCACTGAAAGGCACTGAACATCCATCCATCCATCCATTATCTATACTGCTTATCCGTTAAGGGTTGTGGGGGGGCTGGAGCCTATCCCAGCTGTCATTGGGCGAGAGGCAGGGTACACCTGTACGGATCGCCAGTCCATCGCAGGGCCAACATATACAGACAAACGACCACTCACACTCGCATTCACACCAATTTAGAGTCACCAATGTGCATGTCTTTGGACTGTGGGAGGAAGCTGGAGTACCCAGAGAGAACATGCAGAACATGAAGCCCCAGGCTCAAACCGGGGCTCAAACCCAGAACCTTCTTGCTGTGAGGCGACAGTGCTAACCACTGCACCACCGTGCCACCCCAGGCACTGAACAGTCCAGTACTGTTACTTGCAGTATGGAGTTTTATTTACTTAAGTTATTTCACTTGCCCAGTTGAACAGTGAGACCTGAACATTGAAGTCACACTGTCATGGACCAAATGGTTTTCCAAAAGAAAAACAGCATTAGAGCCTCCATATCTTGTTGAAAGAAAGAAGCCCTCTATGCAATACGTTGCATGTTCTATATCTGCTTCACAATAAAAGCATCCCACTGTTGTGCTGGTGGAAAGCTTTGCTGCAACAGGAAATCAGCAGCTTAACACAGCTCAGACGTGGATGAAAATGATCTGTAAACAGTAAAATCAGGCTAATGTGTAGAAGTACTAACAGACATGTAGGAGAGCAACTAAACTCCAAACCACAGACGATCACTTACAAACCACAGAAATACTAAGAGCTGAACAAAAACAAAAAGCTGCTGTTACCCTGCTTCTGAGTACACCACAGTAGTTGCAGGTTAGTGTGGGAGTCAGTGTGATCAGCTCTGCTTCTGACAAATGTTTGCATTTGTAAATCTCATGTCTGATTCTCTCAATTGAAATGAATTAGCATTAAATATCTTTCCCTGTTTTAAATTTAATCAACAATGAAACCCCCATACTGAGCTGTATTTGCAGTAGGATTATCAGGTATCTGTGTGGTAAGACTCATTAAACATGACTGAGCAAGCGTGAGTGTCTTCACTTCACCTTTCATTTCACTGAGAGTAGGTAAATCAGTGTATGTGCTGAGGATGAATGACACCTTTATCCTCACATTAAATTCTGTCTTCATGTTTCCGTTCTGCAGCCAGACTGTCACCTCCACCTGCACCTGCGCTGGGCAGACAACCCCTACGTATCGGGGACTGTCCACACCAAAGACTCTGCTCCAGGTCTCATCATGGGTGCTGGTGAGTCTCCAGAGCAAAAATGACTTGGCTTAATATGCTAGCATCAAGTGGAAAGGTCCATTATCCTTCCATTATTAAGCTGCAGGCTACATAAAGCTGAATTCCCATGTGTGTTGTATGTTGACAGTAGCAGAAAATAAAACAACAGTAACAATGTGGTGAAAATTGTGCAGCTAAAGTTTGCTGCTTTTTAGCTATGGCTTTGAAATTGGGACAGGAGCTAGCATCAGAATCTGTTTACAGGTGTTGGGGAGTAGGCTACTACTGCAAACAGAGAAATGTTGGATAGAGGAAGCGGTGTCCTCAAGTGATGTCACTTGAGTCAGCAAGGGTTGGGGCTGCGGAGGCTACACTGTGGTTAATGTAGGCACTACTTTTTAACAAGTATGCATGAACAAGTATGTATAGATTTTGATATTCTTCATGCTAAATCATTAGAGGAGGAAGTACTTTTAAGCAAATACATAACTAGAAATCAATAAAAACAGCATGTCAGATAGAGCCATACTTGATGTGCTGCCTTTTGATTTTCAGTATCATGATATAAAGTGACCGATATGACCCGTGTTTTGGCATATTTACTCATGACGTACAAGAGGGACTGTGGGCTGGCATGTACATGCCCATGGGTGTCTTTGTGTGTCAGGCTGTGTTGGTGCCTCTACAATAAATCACTGTTATATGCAAACAGTCCACGTGGCTGAGCTAAAAAGTGCCACTCCTCCAGAGACAAGCCTCCATTTACCCTGGGAAGAGCTTTAACACAACTATTCCTCGCTGTCTGTGCAGCAGTGAAGTATAAAACCACACTGCTTCATGCCTGAGCACTCTAGCACACAGAGGAGTTCACTGAACCACTAGCAATTTTATTTATTGAATACTTCACCGTCTTTGTTTGTTTGCGGGCATTTCACAAAGAAAGCAAGGAAAAAAAAACCCAGGTCCTGAAAACTGGATAAGGGTAAGTAAGTGAACTGCCGTTGTCTGTTTATGAGACAGGGGAAATAAGCCAGGTCATGCCAACAATATGTTGGAGGCCCATTTGTGCCAGGAAAAAACAACTGTTAGAAATGATAAAAACGAGAAATACTCGTGATAAGTAAAATTTGAGAAATAATAACATGACACAAAGTCAAAACATAAAATCACTCTTTAAAGAGGTATTCCATTGAAGTATTACTCAGCCTGTGAAAACAGTTGAATAATGTTTTCAATGGCTGGAAAAATAAATTGAATGATGTCATTGCAATATCATCAGGGCTATCTTGGTGCAGTCTCCCATGGAAATGTTATTTTAAATTGCTGCAGCACACCTTTAAACAGAGTGAGACTTTTGAGTAAGTCTGAATTATGACCCAAGTCAAATTACTAAGATTTGGATCTTCTAACCCTGTTTTGTTGATATTGGCTATGTCCCACAGGCCGCTATGCTCTATGTGTAATGACAATGGTAATAGTTGCAAAATGAACCAAAGAGTGGAGGAATGCCACAGAGAGAAGATAACTGCAACACAGGTTCATAATCTACTGGCAGTTACTACATCTTCATCCTCTCATGGTGGACTGAATGCTACACGAACTCACTATCGCCTCTTGAGATGGGGCTAGCTGGTTAGCATGTTTACTCCAGTAAATATCTGCAACACAATACATAGAGGTTGTCACTACATGATCTGAGTCAGTCTTACATATGAGTCGTGAATGTGCAACGGCACGTAAGATCCACCATCTTGGAAGTTTCAACCACATTTCACAAACCAGCGAGTCAGTGTATATTGTGGATTATAAGGCAAAGTATAGGAGGTTTCATTTGAATAAGCAGATGTTGAAGTCTAGTATGTTGAAGTTTAGTCAGTAAAGCAGTCTGACCAAAGTTAATGAAGGTGTTGTTAACTGTACTGGAAGGAGTGCTTGGGTTTCAGAACATTAGTGTTAAGCCAAACTTATGACCTTAGAGAAATGGAGGTTGAAGTAGTTTGACTCTGAGAGTCAAAATTACTTTGTCAAAATGAAGTAGAACTTTTTATTTCTGTCACAGTGTAACACTGACTTAGTTTCTTATCATTTTGACTTAATTTTGTCTAAGCAAGTCACATTTATGACTAACCTTTTGACTAACCTTTTTGTTCTCTTGGCAGGAACAGGCCTCTATATGTCTTGTTTCTAACAGTTATGAATTAGAAAAGAAATTACATTCCTTTATCTACATTCTCCATGGCAGACTTTGATCAGTTATAGCAAAGCCTCCTTTTCTACCATATCATGCATTTTCTATTTATACAGTTCTCCAAGGCCCGTTCTTCCCATCTGGTCAATAGTTAAAAAGCTAAGTAAAGCAATAAAAAGGTTCTATGGTTTAATCCTCTACCTGTCTAACTTCCTCTTTATTTGATTATTCACTATCTAGTTTCCTCACATCTGCTCTCTCTGTGTTCTTCCCCCTCTTTGAGTCTGTTGTTGACACATACCTCATGTGAGCCTCCCTGTCTGATGAAAATTTCAATTCTTTATCTTTCCTTCAGGTAACCTTGGCTCCAAGCTAGTTGAGTATAAGGAGGAGATGTACATCACATCAGACTGTGGGAAGACATGGAGACAGGTACATCACGTACTCCTCTGGTCTCCTTCTTTTTTTTCCTCCTCACATTCCTGTCCCTCTTCACCATTCTCCCCCTAACCTTCACTACACTCTCTCTGCACTCTCATGAAAGTTACTCAGTCTGAGGACATATAAAATCCAACCTAATATCTGTTCACTTTCCTTTTACTCCAAGCTGAACACCACAAAATAGCTGTTTCAAGAACACTACATTTTGCTTGTCATGATTTGAGCTGACATCAGTAAATGATTGCATTAGTAACACCATCTCCAGTTCACTCCGAGCCTTCTCATGTCTTCACTGAAGGTTTTCGAGGAGGAGCATCACATCCTGTACCTGGACCACGGTGGGGTCATTGTTGCCATCAAGGACACCTCTATTCCCCTCAAGATACTCAAGTAAGATCATATGTCACCATAGAAACAGCAGTCCTTCCTGTTGTGGCACATCCTTTTACAGGATGAGATAATTATATCACTGACTTTAGTGTTATTCACATTTCTGATACAATGGATTTTATGCAGGTTAATTGAGTTATTTATTCTGGAATTGATCAGTAACATTAGAAGATCACAGATCATCCATTAGAAGCCTTTGGCTCATTCAGTCAATTAATACATCTTTCTTTGTATTGCACTTTTCATACAGATTAGTGCATGTAAAAGTACTTTACAGGTTACTGACAAAATAAGACAGAAGACACAAATGGTCAACTGGCAAACTGGCAATGGACAACTTTTTTGTTTTAACTCAGCATTATGAAGTATATAAGTTTTTACAATGTGATGGTAATAGAATAATGACACTGTGATAGTTTGGATTGGTTTCCTATAAGCCTGGCTTTCACTATGTAATTCTGTCTGGCACCCAGCATGAATTTCATGGAAAAATGAAAAGCTTGATTTACAGCACAAAAGAAGTACATCTACTACACAACCAAAACAGAAAGAGGAGAGCACTTTTGTTTTTCCTGGTATGTTTGGTAGCTTTCCCCAGGTAGTGGAAAGGACGACTGGTGGAACAGCCAGAGTAACTGTGGAAACTGTTGTTGGAGGAGGCAAAGAAGACAACGACAGAGTGATGGAAACCATAGTAAACCAAGAGTAAAGAGCCATGGTTGGACTGGGACAGAATGTCAGCCCTGGACTTATCCTCTGGGACTGACTTCATGGATTTTTTTTCTGGTCCACAGGCCCACTGGGATTTGTCCTGGTAGTCGCTATGGCCAGTCCAACTATAGAGAGAGCTACAGGACCGGAGAGGGTTCAAATGTGATATTCAGTCATTATTTCTAACTAACTAATCAGCAAGTAAGAAAACCTGCCTACTTATTAACACAACTGGGTATTTTGGGCAGTAGCCAAGCTGATAGCGGTAGCCATGTTGCTAACAGTAATGTTAGCAGTCACAAACTAACAGATGATTCGTTGTTCATTTGATAATCTGAACGGATGTTGACCTTTTTAAAATGAGCAGTGGTGAAACTTTCCATATTCTTCTTTGCAACAGCGGCTCCAACATTAGTACCAGTTGGGATCGCTAGAGGGGGAAGTTTTCCACAGCCACTTTAAAGGGTTGGCTCAAAAAAAAATATTTTTCTCTTTAACCTCTATATTGTTGATGAACAGACCCATTCAGTCCATTGAGCCTTTTTTTTATATTTTCACAGTACAGGAAAGATCAGTTAGTCCCTGAGTCCAGTCTCTTGCAGACAATTTCAAGCTCAGCAAGATGTTATCTCGTCGACCTTAATAAATAAGGATGAAATAATGAGAAACCATAGATAAGGGAGTACTCAGAAAAACATTTATCACAGACCTAAATCAAATGACCTTTCAGATGGGTCCTCATCTGTCTCTCAGTGAAAGACCATAGAGTGTTGTCCTTCACAGTTTTCCCTCCCTCATGCCTCGGCTAAATCAATAACACCCCAAAGGCCCTGGTAATGCTGCAGAAAACATCTCGCTAAGAGCCACAGAGAGCTGTGAAAGCATGAGAAAGTGTCCCGTAAGAAAAGACGACTTTTTAAAAGTGAAATGAGCGTGGTTTTTACCACTTCATTACACAGAATGACCGTAATGTTATCACCTCATCAGGTGCTGAGATTTCTGGCTTCCAAAACTCTGTCTGTGCTCCTTTGTGGAGCCAGAAACTCTCTTCTCATTCCAGTTTCATGACCCCCAGTAATTCTCTTTCTCAGCTGCTCAATAATAGAGAGCAGTGTTTTTTGTGAGAGCAACACATTTCAGCTGTGAAGCATTGTTCTGAGGCCAAGAAACTAATGATGGAACAGCAATGTTACTCCAGTATTTTGCACATTGATTTATTACATGTTCAGTACATGTCTGTATTGGACGGCTGCTCTAATTAGCTGGCTTACTCGTCTCTATTATAGAACTGCAACTTAATTGTTATATTGCCATTCTGGTACACCACACACTTTTGTTGAGGGGGATAAGTTCAGTCAGTGTAGTAATTCCAGCTGGTCTCCCAACAGATCTGTAAAAGATAATTTAGCTAGCAGTCTTTTTTAAGGCTTTAAGTCTTTGTTACTTGTTAAAAGTGGGGACTGCCCTGGGGCCCCACACCTCGAGGGCCCCCAAAGTCTCCTAGAGTGGCAGTTATTTTGTGGTGCTTTGATTATTTGTAACATTGTGTAGGAATATAGGAATATCCACCACTAGAAAACATCATGATGATAATGGTGTTAAAGCTATTTTATCTTTATGCTGAGACCTTGGTTTGAAGAAAGGCCCTGTGTACAGGCACTTGGGATCAAAGAAACTAATTTTTGTCACAAGTGAATGAATCCAGCCATGCTCGGCATGATGGCTGTGCTGTAAACAGTTACAGCAGCTGCTCTCTCTCTCTGTTGCATTTTTTTAAATTAGAAAGTATAACTACACCCTTAAATTTTGCTAGAAGCCTTTCCCCCACTATATTTCAAAAATGCAACAGGTCAGGGGACACAGGAGAAGACTGCGTGACCACCGCTCAGTTTAACATGGACAGAGTCAGAGATGACAAGCCAGGAGAAAATACTGCTGGACTTTGGACTCTTCTTCATAGAGTATGTTGGTGGTCCTTTGCGAGTGTCGCTGTGTGGATATCTGCGCTGTAGCTGAGCTGGCTGTTTATTACTGTTGCTGCTCATCAGCCCTAAATATCTTGTTAAGCTCTAAATATAGCACAGAAGGCCAAGTGTTTGGGAACTGTGAAGCAGATTTCACTGAGCATTGGTTTGTTAACTAACCCACTGACAGGGAATGAAAATAAATCTTGGTCCATTTTCTAACCTGGAAATGTGTTTTCAAGCCGATAGTGTTTATTTTACACAATTTTATATCCAATGAAACAACAGTGTTGCTCACTTGTTGAATGTAGAAGAAATTTATCATATAAATCATAAAAATATAAATTCTAATAAGTGTTTAATGCAGCATTGGTACATATCTGATGTAAATGCATTATCAAGAATCAAACTGAATTGAATTCAAAAAAATCAAAATGAATCAATTGTGAATCAAGATCAAATTGAATCAGGCCAACAGTGCTAATATCCAGCCCTAATGATGGGTGTGGTCAAAGCTTTACCTTTCAAACGAAAGAAGACGCCACAATGCAACCTCCACTACTACTACTCTTTAAGGATAAGAGCTTTTAATGAGTCTGTGTGGCCTGGTTTAACCTCCCATACAGCAGGAAGTAGAGGTGACAGAAACAACGAAAGGGTTGGAAGAACAGAGAAAGAGATCTACAGCAATAGACAGAGGTAAATTGAGGACATGGCAAGCTGTAGCAAGAGATGAGTTTAGAGTCAGTACTTGTCTCTGTTAGGAAACATTCTTGACCTAAAATGCTCCTTCAAGTCAAGTCCTCCACATTTAGAAACTCATGATACTCCAAAAAAAATCTCTCCCCATCCTGAAAACAAGGCTTTTTACCCGACTCTTCTTCAGTGCCTTTGACTCTGAAATAATTACAGAGTTCTCATGCGGGGGTAGGATATCTACAACTATGTGCTTCAAAGCAATGCCATTTTCACGGCCACTTGAAAAGTGAAGCATCTAGAATTGTAAAAGTGACAACTGTGTATGTATGCACACACACTCAAATTATTTCAGATCATTTCCCAGCTCCTCTCATCAGCTCACTCAAACTCAAGTTTTTGTTTGGTTTTTTTTTACACTGGGTAGCTCACACAAGGCATTCATATCACTTAATTATGAAAAGCTAGCAGGCTGAGAAATGAGATGCCACTATAACACGGTGGCTGGACAGGATTGTATTATGTACATTCATGATTTATGATTAGCTCCACGCAGAATAAGTCTTGTTTTAGGTTTCTTCATAACACTGAAGGAATGGATTAAATGCTGGTGTGTGGCATGGAGCGTAATTATAAGCTTGGCCCACTAATCTATTTGATTACAGGGTTATCACTCCATTAATTTCTAATAATTCCTCGGATATTAGCTGGAGGAAATGAGGTATAATTGGATAGGTGAATGAGGACACCAGCATATAGACGGCTGTAGTTGTCCAGCTGATGACTTTGATGAAATTTGCTTCATTGGTATGAAAGACACTTAAGGCCTCAGTATACTTCAAAGAAACTGGTTGAAACTGGTCAGATATTGTAGTGTCCACTTCAAAAAATCCCTCTGTCATGGCCATCTCCTGCCTGCCTTCCCCACCTCACAACTCCAATGCTACCAGATTTGACTGACAAAAAGTAGCCCAACCACCCAAAATACATGAAACGTTAAAAGTCTTCTCTAACATGAACAGATGTGAACTCTTACAAGGAACAGGAAGTAAGTTGTTGCCATGGATTCCATGAGTTAAGCTGTGGGCTATAAGTTGAGTTCTGTTTTTTAGCGTATATTTGTGTACATTTGTTAACATCAAAAATTAAGAGTGCCAAATTTGCTTTTAACAGTTCTGGTTTGCTATGTACCATTGGATGTACTGACAACTATCAGTGACTTTGAAACTGTACCAATGAAGCAAACTCAGGCAAGTTCTGGAGTTGTAGAAGTGTCTTTTTTCTTTGATTTCTAATCAGGTTTATGGATGTTTATGTGGACATCTGAAATAATAATATCCTTGCAGAATGTAGGTCACACTGAATGTAATAGTACAAAAAGTTCTTTAAATTATAACAAACCCATCCAAAATAATGTTTGCCCACCAACATAAAGAAAAAGTAGGCCAGCCAGGCAGAGAACCGGCAAATATGGCAACACTGTCTGTGTCAGTAACAGTAAGTGGCTTTGTGGTCATGACATGATAACTTGTACAGATGGGGATAAAAACAGACAGACTTTAACACCCAATACATCTGGACAAAAAAAACGTTGGATGCAGAATCCTTCTGATTCTGGCATTGGGGGGGGGGGGGGACAATCTAACAAGCACTTTATTTGAAGCATACTGAGGCCTTTACCATAGCAACAGTCTTTGTATTTTCTTTCTGTTTCCTTGTAACTGCATGTTTACCTGCTGATTATCACATTGTAGCCCTTGTTAGCACATCATTACCACATACAGCCTGCGGTGCGAGGCACACACTCCTCGATTCCACATTGATCCCTCTCCACCATGCAGCCATATTTACTCAGCACTGCTCCTACTGTTGACTGCAGGAGTCATCGGCGCAGTGAATAAAGCAGAGCAGATGGCTCGCTTTGTATGTCTCAGATTCTTCATCTTCCCTGCTACATAGAATAATCTTATTTACACATTTAATACCAATGTTATTTCAATAATTTGTAACTCTTCTGTGGATGTTCAGTGTACAGCTTTGTCACGTCATCCCTTTCTCCTTCATCTTTTATTTCATTCTCTTGAGTTTTTTTTTTTTTTTTCATCTTTCAGAGTACAACCACCATGAAATGCATCACACACAACCCTTCAGTTGACCGTGCAGGAACTACTGCCCTCCTTAGTAACTGTTTCTACACCTGCCATATTTTTTATTCTCACATGGCATGTATGCAGTTTGGCTGTTTATCTGATGAGATGAAATGTAGGATGAGAACTAACAGATGTTTGGCAAATGTTACCACAGGTCATGGTGGCCTGGTTAAACTTCACCACACTCATTAAAGAGTGTCAGAGCTGCTAACGTTAGCCTAAACTCTGATTCAGAAAGTGGGGATAAAATTGGGTGGATGCAAAGGTGATCAATGGAGCTTTGTTTTAAAATTGGCCATGACCCCACAGACAGAGGTAGTTAATAATGTGCTCTTTGGCTGTGGAAGTAATGCTTGTTTACTGCAACAGGCAGTAAGCTAGTTAGCAAGACATGCTAACATTTTTTTAGTTTTGGAAGGGGGTTTAGCAAACAGTCAAATCCCTGGGAGTGTGCCATAACCATCGCTAACTCTAGTGCGTGACTGTTGAGAGTTTGTGTTTGAGTATTGTTGATTTTGAACGCCTCCTCTTTGTCTGCAGGTTTAGTATTGATGAAGGACGGACGTGGACCGTTCACAACTTCACCAGCACCTCCGTGTTCGTTGACGGACTCCTGAGTGAGCCAGGAGATGAGACCCTGGTCATGACGTGAGTGGAATCTCAATTTCAGCGGGAGACATGTTCAATTTCAGAACTACTGTCGGAATAATAAAATAAAAATCTATGTAGATTAAGTTGAGTTGATTGTAAATGTTCTGAAAGAATCTAAATCAGAGCTTCCAAGTATGAGGATAAATTCCAGTTTGCTGAATTGAGAAGGCTCTGTGGAAGCTGAAATTAAACCCAT
Source organism: Lates japonicus (assembly GCA_033238685.1). Taxonomy (NCBI): domain Eukaryota; kingdom Metazoa; phylum Chordata; class Actinopteri; family Centropomidae; genus Lates; species Lates japonicus. The sequence goes on along the minus strand of BRZM01000066.1, from coordinate 1,489,417 downwards.
TGTAGATCCTACACCCTCTAAAGTTTAACCCTAACACCTGCCTTCTACTTGGTTTTCATGAGTTGTCTAAAAGGGTCAGAAGCAGCCCTGCCTTTTCGTACACTTCATTCAAGGGAGCTCTAGTTTCTCTCCCATCACGACAATTCCCTCTCGATCTGTTGGAGCGGGGGGCCCAATTTCGTGGCGCTAACAGCAGCCAGTCTCACTCCTGATTTCCTGCAAAGCCTCTCTCCTCACCTCCAGAGGGTTTGATTGCCGTTACAGCAGAGGTTGATGGGAGAGGAGGCCTGTATGTGCCCTCTGCCCTCCCTCCCTGTCTCACTTTTCTCCTCTCTGACATTTTATTTCTGCCGTGCTGCTCTGTGTTTCTGTCTCACCGTGTTTGTTTGTGGCTCTTTGTCAGACTCCACCAGGCTTAGACCAGCACCCTAGTCTAGCACAGGTTCTTTTATTAAAACTCAGACATCAGCCAGTTTCATGCACTTTTGATATATGCTATCATATATCAAAAGTTATGAGATCGATCACATATATTATAGATATGCTCAATGGTAGATCTACACAAATTATTTATAGGAATTACAGCCTTAGCCTTAAAGTATGCACGAAAGTGTTGTGCAATTGGCATTTTTGAGGCTCATCAGCAGCTTGGCTGATGGCACTGTCAGGTGGTCTGTCAGTCACTTCACCACCTTTAATTCAGAGTGAAATATTATATTAAAAATTAGATAATTATATATAATTATGATACATTTTTTAATTAATTTAATTTTGTACAAAACATATATAATGCCCAAAGAATCTAAATAACTGGTGACCCCTTGACTTTTCATCTAGCACCAAAAACGTGTCAAATTTTCTTTACACTTCATTCTATGACAGCCCTCATTTCTTGTCAGGATTAATGCTACAATGCTAATCGGCTAACATGTAAAATGTTTGCATTTGAACATGCTATTAGAATTTCTACTTACTAAGACTCATCATTTCACAGACTGTAAATATGTTTATATGTAATCTGTTTATCATACTAACATGCTAAAACACCAAAATCTCAGCCTAACAATGATGTGAAATTGTAAACGTTAGCATGTTATCATCCATGTTAATATGCCTAAGGCTACCATGTTAGAGGATGGTTTGTCACATATCCATATGAACACTGAAAGCTTCCTTTTTTCTTGTGTTTCTTTGCATTCTGAACACTAAAGCTAATATGTATAAGTAGAGTGGGTTCCAAGTTTTAGCATGAATTTCCTTCTTTTATGTTACATTTCAGGGCTGTTGCAGATGGCTAACTGCCAAAGGCTTATGTAAACTTCACCTGAGAATGCTTTTTTGCAAAGAAAAAAGGTATTGCCTCAGAGCCAAATCCAAAACACTGGCATGTTATTGCTGGCCTTGCTTTGAGTAGACGAGGAAATGACTCAAAGTGCATGAGGCTGCTGAAGTCTGACCACGTAGCGCTGAACCTAACAATCTGAGGTACAGATGTCTTAAATTTGCCACTGTATATAATATAAACCCATTTGATTTGTGTAATAGTGATTCAAATCTGAGAACAGCAAAGGTTGATTTGATATTGTGCACATCAGGAGCCTCCCATGGCTGCAAGCATGGCTGTAGACTTGTTATTGTTTGTTGTCTTCAGCTTAAAGAGATTTGTTTGTCTTTTAGTCTACCTCTGGTGAAGCACAAACCTCAATCTTGCTCATTCTTTGGTGTAAAAATGTTCAAAAATAAGAATATTGGCACAAAATCTCAGCTATCAGCAGCTTCAGACTCAAACTGTTGATGTAGGCTTCAAGAGTTCATATCTTTTAAGGCTCTGTCTCTCCCTCTCTCTTTTCCCAATCTCTCCATCAGTAAGTTAGCTGGAGTGAGACTTGTCACATCATCTCAGACTCTAGGCCTTGGCCCAGAGATAAGGCTGGCTTCCAGCTGTAATCCGCTGAGAAGGGCAAAGAGATGGTCACACACACATAGACAGCACACAAGGAGGAGAGACACTCAGACTCACTCATCATTATCTGCCATGTGTCAGACACACACTGTCAAGGTTGACACACACACACACACACACACACACACACACCCACTCACACGCACACACAAATATATATATACATTGCCCATCTGGCTTCAGCAAGATAGGGTCAGTGGCCAAGGAGGGGTGTTGAGGGCAGCTCAGGTCTGACAGATTAGCCAGGGTCTATTTCCTTGCCACGGAGTTTCGATTTTTGACGGCGCAGCCTGCCATCCCATAATGAAGTCTTTGAGCAGTGACTTAGCACCAAGGACAGGTGGGAGAGCAGAGATCGTCCACCGCTCATACTAATGACAGCTGGTCAAATATCAGAGACTGGACAGACTCTCAATGGGCTTATACTGCACATGCTGCTGTATGAGATCATCATGCCAGATTATTCTGCTGCTGACAAACCATTTCCCCTCTTTAGGTTTCCTGCACAGTGCACAACATACTTAGAAAAACAGACTCATTTTTCCTCAAAGGAATCCCGGCATCTGATCTCATCCAGCACCAAATCTCTCCTGGAAATGACTTGCAAACACGTTCCTGGAAATGTTTTCTCCTCCTCGGCTCTGTATTTTAATGAGATGAACTAAGGCAACAAATTTCCTACTGTTAATGAGTGTTGATTTCTTTTCACTGAGCTGATTGGAGTGTTGTTTGTCCACTAATAGAGCTCTTATGGCTCTGGAGTGGCTATTCAAAAGTTTTTTTTTAAAAGTGCTAAATTAACTCTGAGGCTGGTGGGAACTGACGCACAAACAAAGCAATAGAGTTGATTTTTACACTTCACACTGAAATTAACAGTGAATTTGCTGTGTACAAGAGCATATTTAGAGTTGATGTATGAGTGAGCAATGACACACCATAATAGTTTATATCTAGTTGAAGCCCATGGACTGGGATATTGGGGATATAAGGATCTTTAAGGTTTTTATGACATTGCTTTGGTTTTATGTTTTGAGTTATATACACCTCTGAAACTTCAGCTTTCACTCAGATTCAACAGAGGTGACCAGGATTTCATTTGTGCATTGAAAAATTTGATCCAAAAATGTCATATTTTCAACCTAAATCTAAACAAATGTCCTTTGTCAGATTCACCAAATTCTCTTATCAGCACAAACTTGTTTCATCTTGATGAGTCAGTATAATTAACGCCCCCACAAAACTGCCATATAAGGCCACCTGTTCTGCTCTGTGTGTGGTCAGGTTTCCTCACAAAAAAATGTTATCAAAGAGTAAAATGAGGAAATTCTCAGTCCTCCTGCTGAAACTCAACATATGAACACATAGCAAATTTAGCAGTGTCGGTGGTCCTGTTAGGGCACTGGAAGATATGAATACAGCTGTCAGCGATGATCAAACCAGCACCGCACTGCAGCAGAAAGAAAGACTGAGTAGTTTGACATGATGAAGCTAGATGCAAAAATGTTCTTGCTTAAGCATAACAATGCAGGACTTAAATGGGTGGTCAGGAGGACATGACTAGAGAATACTGCACAGTAGGTGATGTTATAGTGTCAGGTACAACAGAGGCAACCTGCTGGAAGAATCTAAGTCAGATTGGACTGGTTTGACTGGAGCCCTTTTAATTACATCATCTTGCTGTGCCCTGTTTTTCTGCAACGGTTTAATGGCACTGGACTGGAGAATTAGCTCCACCAACTGTTTATCTCAGTGCTTAATATTCACATAACAGCAGTGGATAGAAATGCACATTAATTAGCACTTTTATTTTGCCAGCTTTCTGGGAACTCAGTTAAAATGCAGTGCTGCATTTGGATCGAAACTTGACTTATATTGAACTTTTCAGTAAATAGCTAGACCGTGATGATGATAAAATGTTGAACAGAATATGAATTTTGCACTAAGTTTGTATTAATGATTTGTTTTAGCTGATTTTGAAATCTATTCAGATTGAGGCATTATGTTTCTTAAGACGAGCAAGTGCTTTGCCCCTGTGGAGAAATTCATACAATCTGCACATGACATGTTCGACATGTCTGGATCACTTATGAATTTTGCTTGTACTTAAAAGAAAATTCTACATACAAGAAAATGTGTGAATACAACAAATTCTCTTCATCATTCCTACATGCTGCTTATGAAGAAATCTGTTCATACGAGTGTTTCTGCCATGAGGCTGAGTGTCCCAGTTACACTGGATACTCAGAATTCACTGTGAGCAGTTGTCATAGGGACTGTTTCTTAAGGAAGTAGTTCTGTGGATTGTCCAAAGGAGCCTGTAGCCTGTTTCTGAAAACAACACTTACTGTTGATGCTTTAAGCACAAAAAATGAAACTTTATTCATATCCATCATAGCAGGATGGCAGCAGAAATCTCAGTAGAAACTACTTTGGGTCAGTGGCATTCAGTTTGCAGTCATGTGGTAAATTACAAGCCTGTTTGGTCATATGCCCCTCTAAAGCTCAACAGAGCAACAGGGAGAGTCAGCAGGGGGTCACAGTTCATTCTGGTCCTTGGACCTCCTTAGCAAGTTAAACCAGCCCTGTGTAGTGGAAGAATGTAATTTGAGTGAATTCACCCTTTAATAAGCAAGCCTGAAAAGGACATTAGAAATACACAGAATTCTAATGTAGACACTAAAAATAAAGGACAGAGCCACAGATGGATGAACAAGAGAAACAACAAAGGATGAAAAGGTGGAACGGCAGCATATGTGAGTCCACAGTCAAAACATCCATCACTTCCCTTTTAACGACAGCGACATTAGTCATGCTCGCCTTGCAGTCCAACAAGGTGAACGCAGGCTGCCAACTGCACAGCAACATATGTCAGAGTCGCCGACTTGTGTCACATCAGTCTGCTTCAAAAAACCCTCTGACTGACACACGAGGAAAAGACAGCTGAGTTCAGGAGTGGGGATGGTGTTCACTACCTATGTTGCACTGTGAAACATCACCATCTAGTGGCAGAGAGGGGAAACTAGATCTGTGAGGACCTTTACTACTGGATGAGGAGTTTATTGATGCTCTCAATTGCAGTTATCGTCAACATTTAATGCAGAAAGACAATTAAGTAAAAATGATCTGTGTGTTGCAATAGCTACATAATATAAGACATCATGACTTGGATGACAGAGGAAGCCAGCTGTTATACAGTGGGTATAACAGCTGGATACACTCCCAAGACAGTGGATGAATTAGGTTATCCAGTCCTATCAGTAACCAAACTTTAATTTATTTTTTTTCAGAATTCAAAGGTAAAGATTATAATCCCACTGATCCCATTGGAAAGATGGGTTTAGGCTGGATTGTAGACTTTGTGATGTAACAGGTGAGAACGTGGAAAAAACACCTTGAATATATATCAGAAAATAGTATTAAAGAACTAGTTCACCATTTTGGAAATATGCATTGCAGCATTCTCACTTTGTGCATCAGAGCAAATTATAGAGTGGTACGATTACGTACAAAGTCAATGAAGAGACACAGTGAGAGGCGAATTAGACTGGGTGGCACATATTGAAAGCTGAGAATGTTTCAATTTAAGTGAAAATCTCACTTGTATCGAGGGGCTTTATAATCAATCTCATAAACATACAGAGATGAGAGGGGAAAAAAAGAGAAAGACCAGAGGGAAATAAAGGGTTTCTGGTGAATTCAGTCGGAGGCCGAGCTGAACACAAACACACAGATGCACAGGTGTATCCATTGCTAGTTAGCATACAAGCTAATGAGAAGATTGATTCCATTCTCATGTCTGTATGCTTACTATTAAGCTAAAAGTCCACATATGAAGGAACATAACTTTAAATTGTGTGTTCATTTCCTGTCTATGCTGTGTGTGTTTGCAGTGTATTTGGCCACATCAGCTACAGGTCAGACTGGGAGCTGGTCAAAGTGGACTTCAGGCAGTCTTTTCCCCGTCAGTGTACTGAGTCAGACTATGACTCTTGGCAGCTCACAGACCTGCAGGTAATGAATAAACACACACACACACACATACATGCCAGCTCATATCTGAAAATGAATTCTCACATCTCGCCGTCTACTTTCAGGGAGAGAGGTGCATTATGGGCCAGGAGCGGAGTTTCAGGAAGAGAAAGGACACAGCATTCTGCATCAAAGGGAAGAGCTACACCTCTGCTCTCACCACCAAACCCTGTCAATGCACAGAGAAAGACTTCAACTGGTGAGACCTGTAGGATTATAGAGAAGCCTTGACAGACTGCACAGACTGCTCTTAACTTTACTGGTCCAGTGGGGAACTGGTTCACTGTTGCAGAAAATAGTATATGAATTAGAATAGAGTAAATGGCATGAAATCAAAAGCAAAACAACCACGGATATTAAAAATGTAAAGTACTTGATGTGAATTTGAAATGAAATGGTACAGAAAACAATGAAACACAATGTGAAAAGGTACCGTGACCAGGGAAAACACTCCTTCCTTATTCTCATTTCTTGTCACGTTTTTTCTATGTTTTATTGATTATATAAACACATATACATTTAAAGATATCAACTCCATCTAGGATAGAAAATGGTACTAATTCATATTGTCTGCAAAAAAAATCCATCATAACTGTTAAGTCTTTGTCTGTTGTGTGTGTGTGTGTGGTGTGTATGTGTAGTGACTACGGCTTCGAGAGGTCCCGCACAGAGGGCGATCGCTGCTTCGCCGACTTCTGGCATGATCCAGACTCGCCCCCCGAAGACTGCCATCTTGGACAGACCTACGAGTCCACCACTGGGTCTGCACACATGTCCGTCATCATTACGTTAAGACAGACAGTTACATAGATAGGAAGGAATAATTCCAACATTTTGGGAAATGCACTTCTTCATTTTGTTCAAATTATGGAGCTAGAGACGGTACATGGCTGGCCTAGCTTAGAATAAAGACTGGAAGCAGGGGGAAACAACTAGCATGGCTCTGTTACAAAAATACCTGTAGCATGTGACTCTAAAACCATAAATAGTTGTTTTTATATTTCTGTTTGTGTACGGATTAAACAAATAAGACACATGAGATTAGCAGTGCTGGAAGACATCACTTCAGACAGGCTAGCTGCTTTGTAGTATTAATGCTAAGCTAAGCTAATTACCCACAGTAATGCAGCACTTACAATGCACACAGATGAAATTGATATAGTTTCTCTCATCTCACCTCAGAAAACTTATGTGCTTATTTCCCCAGCGTTGTGGCATATACCTCCAACACTCTGGACACTTAGACTGTCCTCTGCTGTCTTTCAGCTACAGGAATAAGATATCTAACGATGTGTGACGGAGGGCTTAACAGGCAGCAGAGCCAACAGCACAACTGCCCCTGCCCCTCAGAGGCCTGCAGGTTGGCATCAAAGGGCAGATGCTGGCCGTGGCACCTGGTGATGACATCACATCTATTGTCCACCAGAACAGGTGATAATAGCGCCTCCCCTGTTTGTTCCTTCCTTCTTTATTCAATTCTGAGTGTGCTGGAAGTCATCGCCTTTCTACCAGGGTGACACCAGCAGCACCAAATACCAGGTGGACCCCCGTGACGGGGTTCGGGCCATTTACCAGAACCTGACGTGACAGATGAACCCATCCAGCATCGCTATGAAAACTGGGTTTACAAGGTCACAGGAAGGCAGAGAACATGGCAGGGCAATGACGAGGCCACCATGTACATCCAGGTCACAGGTCAGCTTCCCAGACACTCACCTCATAGTTTTATATGGTTACCAGGTAACCTGCAGTCTGGGCTTCTGGAATCTTTTTTCTTTTTGGGAGGTGGTGATGATTTCGACTGGTTCTCAACACAGAAATAACCTGTCAGTAACCCATTCTGACTCTCTCTTTTGACCTAAATTTCTTTTTAACGGCTGGTAGAGAAAAGATGATGAAAACATTGTTTTGCAGTCAGTTCAGTCATCTCTGATATGTCTAGCTTTTCTAACACCACCCCCCGCTGTTAAGGAGACAGGTTAGAAAGTTTTTATGATAACTTTTCATTTTCCATTTCCCAGGCACAAATGATTTCTTGCCACTTACCATGTCTGGCTGATTGAATGTTATTGCACAAGGCAAATCGGTGACGCCTCAATATGGGGTTTTATTTTACTTGTCTTTACTTTGATTAAACAGCTCTGTCTTGCACAGCTTTAAAACTCAATGTGCTAGTTTTTTATGAGTGTATGATGGTGACTCACTGAGCAAAATTAAATTAGGTTTAAATCAGGTCTCAGATATTGAACTTCCCTTTTAGAAGCACTTGAATTAAAATGCACATCACTGATTTGACCTGTAATTTGCCAATCAAAGCTAATCATACCCCAACACTCCAGCTTTCAGTGTTTGAATAATATTGCTTGCATTGTGATCTTATGAATTATGTTTTCTTCTCTTCAGCCTCCTCTGCAAGAAGTGCATCTCTGGAAGTGGTCCTCATCGCTGGGAGAAACCATGAGGTCAATCTGAGTCATAGTTCTTCCTACTGAAGCTTTCAACCTGACTGTCTTCTACTGGTGGATAGGAGAAACCCGCGGCAAAGGATAAAACTAGAAACATCTTTTTATACTTTATTTTTAATTTCAGGGTTCCTTAAACTGCATTAATTGATTACACTAACATATTATCACCCAGTGAAGTTGGAAGTGGAAAACATGGAAGCAAACAGAGCAACATTATCATTCATTTGAGTCATTTTCCTGGCCAGTCGAGAAATGTAAATCCAGTATTCACTTTCCTTTTTAGCTCTGCTTTTGGTCTCCACCTCAACTCCTGAGAAAATATCCGGCTCTTTTAGTTGAAAGATCCACCGTGTTCACCAGTAGTATCTTAAATGCGTTCGTTGGCTGTCGGTGCTGGTCAAAGATGATTTAACAGCTGCAGCAGGAAACAAGCCGGACAAGAACCAAACTGTGGGTCCAAAAACTAAAAATAATCACAAAAGCTCAATTCTGAATCGCACACTGTCAGCAATAATGTTGGCTTTGAAACTTTAAACTAGAGAGGGCAGTAAAACACCGCTTGCTCAGTGTAAATTATCTTTTTGTGGTTCCAAATGTTTCAGACAAACCTTAGATGGAATTAACAATAACCTGTTGTGTCTCACACAGCCCACGCGACTCTGCAGAACAGCCTTCTGAGTCGCTTCCTGAGACAGGAGAGGTCTCAGTCACTGTCCAGGCGTCCAATGGCCGATCCATGGTGCAGGATACCAGGACCGTCCGAGTCTACGGTAATGCAATGAATGAAGCTTCCATAGCGACTTGGGTCGATGTACAGCAAATATTGACTGATGTTCTAAAACAACCACGCCAGGATATTTCTACTGGTGCTACAAATCAGAGCCAACTGATTACTGTAGCTGTAGGTATAAAAATTCACTTCAATATTCCATGTTCCTCATTCTATCAGTTATTCCTGGTAGATGACTCATTCAGACACAACTGAGGCTAGTCTGCTGGCTGACATGTAATTCACTGTTGCCTTAAAATATTGTATGAGCTCATCTGTTGTTGTTGGTAAGTGTATCAAAAATACCTGTAGCATGTGACTCTAAAACCATAAGCGATTGTTTTTATATTTCTACTGTTTGTGTACGGATTAAACAAATAAGACACATGAGATTAGCAGTGCTGGAAGACATCACTTCAGACAGGCTAGCTGCTTTGTAGTATTAATGCTAAGCTAAGCTAATTACCTGGCTATAATGCACTCTCATAATGCACAGATGTGAAATTGATATAGTTTCTCTCATCTCACTCTCAGAAAACTTATGTGCTTATTTCCCCAGTTGTAGCATATACCTCCACACTCTGACACTTAGACTGTCCTCTGCTGTCTTTCAGCTACAGGAAGGTGATATCTAACGCATGTGACGGAGGGCTTAACAGGCAGCAGAGCGCCAAACAGCACAACTGCCCTCTGTTGCCCCCTAGAGGCCTACAGGTTGGCATCAAAGGGCAGATGCTGGCCGTGGCACCTGGTGATGACATCACATTCATTGTCCACCAGGAACAGGTGGGATAATAGTTATTCTCCTGTTTGTTCCTTCCTTCTTTATTCAATTTGAGTGTGCTGGAAGTCATCGTTCCTTTCTACCAGGGTGACACCAGCAGCACCAAATACCAGGTGGACCTCGGTGACGGGGTTCGGGCCATTTACCAGAACCTGACGGTGACAGATGAACCCATCCAGCATCGCTATGAAAAACCGGGGGTTTACAAGGTCACAGTGAAGGCAGAGAACATGGCAGGGCACGACGAGGCCACCATGTACATCCAGGTCACAGGTCAGCTTCCCAGACACTCACCTCATAGTTTTATATGGTTATTATCAGGTAACTCTGCAGTCTGGCCGCCTCTGGAATCTTTTTCTTTTTGGGAGGTGGTGGAGCTTTTATTTCTGACTGGTTCTCACAACACAGAAATAACCTGTCAGTAACCTGCGCACTCTGACTCTCTTTGACCTAAATTTCTTTTAACGGCTGGTAGAGAAAAAGATGATGAAAACATTGTTTTGCAGTCAGTTCAGTCATCTCTGATATGTCTAGCTTTTCTCGAACACTCACCCCCCGCTGTTAAGGAGACAGGTTAGAGTTTTTTTATGATAACTTTTCATTTTCCATTTCCCAGGCACAAATGATTTCTTGCCACTTACCATGTCTGACACTTGGAATGTTATTGCACAAGGCAAATCGGTGACGTCTCAGTCAGTGGGGGTTTTATTTTATTTTGTCTTTTACTTTGATTAAACAGCTCTGTCTTTGCACAGCTTTAAAACTCAATGTGCTAGTTTCTTTTTATGAGTGTAGGCTGATGGTGACTCACTGAGCAAAATTAAATTAGGTTTAAATCAGGTCTCAGATATTGAACTTCCCTTTTTAGAAGCACTTGAATTAAAAATGCACATCACTGATTTGACCTGTAATTTAAGGCCAATCAAAGCTAAATCATACCCCAAACACTTCCAGCTTTCAGTGTTTGAATAATATTGCTTGCATTGTGATCTTATGAATTATGTTTTCTTCTCTTCTCAGCTCCTCTGCAAGAAGTGCACTTGGAAGTGGTCCCCATCGCTGGGAGAAACCATGAGGTCAATCTGACAGCCATAGTTCTTCCTACTGAAGCCAACCTGACTGTCTTCTACTGGTGGATAGGAGGCAACCTGCGGGTAAAGGATAAACTAGAAACATCTTTTTATACTTTATTTTTTAATTTCAGGGTTCCCTTAAAACTGCATTAATTGATTTTTGCCACACTAACATATTATCACCCAGTGAAGTTGGTATGGAAAACATGGAAGCAAACAGAGCAACATTATCATTCATTTGGAGTCATTTTCCTGGCCAGCTGAGAAATGTAAATCCAGTATTCACTTTCCTTTTAGCTCTGTTTTGGTCTCCACCAACTCCTGAGAAAAATATCCGGCTCTTTAGCTGCTGAAAGATCCACTGTGTTCACCAGTGCAGTAACTTTAAATGTGTCTGTTGGCTGTTTGGTGCTGGACAAAGATGATTTAACAGCTGCAGCAGGAAACAAGGTTGACAAGAACCAAACTGTGGGTCCAAAAACTAAAATAATTTGCCAAAAAGCTCAATTCTGACCGCACACTGTCAGCAATAATGTTGGTTTGAAACTTTAAACTAGAGAGGGCAGTAAAACACTGCTTTTCAGCTCAGTGTAAATTATCTTTTTGTGGTTCCAAATGTTTCAGACAAACCTTAGATAACTAACAGCCAACCTGTTGTGTCTCACACAGCCCACGCTGACTCTGCAGAACAGCCTTCTGAGTCGCTTCCCTGAGACAGGAGAGGTCTCAGTCACTGTCCAGGCGTCCAATGGCCGATCCATGGTGCAGGATACCAGGACTGTCCGAGTCTACGGTAATGCAATGAAATTTTAATGAAGCCCATAGCGGACTTGGGTCGATGTAGCAGCAAATATTGACTGATGTTCTAAACAACCACGTCAGGATTTACTGGTGCTACAATCTCAGAGCTAACTGATTACTGTAGCTGTAGAGAGCAAAATTCATACTTCTGTTATTCCATGACCTCATTCTATCAGTTATTCCTGGTAGATGACTCATTCAGATACAACTGAGGCTAGTCTGCTGGCTGACATGTATCCACTGTTGCCTTAAAATATTGTATGAGCTCATCTGTTGTTGTTGGTAAGTGTATCTCAGGATGAATTATTTCCAATTTCTTTTTATAAACAGACGTACTTGTTTTATTCATAAGCTGCAAGCATTAGTTTAAGCTTAAGCGAGAGATAATGTTACTGTTTGAAGCAGTACAGAATAATGACTGGGATCCATTTCATTTAAAGAGGACTATTTTGTCTGTAGTTACATGGTCCACATGAGTCTGCTCATATTAATCTTGTTTGTTGTACACACTCCTTTACATCTGTCTGCTGAATGTCAGTCAGCTACTTCCATCTGTTTATGCGAACAGTGCACATCTGCATGTCCAGATTGGATCCTCCACATATGTTCAACAATGCACATCTGTCCATTTGGCACATATCTGTGTACAGACAGTGTTTTTACATTTTTAATTCTACATCAATAGATTGTGTATTTGCTGTTCAGTCTTCAACAGTAGCTTATTTTACACTGCTGCAATGATTGAATTTCATATAATAAATAATAATAAATGTGATGATTGCTAACTGCTCCCCTGTTCTGTCTGATCCCAGATAACTTCCAGGTCATCCCACTGAGCTTCAGCAGGAACCTGGACCACTTCAACCCAAACATCCCAGAGTGGAGAGAGGACATCGGCCAGGTGGTCACCAAAATACTCGCTAAGGTAGGACTCTAAAATCAAACGACTACAAACATACTGTAAGAGTGCATGATTTAGCACAACCAGTTGGCTTTCCTTAAAGGATAACTCCAGTATTTTTGATTTGTGCATCTTTGTAAGATGTAGTATTTGTGTCTCTACTTGCAAGTGTATGTGATGAGATGTCCATATGAGCCACGAACAAGTGGTTCCAGTGGTACCTCTATGGTGATAATCCAAGTAAAAAAATTCAGCCCCAGCATTTAGCATATAGATAATTATTCATTAAAGACAACAGTGGCATCATGTAACGTGTAACAATGTAAACTGGGATTTAAAGGGTTAAAATCCTGTAAATAAATGGATATTGGGTAGTTATGATCAGGACTGACGTGTTAAAAAAATAACTTAGTGAAAGTTGAAAACAACATTAATATATAAAATGTTTGTCAGTTTTTTGACCCTGACAGTTTTTCCCTCTAACGACCACAGTGTAACTTTTTAAAGTTATTAGGGTTAAGTAAGCATTCATAATATATTCTCCAAATAACTGAGGTAATCTACACTGCCTTCTTCGTCTGTGTTTATTGTCGGATTGCAAACCAACTAGGTGCGTACTGCCACCTACTGTATCGAAGTCTGTAGGTGCACGAGTGTACTGGGGTATGGAACTACATTACTAATGTGAGAGCTGAGGCACAGTACAAAGCAACCGTACCTAATATGAAAACAGGACTTGCTAGCAGAATTACAGCTGTCTCATTGCCTGCTATAGGTTTATCACTGCTAGCGACCCCTTTCACAGTCATTCCATCCACTATTAACAAAATATATTGATTAGTGTAACTTTAAGATGTGACTGACCTGTAACCATCTGACCTCAGATCACAGGTGTCCCTCAGGAGTCCCTGGTTACGGTGGTGAAGCCGGGCCTCCCCACCACTGCTGACCTGTATGTTCTCCCATTGGACAGCAAACCAGCCAAGAGGAGCGTGTTTGTAGACAAGGTACATACATATAGATTGAAAACCATATCCAGTTAATGTTGTTTCACCCTCCAAATTCCAAGTTTTGTTAATTGAATATTTTCTCATCCCCAGCGTATTCCAGCCATCATGCAGGCCTTCAACGACAACAATGTCAGCTTTGTGGTGCGAGGAGGTCTACAAGTGTTGGTGATGCTAGCTGACCCAAACGCAGGTATATTTAGATGTCATGTGCATTACTTCCCATTTAGTCTACTTTTAAAACTACAATTGTTGGTGTTTTTAAAAAAATGATAATTGCATGTTATTGATTTATTTCCAAGGGCTAGGTCTAATTGCTAATGACTCAACAGCTACAGCAGCAGAGACTGGTGCGTTTCATGAACCATACACCTGCAGCTCTCTGTGTGAATGCTCATAACCTCAACACTCTTTGATTCCTGTGCCTTTTCCTGTTTTTTCCTGGTTTCCTAACAAATTCAAATCTTATCCAGTCTGAGCCTGTCTGTGCCGTGCTGTGCCGTGCCTTTTCATCCACCTGATGATCCTTCAATGAATCTAAAATGCCTGTGTTTTCTGTGCAGGTGGTTTCTTTAAGAAAAACTTAAACTGAGTTGGATGTTTTGACAGGCTTTATCTCTACTTTCTACCACTTTGTATAACAGCTCCTGCAGATTTTGTATTGAGATCTTCTTCTTCCTTTTTTTATACTTTATTCTGAAACTTCTGCTCTGATTGTGCAAACATGATGCACTCTTCATTGGTATATGTGTGGATCATCACCCTAGGTTACCATGGAGCAGCTGGAGGTCCAGGTGTTTGGGCTCTAGCAGTCATTTTCCTAATCAGCATCATTGCCACCGGCTCCTTCATCCTCTACAAGTTTAAAAGGTGAGCTATGTCATGTTAAAGAGCTTTGACATGTCAGTCAGCCTGGATAGGTAAGGCTGGGACCAAAAAGCATTGTCCATCTCTGATATAACAGGGATGTTTTTGCTGGTGTATAATTAATTTTTAGGCCTTCAGATTCTCATGACCTAACAATGAGACAGTTGCTATGTTGTATTTTCTATTCAGTTCTCGACAACATGGAGATACTGTAACTTCAAATGTATTATGTAAAAACTACAATATTTAATACCTAATTTATTCAGTTTTAAAGTCATATCCTCAAAGTCAAAAAATACAGAGCAAGCTCATTCTTGATGTTCTGAAAATCAACATAATCAGTAGGTGCGTTTCAAAGCATCAACAATCAGCTGGGATAATGATAAAAGTGCATGTCATGGTATGTGGAATTTTATATTGCAATTTTAATCCAATAACATGATATCTCTGGAAAATCAACTGAGAAACTCTGAGACAGATTAGACAAGAGGATGCAGCCGTGCTAGCTTCTGACTGTACATAATGATGGATGACATGTCTCCAGTTTACAAATATGAAGCCAAAATACCTGCACTGCCATCTTGCATTGGTGACGCTACTTCTAGCCAGTCTGTGCAGTAGTAATCAGGGATTGGAGCAGCAGTATTGAAGTCCTGCCCATACACATCCCTGACCAATTGCAAGTCAATCACAGGCATGTACTTTGATGTTTTGGTTTAGCCCAGGTCCCTTGCACTAACATGTAGGGCGGGGTCACTTTTGTGGAGCTGTCATGTCGTCCATCTTTATATACAGTCATTGGGCTGTACTTACAAACAGGGGTGCTTCAAGCTAAATGCTAACGTCAGCATGCTTACATTCTCATAAAGATCATGCTGACATGCCTCAGGAGGCAAAGTTTCCCGTGTTTGATGTCGTAGCTTAGTGTCTTAGTATGCTAACATTTGTTAATTAACATTAAACTGGATAAGTTAAAGTAACTGCAAAGACAAATGTCAAAAAAAAGCAGCATTAGTCATTTCCAATGAAAGGAAATTTTGGAAATGTTGCTCTGATGGTTGACATATTTCTATCAGTTCATGATATATAGTGCCACATTTCCCAACCCTAGCAGCTTGCATGAAAATTCACAGTTGATTTACTGTGTGAGATATCTTTTGTTATTGCATGCTTTTTTGTTTTCACATTAATAGCCCACCAGCAGCACCTCCTCGTGTCCCAAACACATACGTTCACCAAAAAGTCACCTGAATTTAAACATGCAGTGCAAAGCTACCGCCCCATCTTACAAAAACAACAAATCCCACAGTCCTTGGCTTAGGACTGAGGATGCCTATCCTCCACTGTTTTTCAGGAAGCTTCCAGGAAGCCGCAACGTCTATGCCCAGATGCACAATGAGAAGGAGCAGGAGATGACCAGCCCTGTCAATCACAGCGAGGACACCCAGCACATCATCCAGGGCGAGGAGTTCATCGACGATGACCTGGACTCACAGACTCTAGGTAACGCAGGAGGTAGCCCCGCCTTCCGTTCCCTTATAAGGACTACCACTAACCACTGCTACTAAAACCCAAGCCACTAACACCAGCAGCTAACACACACCAAGGTACTGGAGGACTTCCCCTTTTTCATCCTTATCACTGGTACTGCTAAAAGCCTTGTGGCCTCCAAGGTTGGTCACAAGGCACTGTATGGTCATCACTTGCATTTGCAAGCACATTTAAATCATATCATAACAACAGTATGTCATATCATGTTACTGTGCCATAATGCTTAGGGACAAATAATGGAATTAATAAACCAACACTAAACAAGTAAGTATCTCAAATGTATCATGGATTATGGTGAATCAGGACAGTGTGTACTATGCAACCAGTCGCTTATGATGACCAGGCATCCTGCAACAAGGTCAGAGATATGATATGATATGATATGAAAGTGATATGATATGATATGATATGATATGATATGATAGTGATGAAATGCTGTGTGATCAGGGATGTAGTAGGTTAACAGAGGTCACCACTTCTGTGGTATGGAGTGGTGCAGGAATGAGTTCTAAAACCCAGAAGTAAGTTAGAATTTTAGCACTACCGGTTCTCTGGTCCCAAAGTCACTGTTTTTTTTGACTGGGTTTTTGGTTAAATGCCTGAAATATGGTCTGCGGTTTTAACACAAGCTCAGGACATCTTCACATTTTATTCTATGACATAAAATACATCAGAAAATGCACCATGATTTTTGGAGCTTTTGTGTGTCTTATAAAAGGCGGTTGCTAACAAGTAGCTAAATGAAACTGCAGAGGTTGTTGACGTCATTAAAACCACACACGAAAACCAACCTACTCACCAGTCCACCACCTGTTTATGGTCAGGCTTTTGTAAAATAGGTCAGAGCTAAATTGAATTATAAGTTGGAAGCTAAGCAGTGGTTACATTGACGTCATGCGACTGTGGTGCATTTAATTTATAGGTTAACATTAGCTTTTTACCTCTGCCAATTGTATTTAGGCTTCAAAAATCATAACAATGGTGCTCATTGTGAAGATTATCTTGCTGAACAAAACGTGTAAGTATCACAAACTTTTCTTGCTCATGGAGCTTACTTTTGGCAATAATCCAAAATCCCATCGGCTTTTTCTTTAGGGAACCAAGATGATGCTAACCTCCAGTTTGTCCTTCACATACGTCATCCCTGCACCACTCTGCTAATCACTATGATTAATACCACCATGAGGAAATAAGAATTATTTATTAATGGTTATGGTGGTTGCTTTCCATTATAACCATCTCTTTTTTCCCACCACTTCATCACTGAGAGTGACCAACAGTTTAACTGCTACCATATAAGAACTGTTTGCATGATGTCACGCTGATATAAAATGATTAAAGGTATCCTGTGGAGAATGAAATGCATTTGACTCATTTGTTAGACCTCAAAGATACACAGTGTGTTTGGGTGAGAAACACTAAAAGTGCCAGAAAACTCCACGGGGTAACTTTACCACCACTGAACCAGAGCGTGTTGTCATGACGTTGTTTGTAATTGCTCATTTGTCTGCTTGTGTCCTGTTTTATTTTTCTCCCCCCGTTGCCAGGCAACCATTCGGGTGTGGTCCTGAGCATCAACTCCAGAGAACTACACAGTTACCTAACCAGCTGATGGCTGCCATGACAACGCTAACAAGCTAGCCTAGCCTAGCCTAGCCGGCTAACGAGCACAGGGACTCCACTTTGCCTTCCTCCTTCTCTCTCCTTCTCCTTCTTCTCCTTCTTCTCCTCCTTGGACACTTCGCCTCCACTCCATGGCCTACTCAACCCTTCAGCTCCAGCTTTGGTGAGAATTTTTTTTTTTTTTCCTGGGAGGGGCCAAGCTTGGTGGAGGGACGTCTTCACCTCCATCCTTTTTTTTCCCCCAACTCAATCTCTTCCTGCTGGGGGATGGGAGGCACTCTGCTTTACCTAATGTATTTTACATCACTGCAAGACCCTCCTTCCCCTGTTCAGCCCTGAAGACCTGCACTGACACGTGGTGAGGGTGGATATCTTGATGGCATCACACCAAGGACACTCTCTCATCTGTGTTTTGAAAAGCAAAATCTGTGTGTGTGTTGTCTTGTCACATGTAGACACTCAAAATCAGCAAGCATGACTCACTGCGCTGGTTTCCAGTAATATTCACTGTCAAAGAGGGTTGAACCATCCATCACCAAGAGGCCACAGCTACTGAGAGTAGGAAGTGGCCAAAGATCAGTGTGATACGATGGTTTCCAAGCACTAAGGGTATCGTGCATTAAGGTAGTTATATCCAATTAAAGAAAAATTTATTTTTAATCTTCCCCCTCTTGGTTTATTCCTTCTTTGTTTCCAACAATTACTAGACACTCTCTCTCTTCAAAGGCAATAATATTATCTCAATGGAATGTAGGATATGATATACCCTTGTGAATTTGCACATGAAGAGTATACACATGCAAACACAAGAGGGTGGTGTTGCACTTTCTTAAAATCCCACTCACAGGTACTTGGAGAGCTCAGCTTCTCAGCTACTGTACGTCCACACAGCTTTCTTCATTCATCAGAATCCCACACTGCACTCACACTCTTGTTTATCACTCACACATTTACAGTTTAAAGGTTTGTGTGTGGTGTTTTAAATCAGCGCCGCCTCTGTAGGAGCTCATCGTCTGTCCCATGGTGCCTAAAACAGCAGAGGTTAATCTGCTCAGTGACATTACCTGTCGTCCAGTTGATTTGTTTCTAATAGTGGTCCGCCCCCTTCCTCCTCCTCCTCCTCTTCCTCCTCCTCTTCCTCCTCCTCCTCCTCCTCCTCCTCTTCCTCTTCCTCTTCCTCTTCCTCCTCCTCCTTCCTACACGTTCTGGGTCAGACTCGTTCCCCTGGAGACAAAGGTCGCCGTCATGGAGGGAAGGTTGTAGTTGATATATTTTACTGTATCAGCCTATATTAGGCATAGCCCATGGTGGAATCATGTCTCCTTAAAGGTTTGGTTTGTTGTATGTAAATGTGTAAATATGAACAATCTCCACTTTGTACATATTCCCTTTGACATGTGTGTGAGTGTTTTACACTACTACCAAAATACACAGCATTTTTTTTTTGACAGACCCTTCACTGAGTTTCCTGACTGTTTCGAGTTTCCTCAACGCCATTGCCTGCTTCACATGTATCCATTTTCGATATTTTCAGCGTAATCTCATGAGTAAGATAATTTTATGGTCTGCATTGTTAACTGGAAATAATTTCATTGTCTTACAAAGATACTCACAACTACACAGTGACAATGTATATGGATATTTTTGATACACTTGTTTTTCTGTGTTTTCCCAGTGCGAGTATAGCTGCTGGTGGAAATTGTTTCTGTTGCCTTTTGCTGGAAATGTTTTACATTTTGTTTGATTTACTAGTGATGTAGCAGTGCTGTCAACACGTACTGGGCAACAACTGAACAAGTCTCTGAATCAAAAGTCTCTGGGTAGGCCTTTATAGACTACCAATGCTACTCTCATTACCACCAGATCACTTATGGTTCATCTTGTATTTTGTGCAACAGCTCACGGTCACTCGTTCTGATTACACCTTAATTCATCTTTTGTACATATTCTGCTCATATTCCAACAGCTTGTTCTTAGTTTCTAGTGATGTATCGTCATTGTATCAATGTCCTCTTTAACAAGGGAAAGTGGGAATTATGATAATATTACAGTATAATATTGAAGGAGTTTCACAGATAGTGCTTTCAACATAATTTTATTAACACTGTTTTTTCTTTTATTCTTTCCTCTTTCTGCTGTTTGTTTTGATCTGTGATTTGCAATTAAAACAAATTGTGTGTCCTCATCGGGAAAGGCGTGGTCACTCAACCTGCATCCTGGAATAAATCACTCCCATAACATGTCTGTGGGTTTTATCAGATTGGTTTGCATACTGTCTCTGGCCGTCTCAGATGACAGGATGACATTTTTGAGCTTCAAGACATTTCGGCTAACTCTTTCCCCTGTTTCCGGCTTATACTAAATGGGCTAATCACCTCCTCTGCATATTTAACACCCAGCCATGGATAGTTACATCGCCCTTTCTCATGGAAAGCAGTAAGGCAGGGTGGAGAGTCAGGTGTAGCGTCAAAGATTTATGGGCGTGCACCCGCAGTGTACACACTTCGGACTGTTGGGGATTACCACCAAGCCTGTCTCACAGAATTCCATGCTTATGCAGTGCTAATTTCTTTTCCCAGTCATGTGGTGGCTGGATGTGAGTATTTAACAGGCAATGTTCATAAATGAAGCACTACATTTTATGTACTACAAAAGTTTCACATATCTGCAGGTTTTGGTTTAAAAGAAAAGCCTTGGGTTAAGGTTAGGAAGATTGGCGGTTGACTGCTGTTGTTCCTGTATAAGCCAAAATCACCAGGTACATGACCATTTATATATATTGCTGCAAATTATATTATGTCAGATTGACGTATGGTCAGGTTTTAGCAGCTTGGAAATGGCTTGGAGTCACTAACTGGTTAACATGCCAGTCTGGATGGGCCGTATTTCGGTCACTCATTTCATCCTTGTTCCATTGACAACAGACAAAAAGCAAATGAAACAGCTTTATTCAACCGTGTTAAAAATGCTTTATGGTATGAGTGGAGAGAAGCAAACAGATAAGGCTGAAACTGCCTAGGCAGAATGCAAATATGATATTACTAATGTCATGAAACAGAGTGGCACACATCTCATACCGTATTAGAAGAAATGTCTCGCTGAAGCTACTTAGTGGAATTTCACATTGTTCCTTGCCAGCCAAGTTTGTGACTCTGTTGGTTGCATCAAAGCAACCTTATGTTTGTGTGTTGATTATTGTTGTGTTGGGAAAAGTTGGATGCTGATACACCACCGGTCCACGTTCCTGTGCAGATAGTCTGAACCATATAAATTTAAAATACGTGAATTCTCTCTCTTGGAACTATAGCTCTTTTAAATTTATAACTACCAGAATTTCAGAGATCTAGTTACAACAGTTGTGTTGTAAATTATCTCAATTAAAAGATTTTTTTCCCCACATGGTGTCGTCGCATGATCTTTTGTAATCAGTCCACTAAGCCAAAGAACAATTATTCACCACTGTTGTTTTTTTGCCACTGACAAGGCTGACAGGTTGCTCTAAATTAGTCTGACAACATTATGGATAGAATTCTTATGAAATGGACCCTTTTATTAAAAATAAGATCCTTGTTTATTGAAACAGACGAAATACAGAGTTAGACTTGAGTCTGAAACTAACAAGAGTGCGTAAGTGGTGATGAGTGCATTAATGGTTCACTGAAAACATATAAACTCTGCCATAGTCCACTCATTTCTTGGGTTCCCAGGTTTTGACTGACATCAGCCTTTTTCTGGTTGATTTTGCTCCATCAGCCTTGATGTGCCTCTTCAGGTTTTATCCTGATGGACCTTCCTGATGATGAACAAGTGAGCATTAAGGTTGGTATGTAAAGTTTGTTATGGGATAACGATAATATAAATCTAAATGGCATATTTTTGTACAGAAAGGTCCTTAACTTTGCCTTGGCTATGAGTGATGTTTTTCGGATATGTTTTGTTGAACTTTTTTTTTTTTGCAAAGCAGGTGTATTAAGGCAATGTAAAACATAGGATAAGGATAGTACATAACCTTCCGCTCTGACAAACCAGTGTGGTTCGAATTAGATGAATAGTTTGGTGTCAATTTTAGGTCTCAATCAGCCTAAGCTGCATGTTTTGGGATTGGGAGGAAACTGGAGTACCCAGAAAACCCACACAGACACGGGAGGCTTGGCCAAACTCCACACAGAGGCAGAGGACAGTTGAGGAGCTCTCTGTGAGGCCACAGTGCTAACCACCAAGCCACCGTGCTGCCCAGAACTAAGAAAGTTTTCCCACTTTCATGGAGTGATTCACTCCTCCTCATTGGCTTGTCGATACGGCTGCAGGGTG
Source organism: Lates japonicus (assembly GCA_033238685.1). NCBI lineage: Eukaryota > Metazoa > Chordata > Actinopteri > Centropomidae > Lates > Lates japonicus. The sequence continues at coordinate 1,467,273 of BRZM01000066.1, read as the reverse complement.
GTCCTCATCCAGTCAGGAAGCGCTGGAAGAACTCCTCCTTTCCCTCGTCCTCATCCTTGTCCTCCTTCTCCTCCCTCGAATGCCGTCTGAAAATCCAAAGGACATTAAACACTCCAGCCGTCCTCAGTAGAATTAACACCAATGTGAAAGACTTTAACAATTCAGAGACAAGTGGAGGTGAATATTTCCTACCAGATGTGCTGTCAGTGAGCTCTGTGTCCTCCTGCTCCATGTTACTACCCTCAGGTACAGAGGGAGGGGGATTTTTAACCACTGGACTGTTAACAGAACTGTCCTCTAGACAATCCAGTGAGCTAAAACAGACATAGACACACACAGTTTATATCAGATTCCTAATGTGTCATGATGTACACACACACTCCCTCATCTGCTCTAACTTCTCCATCTCTCTCCTCTATCTGATGACTGACATCATCTCACCATGCTTCACTGTGCTGTCCACTGTCCTCATCCAACTGCAGGCAGCGTTCAGGTGGTGCAGGCCGCACCAAGATAAGACCTGGAGGTAACCCTGATGAAGTCGATCCGTAAAATCCACTGGAGCTGTGGAATTAAAAACATGCAGTTAATCAAAGGTCCAACAGGCAGCTGTTAGTTTTCTTGGAAAAGAGATAAAAGTCGGCAAAACTATAAAATTATTCTTTATAGTTTAAAAGATCATGACTGACATGAACAGAGTCTCACCAAGTTTCATACTCCCCCTCTCTGTCCTCTTCTGTTGACAGGCTGCAGTCACTTTGTGGAGGCTGATTAGTTGTTCCTGGTTCCGTTGCCTGAATGGGTCCTGGGTCTGCTTTCTGGATGGCTCCTAGTTTCTTTGTCTTGCTGGTTCCTGGTTCAGTAGTGCAGCTGGTGCTTGCTTGCAGAGTTTCACTGCTGCCAAAGAAGAAAGTCACTCGGTTATATTCATGGCCAAAAAAGTCTAGCAAATCTGTGATCAAATTAGAAATCTCTCAAGTGTCTCTCTCATGTTTTAATGAAGAAACAACAGATAATGTGGATCCCGTAGGTCTAATAGATGATAAATGACTTGCTGTATGCCTGTCTGATTATCTGTATACAAAACCGTAATATCTAAAGAGTTCCATCCTACAGCACACAGCAAACACAGACACTTACTTAAAGCCATGTTGGAGGGTGCCCCGTGTGATGAATGGATGGGTGAGGACTTGACTTGGGGTGATCCTCTTATCAGCATCCATCTGAAGCATTGCCTTCAGCAGGTCAATGCACTCCTTTTTCTCATCAGCCTCCACCATACTCAGGTTTGTCAGGGGCAACTAAATCCAACAAAGGTAAAGTAAACTTTGTGATTCATAAAAAGAGAATCAACCACAGCAGCTACAGCTCAATCTTCTCAAAAACCTACGTTTTCCACCTCGTCCAGGTTGCGGAAATGGTAGGACCTGTAGTCTCTGGGAGGAGTTCGACTTCCCCAAAACTCCTCAGGTGTCTGAGACAAGGTCAAATTAACTGATTAGGTTGTGGAATATGATAGAGATTATCATTTTAATTCAAGAAGAGAAAGTTAAGGAGGAGATGACTTTTGGTCTTGTGGTACCTTCAGTCTCCAGTGCCCAGACAATCTTTGAACAAAATAGTCGTATGTGAACCACCCAGCACTCAGAAGATGGTCTGGAGGTACGCCCAGTAGATCGACTATGCATCGCAACTGGAGACAAAACACAGCATCACATAAAGATATGAAGCAATGTGTTTCTTACCCCCCACCCCCACCCTCACAGTACATGGATGTAGCAGTTGTAGATCTTCCAGGAAGAGAGAAAAAAGGAAGCAGTAAATGACTTACAGCATCATATTCAGTGATCCCAGGGAATAGCACATCACCAAGGACCAAGAACGCCATCACAACCCCCAGAGACCACATGTCCATGGCCTCCGAAAAGGGAAGTCCCAAAATAATTTCTGGAGCCCTGAATATGAAACAAATGTAAACCACAGAATGAAGAACACTGTCATATTTGAGCAGATGGTAGAAACATCCTACAGAACTGTAGAATCACGATTGCTCACCTGTAGAGTGTTGTTTGATGAAAGGTGCCCTGTCTCGCTTTAGATGTGGGAAACGCCAATCCAAAGTCGATGAGCTTCACTCTGAGGGGCTGCTCTGCACGATCCACCAGCATGATGTTGTCTAACTTTATATCTGAATGGATGACTTCGTTGGTCTTCAGGGCTTCTAATGCTGTGGCCATCTGCAAGTCCAAAGATCAGTGATGTTCAGAGAAAAAAGCAACACCAACAGCTCTGTGACTTTAGTGTTGTGTCTGATGCTACTGTATTCATACCTGTTGGACTATGCTCCTGACTTCATGGAGTTCCAGAGGGTTGAAGTTCCTCTGGTGGATAATGTAGTCCTTCACAGTCACATCCAGCATCTCAAAGGCCAGAGCAGCTCTGTTGTCCCTCAGAGTGAACGAGTCAATGAACCTGACAATATTACACTTGTCCAGGTTCTTCCACATGAAGAAGTTTAGTAGAGTTAGCTGCAGAAAACACAGGACATGACACGTTTGAGGCTTAGGTGTTGACACATAATGGACATGTTCACAAGCACTATAAAAAGCAATATAAAGACACTAATGAATAAAGGGACCTACTTCATTAATGAAGCTGCAGCCGGGTTGAGGGATCTTTACAGCAACTATCTCTTTGGTGTCCAGTTTGGCACATTTGAACACCTCTCCAAAGCCTCCCCGTCCCAGAAACTGCACCACCTTATAGTTTCTGGGGAACAGGAGGGCAGTGAATCTGCTGGGGCTGAAGTTGCTGACGGATGAACCGGGTGATGAACTGCTCCGTTTCATCGTGAATACTGATTTTCTTCAAGAGCACAGAAAAGGAAACATGGATGAAGGAGAAGAACAGGTTATGTTGATTCCTTTTCATTAAGTGATCATCTGATGTTAAAGAGCTCAGTGTTAAGCTGTGTCCCTGAGCTCTGATCCAAACTAAATGCATCCCCACCAGCTGCTACGACTTCATCTTCAATATCAAGTTCATAGATGGAAAACGTACACATAGAGATTCTGTAAAAACTACATTACACAATGAGACAGCAGAAAAACTGAATATTAACGCCTCAGCTTTGTTTTTCTAGAAGAATCCTCTATCTTTTTGACTTTCAATGTGAGAAGGGAGAAACAGTCACTTACCTGTATCACCTGAGATATTCAGCTGATTCCGTTAGGTTTACTAAAAGGTTTGAGATTCGATTCTTCTCTTCACACTTACACAGTAAAATGACTGGAAGATTACTCAGAACTGGCACCAAGCAAACTCCTGATGTGTGACATGAGTTCTAGAATATCATTATTTCTAGAGGTTCTGGAGCATGTCTCAAATTCCATATGCAAATGAGCTACAGTTCCATATGCAAACTAGTTACTTTTCAGTAAAGTAACTAAAACCAAATGTGAAAGTAACTAACATTTATTCACTGTACTCAAGTATAACACTGAATTACCGATACCAGGGGCATTCCCTGGCATAAAGCTCTGCTGGGGCACAGGCTCCCCACACCACCACCCCATACACACATACACATTCCCACTAAAACTACTACTGGTAAATTACTGGTTAATTAATTAATGACTGTATGTGTATATATATATATATATATACACACACACATATATACATATATTATATATATATATATAAACATACATCAAGTGCCCCAGTAAAAGGGGTCTGGCGATGCCAGTGACTGATAGCTTTAATAATTAGAAGGATCATTAGCTTAAGGACTACATCATTTGTCCTCCTCACGGAGTAGTCTGTACTCCTCTCTGGCATGGTTTAGATCCACTTGTCCTCTTTGTTCACCGTTCGCCAGTATAAAACTCAGCTCACAATTTTCCTTTTTATAAACACAACATAATTGCAAACACCTGAGCAGGAAGCAAAATTAATTTGCAGGTATGACCACTAGATACTAGCACATATGGAGAGTCCTGGGTTTACTGTGGCCTGCATATGACAAATGCAATAAGTTTCTCCCTGTAATAATAACTTCAGTCGATCCCCACCCCGAATGTTCCCCCTGATATATATCTAGATACAATATGGATATGAGACACATTTTAACGCCAGGTGTTAATGGAGTCTAAATACCAGGGAACCATTCCAAGAGATTTACGTCCTCAGCAGGAGCCAATAAGATAAGAAAGGGAAGTCAGAAAGTATCAAAAGATGCTATAAAAAAAATTGTTGGTTTTAATCTTTTCATGGAATTTGTTTACAATTCTAAAATAACTCCTTTAGCATTAGCAATCTTTTTGTACAGGTCATGTCTACTTGTATTGTTTCCCTTACTAACTTACAACTGAAAATGTCATTTTAATTATAAAAAATGTCAACTCATATGACACTCACATGATGCTTCTGTGTAACTGTTCAGACTTGGTCCAGATTGAGTAACAAGTCCTCAATTTGTGACTCAAATTGACAACAAAATCTTTTTCCTTTATGGTTCACGACTACAGCAAAGTATTGAAAACAGGACTATTTAGAATTATAAAGTATGCACTTTTAATACATCTCCATACATACCTTGTCATATCGCAACAACAAAGTAACGGGACAGCAAAACTGGAAACAAGATTAAAGACAGCTCAAAAACATGCCATCACTATAACCAAAGCTTCAGAAAGTGATTCTTTGTAATCCAAAAATCTTTTTTCTTTTATTACAAAAACTATAAAAATTTCCATGACACAAAATACTGTACATTTCACAGGTCAGTAATTATACTTTCTTTTTCCAATTTATCTTACAAAATTATTTACATCCTTACAAAATAAATTCCCCCACTAGGAAAAAAAAAGTTAATTGTCATATTTTCCTTTGAGACATGTACACCGAAACACAACACTTTGGAAAATTTGGTTGCACATGCAGAACGACACCACTGTCAAAATCTGAAAAGAAAAAAAAAAGTCTGCCATTGAAAAAGAAATCACAAAAGGACATTTTTTAAAAAAGGAGAACCATCAAATAGCTTCAGTTAACTGTTCTATGTCATTGCTGTTTGGTTTATAGGCTGGAAATTAGCATCGCCTTTCTAAAACATTCAGGTCAGGTGGAATTTTGGCCCTGTGAGCTGACCTCTCATCTGGAAAATGCTTTTTATTTCTTATTTTAACAACAGCACAATCCTCACTCTTCCCCCTCAGCTTCAACATAAAATGAGTGGCCTGTTGCTCCCTCAGCATCTTCAATAAACTCACAACAGCTGATAATACATCTCACTCCAATCACAACGTGTTAGCAATGGGTTAATACGCAGCTACAAAAGTCTAAACTAAACTATGTACTGGAGCTGACCCACTATGAATTTAGAACAATTATTTTTTTCCCTCGATTGATCAATTTTTCACACACTTCTGTGGTTCTCCAAATCATGTACCACTAAAGCCCAAAGTCAAGCAACAAAACAGAGATGAAGAGGTTCTCATCAGTGAAAGATAAAAAAGAGAATATTTTTCTTGATGTCCACAAATCTCCAGAAACAAAAAGTGAATCCATCCCTTAATACTTTTTTTACTTCTCTACCCCTGTCTGTGACACTGAAGCACACCCAAGCCCTCTAGTTCCAATGGGAGACATAAATCTTCAGGAAGAATGAGTCATGAATATATATACTCATATATATACTCTTTACTTTTTAAAAAGGCCCAATGATTTCCAAAAAACAGCTGGGCAATGTAGTTTTTAGCAAATGTTATTCAAACAGGAGGAAATCGTGCATTTGTTTGGGACTATTTTCAGTGGTGGATTAATACACATTTGGTGTTCTACCAAGTGTTTATGCTATTAATTTTTTAATAGGAATTAGATAGATCGGGCTTCGGATACACAAACAGTACTTGTTAGTGGGATACATTCATTGTTGGTATGGGTGTTTTCATGGGATTTGCTGGCATTAAGATAAATTAAGAACATCAGCTGAAGATAGCTGTAATGTTTGACTAAAATGGTACATAGTTTGGAGCACCACACTGCTGAAATACGACTGATTTACGATTAGAGAAGAACATTAAAACCCTCCACAGTCCTCTTCCACAACCACAAACAAAGGCAAAGCTACACTTAAAGTAAAGCCTAACATTACAAAACTAATGCCACTCACGACTTTCATTTCCTCCAAAAACAGCCTATTTTCCCACAGACAGTAAAGAAGAAAAGAATATGAATCTAGCATGTACTCCAGCTCAGGTAATATCCACACTCTCTTCTCTTGAATTTTAACGCCCTTGCTCCGGGTGTGAAATGACAGCCGATTCAATAACTTCATTTACATTTAAATAGCAGAATGAGCACCACTCAGCTCCGCTTTGCAAAAAAGCACAGAAAAGCAGGAAAATCAGAATGAGTCACCAGTGCTGCTATTATGATTCTGCCTTCAAGACCAAGTTATCTTTGAAAGACTAACAGAAGGCTTCCAAAGAGAAGGGCAGGTAACAGGTTTGACAGACCATTTGCGAAGCTGAGTGCATGTGAAGTGGTCGAACACATGGCTGACGTTAAGTTTGAAGACTGTGGAAACTCAAATGCATACACTGAGGAGGTATACTGCTATTTAAGTGTGCAAGAAGTGTCATATAAGCCCGCCATGCATACACACTTGGTAACAATCATCTTGGAATTGTGCTTAAGCATCTGAGTATCATTGGTTAATGCCCTTCATTAACAATGAGCGTCTTTACCTGTATCGTACCCAGTGGACAGTAGAACTTTAATGCTGTGCTAAGCTGCACTTGATGTTTATGTAAAAGTCAAGTTTTATTCACCAGGTGGAGCTCCAAAAACTTTCAGGTAAAACTAAAAGGTTTAAATAAAGGACTTAAGAGGCTGATATGGATTACTTAAGGCCCCAGATTCATATTTTCTCAATCAGTGTCTTATCATAAGTAATGGGATCCAATTTAACACTGTTTGTGGTGCTATTTTAGGAAAACCCTGCATACTATACTGTTAATATTATAGAGAAATCAGCAGAGGATCTTTTTTCTAACATAAAATAGTACATCATTTGAATGAATATTTTTGATCAGGATCAGTAAAATTTTTAGGACTTGTGAGAAGTTTTGCATTTGAAAATGAACTTGTCAGTGCCCTCTAGTGGACAGACTGTGTAATGGCAACACTGTGTCTACACTATCTCTTCACATATCTTTGGCATTTCTTGTTATTGGCCAACATATGACCCCATATATGACCTGATATATCTGTGCTAAGCTGATACTGGCAGATTTATCACATCAGCCAACTTATCAATCTAGCTCCATGTCAATCCATTAGTTGGGCTCTGATACAAATTGCCTTCAGGCAACAGGAAGTACTCAGTCAAGAGAAACCTTGACAATGCTGCTTTTTCTTTTCCCTCCCTTATAGCCAGAAATGGGTCTGAGAGTTGAGTTTACTTAAGTTGCACGACAATTTCTATGAAATTATGGTCTTAAAATGTTAGAAAATTCAAATAGCTACTTCCTGCTGGAAAGTTACCAAATGCAGTTTTAACTGATGGAACCTAACAAAGTAGGTAAGGTGAGGTCTGAGATCATTCTGATCACTCATAATTGTAGCTGTCAAACATTCTATTTCCAGTAAATGTGATGTCTGGGTATACTATCTCTCCATAGACATTTTCATTGAACCTGTTACAATAACACTAAAATATCTTTGCAACTACCTAACACTTGTTAGCACTGGAGTTATTGTCATGTGTAACAATACAGACAGAAAGTACTGTGAACCCACAGACTTGTATTCCACCCCAGTCCCTTTCCAAATGCAAAAATATATGCTTATTTTTGTTCCTAGCCCTGGTATGAAAATATACTTTTTCCCAGCGGGGCATCCTCTTCCTTTGCAATGCACATATTCACAGGGGTCACCTTTGAAAAAATGGTGACAGCCAGTAGTTTTGTCCCCAGAGCTTGTAGCAAATCCGCTATCAGAGATCATCAACGTATTGCCTCCTGACAAAAGATGGATTGCTAAGAGGTGTCTCGGGATATCCAGCCACTTTCTGTGAGGAAGGTGAGTATGCGCTTCTTGAGGACTTTGTCCAGGTAGCTGGGCAGTCGGCTCTTAGCCGGGATGCCTTGCCTTTTCTGCAAGTGATCTTTGATGATGATGGTTTTGACAGTCAGATAGCGTGCTGGGCTGAGGTTCAGAGAGTTACACAGCACCTTCTCCCTGTCTGACAGCAGTTCAAAGCCTGTCAGATTCTCGATGGCAGCAAACTCCCCATCTTTACCCTCTTCTTTGATCCCACCTCCAACCCCCAACCCTCCAGCAATGCCTCCTCCCCCTCCAGCTCCACCCCCAAGTCCCATCCCCGAGCCGAGTCCACCCCCCCCTCCACTGCCTCGTTTGGAGGTGACCACGCTTTTGTTCTCCTTGCGTTTCTCCCGTTTGTGGCGCGCTGCTTCATATTCAGCCGACTCTTCCAGGCGAGTAATGCCATTGCGGCGGTAGCGCTGCAGCTCACGCACCTTGGCTCTCAGCACGCGCTCTTTATGCATGTTCTCAAAGAAGTCTTCAAACTCCCGATGGGCCATGAACTGGCAGAGCCCCCGCAGCCTGACCCGCTGCTCCTTCTCCTCCTTGGTGATCTTTCTTTTGGGTGTACTAGGAACAGAACCCGATCCCGCCGCTGTTGTAGAACCTGATCCAATTGCACCACCGCCAGCTCCTGCCCCGCCCACGCCACCAGCAGCGCCTAGGACTCCCAGAGCTCCTGGTTTCTCCTTTTCCTTGTCTTTCTTGTCTCGGCCCAGGAACACAGGCACCAGGTTGTAGTCCCGGGCGATGTTCTTACGTCGCTGGCGTTCTCTGAGCTTCCGTACATACATGTCCACGTGGGCACGTTTCATCTCAATTTCCACATCCTCATCGTCGTAGTTCACAGACAGCCCACTAATGAGCTTCTCTGCATCCTGGTCATATTCAATCTCATAGTCGTCACGTAGAGGCATGTAGCCCAGCTGCTGCTGTTCAGCCAGGCTGATATCCAGCGGGGGGAGAGGGGTGGTGAGGCTGGGCGACAGGGGGCCTCCACTCGGGCAGGTGTGGTCAGTTACCCGGTTGGGAATACTGTCAGGTATGCAAGCCTTACCCAGGTTTCCATGGATGTACATGGTGACATAGTGTTCCATGACTTCCTGAGGAGTACGGGATGCACCAACATGGGTGGCCATGTCCTCCTGAAAGACAGAAACAGGAAGTTGGTTATAATGAAGAAGCAATGTAAAAGTAAGCTATTCATTATATAATTTACAAAATGTGCTAGAACCAGAGCTGGGCTGAAATCAACTGAAAAGAAAAAAGAAAACACTGACAGTCATTTTTATAACCCATATTTAAGTAATTTCTTAGGCAAAAATAGCAAACATTCTCTGATTCCAGCCTCTCAAATGTGAGGATTTTCTGCCTGTCTTATCATGAATATCTTTCTCATTTAAATACTGTTGGTCAGACAAAACAAGAAATCTCCCAGGGATCTGGGAAACTGAACTTTTCACTACTTTCATTAAGTTAAATGAAAACTAAGATTTGTCTACATGCAAGCATACAGGTCAACTCATGTGAAAGATGAATACATTCCCTGAAGCTTCTCAACTCTTAAGTGGTACACCTTTGAGACTTTAAAGTATACTAATGTTTTCTTTGTAATTATTTTTGGTATTTGGTATATCTTGAATTTTAGCACTTTAAAGAATATTTTCATTTTAGTATAGCTTTAATATTTGTCGGAGATTTTTTGTATTTTAATGTGTTTTATTTATTAGTTTGCGGTGTTGAATGTTCTGTCTGCTCTGCACCATGAGCTCCCCAGAGGAATTAAAGCTACAGCATGCTACTTTTTTCTCAGATTTTTAGTTGAAATACACCCCAAAACATCTTAATGTGGACAGGTGCTTTCAAAGCCTTCTGTGAGCCAGACTCATTGAACAGCCTGGAAAGCAGTGCAGAGGTATTCACCTTTCAGTTTCTGTGTGACCTTGGCCATTTGAACCAATCAGAGAAGGCCAAAGTCAGGGGTTGGGGCTCACAGCTGTCAATCAACATGTGAACACACCTCATTACCCCTCTTGCTCCAGGGCTTCACAAGCTAGTATTTGCTGCTAGAAGACATCAACAGGGTTGACTAACAGGCTAGCAAGGTCCTGATTCCTGCATTAGCTAGGACAACAAACACAATGAGGATGAAACGAGCTAACGGAGCAAGAAGAGGGAGGAGTGGAATGGTTTGCTTTCAGTTTCATGCTAGCGCTAACCTGATTTTGAAAACTTCCATATTGTTGCTTTAACTAAATGATGTATTACGGTTAACTTGGGTTTAAATGGAGTACCTCTCTCAAGGGAATTCTCCTTTGCCTACAATTAGTACCATTTTTTTTCTTGTCAATAACTAACCTGTTTAGCTTCTCCCTACCTTCTAATAATGTACAACTGCTATGTTAATTATAAAGGTCTTTTTCATTATATATAATCATAAAGGTTTAATCAAAGATTACAGTAATGGTTGGTTGCAATCTTGCACCAGACTCAGTGTATTGTGGGATGCAGTGGTAAGAATTAAAATAATGTTTTCAGAAGGTTTACTTGGGCCTAATGCTAAGTAATGTGGTTACACATTCAATCTATAGTGCTTTAGCTTGGTTTGTGCTGGATAAAAAATAGGTACAATTAATTCAGAAGGGTTACCCTGCATTGAGGTACAGTATGACTGACTATACAGCATATTACGATATGTCATTATTGTATATACTGAGACATGGTCCAAGCTTCTGGTTAAAGATTATTAAATAATTACAGTTTGTATATTTTTTCTTTTTATGTATACCTCCCGAATGCCCGTGTTTGCTTAAGTTAATGCGACTTCTGCTGCTCTAACAACACAATTCAACTGCTTATTTGAAAACGTAAAGTAACTTTGCGCTTGAATCTTTCGCTAAGTTACGACTTATTCACGCCCAACGCTCGAGCTTCTTAATGTTTAATTAAACATTCTTCAAAACTAAAACTTGGGACTGTTCTTCTGTGACAGTAGTATCCCACTCATATTTAATGTCAAGTCGTCCAACTTCTGACAAAGTCAGAAAAGAAAATGGGCTGTCGTTTTTCTCCTGCCAACGCTCATTAAGACTGTCGTACCATTCTCGCCACTAGCTAACTTTTACTCCTGACATTTACCGAGTACTTCTAACGGATATCTCGTAGGTGTACGTGTATACTGCTGAGATGAAGTAAGTTAAGCAACTTAAACAGTGATGTACCCAGTTTCCAAATCCAAACTGCTCGATAGCATCAAGTAGCGACTGCTCTTCCCTGCTGGTCCATCCTCCCTCTGCCTCGGGACCCCAGAGAGAGAACCGACCGCCGTCGACCTGCTGGTAACCGTGCCATCTCCGGTGATTACCGATTTCTGCGCCCGCCGAGAAGCACTCCGGGCACAGCTCGATATCGGGACAGTCGGTGCAGCGAAGCCGCAGGTTTGTAACATCTGCAAGGCAGTTAACGCAGTACTTCTTCCCCAGGTCGGCCATGTTGCCTGGCTCCTGCTTCTTGTTGTTGGAGGCAGAGCTGTGCGCCTGCGCACCGCGAGCCTCGCAACGCGAGCTACTCACATCCTGCTTGTTAATATTAATGAGTATGGGTCAGGACGCTTGTGATTGGTTCCTTGATCCCAGTTTCCAGGACAACCGAAACAAAACGAACAGTTCCATTGACTACAGAGGTGCACGAGCCTTATAGCCATAGACAAATTGAATAATAGTTTTGGGTATTAATTTTTAGTCAAAAATGGACGGAGAGCCAGAACATGAAGAAAATGAGGTGAAGTATGAAACAGAGAGGGAGACACCAGACGATTCTTCCAATGAGAAAGACAATTCTCCAGTTGCAGTTGATGGAAATGAAAAAGAAGGTGTCCCAGCTGAAGAGGGTGCTTCACATCATGAAGAGGAAAACTCTGAAAGTATGAAAGCTACTGGGGAGCCTCTTGTTGAAGCAGTCAACTCTGAGCCAGTAGAGAACAGTGGAGATGAGCTCCCTGGTGTCGACAATGTCACCACAAGTATAGACTTGGATGTGAGGGTGAATGAAGTCAATGAGCAGTCAATGTCCCAGGAGGAGAGTGTTGTTTTTGAAATCAACAGCAGTGATGATGATGGATCTCCCAGACTGCATCTTGAGACCCCGGAGAGAGCGCAGACTACCAGTCCTGCACAGGAGGGGGAAAAGAAGACTGAGGATGAGGAGGTCACTGCCACTCCTGCAGAAAATGAAGACACCATCTATGAGGAATACATGCAGCTCCTCCAGGAGCTGTGTGAGGAGAAAGACAAAGCCAGCCAACACAGCAGCCAGCTGCAGATGAAGCTGGCAGAGTACCTCCGCAAGAAGGCCGGGGACGACGCCCAGCTGGAGAGGGAGATGCTGGTGTCAGAGCAGCTGCAGGAGTATGAGAAGTACATTAACATCCTGACTGAAGTGAAACAGCAGCTCACAGCTGACTCAGAGACAGCCCAGCAGCAGGCAGAGGAGCTGAGGTTACAGTCCCAAGAGAAGCTCGACAAGGTTGGTCTTATTGTACGGGCCCGAGCAGATTTTCTGTGCTGCTCTAATTTCCCAGTATTTAGGAAAAGAAGATGCCAGCCTGACGATCATATTTTGTGTCGTGAAAAATAATGAGTATACTGCATATTTTTACAGATCGATTTACATTGTTATACCCTATCACAAGGTTTGGACCAAAACGTGGATTTGGAGAATTATTACACCCCTAATTCCAGCAATCAGTTTGCATTATGGGTAACGTAGGTGCCAGGCTTTGTTAAGGAAGAAGAATGTGTGGAAAAAAGAAATTGAGAGTCCAGCAGTGTTACAGGAGCGCAATGCTAAATCACCGAGGAACTCCATTAAGATTTTAAAACACGTTTTCAGGGGGTTTAAATGGTCCCCTATGTCTGCAGGGAAAAGGAGCACAAGGGGTCTACACATGCTATGCAGTGAGCTGGTTGAATGTGACATGCATACTGAACCATGAGGATACTGCTTTCAGGACTATGCAAACGGGAATGGGTGAGGAACAGAGAAAACTTGGGAAATATCATTTAAAAATGAGGGAATAATTAAAGCCATGTAGGAACTCAGTTTAATTTTTGGAATTAAAATGAGAACATGTAGAAAGTACTCATATTGACATGGTTCACTGCATGCATTGTCATGCCTGCACATGTAACTATGTTATTATCCAACATATAGTTTAGCACCTAAAACAGGGGACAACTATGGGTGCCCAGTAGGTGTTTGATGTACATGCTATGGTGATTAAAACTTATTACTTAACTTATTCTCAGGTGGAAAATGAATGGCAAGCGTTCATGGCACTGAAGCAGCATGTAGCTGTGACAGTGCTAAGCCGATGCCTGGGTAAACAAGCGGCTCAGGCCAAAGTGGAGTCAACCCTGTCTGCAGAGCAGCTTCGGCAGGACGAGCTGATCAAGCTGCGGCTCAAGCACATCAAGCTGAGGATCAAGATTCAAAGGCTGGAAGCAGAGCTCCAAGACGGGGAAGAACGCAGCAGGGACCCCCTACAGCTCCAGTTTGAACAGCTGCAGGCCGCGAGGCTGGAGCAGAAAAAAGAAGCTGAAAAGCAAAGTGAGGAATTGTTAAAGCTGCAGAACAAGATCAGCAGCAGCTTGGAGGTAGGTTAAAGAATCCACAGCTACAGTTTCAGTGTAAGTTCTTTTGTGGCTTCAGGGAATATGATCAGTATTGTGCTTTTTTCTGTATCAGCTCCTGTCAAACATAAAGGAGAAGCTGTTCTGGACCCAGATGGAGGTTCAGGCCAAGCGAGAGCAGCTGGCCGAGGTGGAGGCCATAGTGGCCAGGAAGAGAGACCTCCTGACCAGGACCAAGCAGGCACGCAACAGCCTGCAGAGAGACAACCTGAGGCTAAAGGAGTGTCGTGGATTACTGGGGAACAGGGTCCTGCTGCGGGACTTTGAGGACACCGTGGACGCCTCCGACCGCCTGGAGGAACGGCTGGAGAATCTGAAGTGTCGGCAAGCTGAGATTGTGTTCAGCTGTGGTAGATGGAAGAAGAAGCTGGAGACAGCTTAATGAATGAATGAGAAAATGACTGAATTGACATCTCAAAGTGAAATCAGACGACACAGTATCAGCCTGAAAAAAGCCAGATTTAACAGATAAGGGCCATCAGGAGAAAACAGCAAACATGGATAAAGTCTTATAGTGTCTACATTTGATCAGTTTTTACAAATTTCCAGTCTTTGTTTTAGTGTTCCACATTAGGGGGTGTCCTTAGGTGGCTTTGGGTATTTACTAGAATGGATGATACAGTGGGTAACATAGAGTTTAGATGGACTCATATATTTCTAAAGGAATGGTTTGGCTGATGAGAAGATGGATACCACTCTCATATTATTGTTGTATATACCTGTTACTGTAATCTTTGTGCCATTTGTTGCATTTAGCTACTTGTTTATTTTTTTTGTGTTAGCCTTTATTTTATTAACTTTATTCCTATTCTCTTCACACTGTATTGCTTCTCTTCACACTGTATTGCTTCTCTTCACACTGTATTGCTTTTCCACCTCTGTATTGCAACTGGTGCACAGCAATTTCTCTCGGGATAAATAAAGCTTCTTGAATCTTGAATCTTGAATATCTGTGTGCTTAGTGTGAAGCTGGGGTCAGGGGCCAATTAGCTTAGCTTAGCATAAAGAGTGCTCAGTCCAAAATTCCAAAATGCCACTACCAGCACCTCTAAAGGCCGCTGATTAACATATTGTATTAATCCGTACAGAAAAAGAAATACTTTACACACTCTATTTCTTGGCAAACAATGGCCTAGAGCCATCTCCACCTTAAATCTTGAAGTCACCATGAGGATGATAAAATGATTAACAGAGAGTTTAGATAGAACAGATAAAGTTATAAAGGAATGGACGACATTTAGGGTAAAGCACTAATTCACTTTCTTGCAAAGAGAAAAATGAGCGGATCTTTACCACTCACATGTTTATGTGCTCTGCATGGAGCTATGGGCAGGAAGCAGCTTAGCTTAGCTTAGCATAAAGAATGGAAGCAGAGGGAGACAGAGAGTCTGGCTTAGTGCAAAGTTCTCGTGTTTAAATTGTACACACAAAGCTATAGAAAAATAAGTGTATTTTTCAGCGTTAATTTTGAACAAACAACTAGCTCCATAGTAACCACCAACCAGACATGAAAATAATCTTGTCATCATCAGAAAAAATAAAATAAAAACAAGTTTTCTAAAGTGAACTATTACTTTAATTGAAAAGTGATTCTAACCATCTCTGGCACATTATCTCACTTTACCAACACTGAGCTTTTTGTGGTGAATGCATATTCAAATTAATAAAAATAAACATGAAGAAACTACTGAACACAGTTCCACTTTTGTCTCATCATGAGATCCAGTGAGGAATTCACACAGAGGAAACTGCTTCACCACGTCAGGTATAGCATGCTGTTTTCACTTTTAGTCAGGAGATGGCACTATTGCACAATGCCATCTATTCAGACACCTGAGAGGAGAATTCACAGTATGGATGAGTGTTTGTAGATGTGCATAATTCTTGGCCACTGAAAACCAAATCAATTATCAAAGTTTGCAGAGAGAGCAGAAATACATATTGCTTGCAGCAGAAAAACAATGAATGTATCAAATGTATGTGTACAATAAAGAAATATACTGTATCATTACCCTATTATTAAAATGTATCTACTGGTTAAATGCAGTAATCAATAATAAAAGCACTTAACTATATGACTAAAAAATAAAATATTTTTGAAAATGAGACACAGAAATAAATGAAACTCCCGCCACATCTAGTAGATATCCATTGTCACACAGTTTTCTAACCTATTACTGTGAAAATGAAAAGAGAGTATATTTGTATCTAAACATGAGGAAACACATAAGGATTACAAATACAATACATACTGTCATCACCTGTACTCCAAACCTCACATCCTTCACACCACACTATGGTTCTCCGAAAGTAACCGACTCTGAAATCTGTCCCGCACCGGATCACAGGCATATCAGAGTATCACATTTGAGACTTCTTCCTCAGGTGCTTTGAATGTCCAGCTTGTCCAGCAGAGTCCCAAACCATGGCTGGGACGAGTCCACACAGAATTCTTCTTTATTTTTAAGGCTGATACTGTGAATCAAAAGACATATATTTTAAATATAGTGTGTGATGCATATTTTGTATAACTGCAAAAGCTTACCATGTTCATGGAAGGATTACAGAGTGGGCCTACTAGGCACAGGCTAGAGCTTCCATTTGAAGTGACTGTTAGATTTCTTGTTGAAAAGTCAAACAACTAAAAAGAGACACAAAATGACTACAAAGAGACTACATTTATTTACCCAATTACAAACAGAAGAAAATGGCCACAAGTAAGTTCAAATCAGCTGTAAAGAGACTTAAAAATACTGCAAAGAGATGCAAAGTCAACAACAAACTCACACAAAATGACTACAAAGACACATGTCTGTGTCCAACTGTCTCATAATCCACCCATGACCATGTTACATCACTGCTTGTCTTCATTGGAACTGATCCTAAATTGACATATACTTAAGTTGTGCAATGATTTAAAATGATATCAATCAATCTCTGACATTGAAATTAACAGTATGTGTGAAAGAGTTGGTGTCATAGTACTAGCGGTCTTACTGAAGGAGGACAGGGCAGCCGAGTGATTGCACATGCATCCTCAGGGATTGTACGTCCTTTGAGTCAATGTTGTTCCAGTTTTCAATGGGAAGGCATCCCATGCAATCCACTGCTGTACAAAATAAACCTTTAATCAGTAACTTAACACAAACTACACTGTTTCAGTTACTAAATTACATATGCAGTCTCTTGCTATCACATTACGCTATGCTTCTGGTCCCAGTCTACTTTATTTCAATAAACTTTATTTGTTTTCCAGAAATATGCATTTCCTGACTTCACCAGTGGTGTTCCACTCTGCTTTACTGTCATATGCCAATTCTTAGTGATATGCCACTAGTGTTATATTGCTGCTCTTCTTAGCATATGCTACATGAAAATTGTATGTCATGGTATGCTTGCTATACACTCACTAGCTCTGCCACTTTAGCCACCATAGTGTATAACAATACTCGAGAGTATCCTAGATTTGAGAACCACTGGTTTAATGACTAATGTTAGCTAAGCAACAGTAACTACTGTGATATCTGCTGCTGATTCTGACATTTTTGCAAGAGAACGTCATGTCCAGCAACATCAAGAGCCATCCTTAATGTTATCAGTAACACCTGAGTCCTTCCTACTACTAAGTTGAAATGAAACCTCTAGCACTGGATTAGCATCATAACAGCTTGCAGATGTAATAGCACTGTAGTACTAATAGTGCGTCTTTACTGGCACTACTGTAGAATTGAAAGCAGACACATACAGAGAGTCCAAAATGTTGTGATGGCCTGTTTTTGCCCAAAAGCATGTCTTCACCAACCACACAATATATTGTTACCATAAATTTAGAGATCCAGTAGAAAAACAGGGTTTTTATTTTGAAAATGGCAATAGCTGGACTCTCAAAACTTTCATCTGCAAATTTTGCAAGGAGCTTTTGACACACAGGTTAGTCCCAACAGCCCTGACAGTAACACGTGGCCCAGTGACAAACTGTTGCCCTGGAGCCTTCAAAAAAGTTAATCCAGCCATACATCAACCTACAAGTTTTATACAGTACCTGCTGGTGGATGGTGGCATCTCCCAGTGGAACATCAGCGACATACCATTTTCACAGCAACCAACCAAATGTCAGCAGCAGCAAGAATTAACCAACTGTCATGAGGCCAATATGTACACACTATTGGTCAAAAGTTTTAGAACACCCCATTTTTCCAGTTTAGGTCACCAAAAACTGAAAAACAATTTTAATTTCAGAGAAAACCGGCCTTTGTCAGAGATCAAGAAATTGATTGTTTTACAGCTTCTTGTTTTACAGCAATTCATACAGGTGCAGTAACATTTGTTTACTACTTTATTGCACCATTGGGACAGTATCTTATTGTAACTGGTTGAGGCAGATGGCCGCCCACCCTGACTCTGGTTCTGCTCGAAGTTTCTGCCTCTTAAAAGGATGTTTTTCCTTGCCACTGTCACCTGGTGCTGCTCATGGTGGGAACTGTTGGGTCTCTCTCTGTAATTATACTAATCTAAAGAGTATGGTCTAGACTTCCTCTATATGAAAAGTGCCTTGAGATGACTTTTGTTGTGATCTAGCACTATATAAATAAAATTGAATTGAATTGAATTGAGGGGGTAGTACTGTGTAATACCAGATAAAAAGGCAAGAAAAGGCCATTAACAAAGGAAGTCAGACAAGTTTGTTAGGGTTTCATCCTACAGCAAGATAATGACCCAAAACATACCTCCATCAGCATGTCCAAGCTAAAGCAGGATGGCCTGTTGCTCCAAATGCTATAAATTGTCTGTCCATACGTTACATGAAAACTACTGTGCATTCATGGTAAAACTCACCTACTACATGTTGGATTTCTGCTACCATTCCGTTTTCTCGTTGCCCATGTAGAATGCCAAAATGTATCGGTGAAGTATCGGTTTTTACTTCTGACAGGCTTGAAGGCCCTTCATAGCCTCTTTCCTCAATCGCAGGTACATACTGTTGGCTGGGGGATAGGTAAGTAATACATCCTTATTAACAAGCCAGCTTACAGGAAACAATTACTGATGTTACATTTAGGTCACATACATCAGCAAGGGAATGGCTAACATCTGATAAGCTTCAGAAAACATTAGCACATTTACTTTTTGTCATTCAGATAGTTATGGTTTTATATGACCAGGTTTTGTCCATCAATAATAATGTCCATCCACAATAATTTCTTGGGCATCAGGATAATCCATATTTCTCTACCAGAGAAATAGTCTCTATGGAAATTGTTCATCATGTCTTGTGTGGATGACCTATTGACACTGATTCTAGATATGTTGGTGATACAAGAAGAAGAAGAGAAACTGGAGTATAATAACAGAAAGAATGAAAGTTTCTGGTGAATTCTGAGGCTCAGTCAGAGGCTGAGCTGAACACAAACACACAAATACACTCACCACACTGTTTCTTACAGTGTAACTTACAGATAACTTGTTGGCAGTTTGAGCCAAGTTAACACAAACAGTCCAGCTATCAAATTTGTGCGTATGATGCAAAGCTAAAATTAGTTTTGCTTTCTGTCTGAACGCACCTTTGGATTGGAAAGCTCAGACAGATCTACAGTGTAACACAAAGGCTTCCACGGGCTGACTAGTACTCTCCAAGACCTCCCAGTAAAACCTGGGCAAATAAAACAAAACTATCTGTCTGGTTAGACTCTGCAAGAGGTACATCAGATGTCTTTTATCACTTGAGTGAACTTCCCTTTTAATATATCATGTCCCATGTTAAAATGTGATGTTCTAAGAGAAAATAAAAAATTTGGTGTAACAGATATTATCATGGAACTTACTGAAGAGCAAAATCAAGGTATGCTGAGAGGCTAGGTGCAGCAACACAGACCTCCCTGCCATCCATCAGTGTCTCACTGAAAAGCAAGGGTTAGAGCCAGTTCAGTTTGCAGCAAAGGGTAGAAAAATACATTGTACCAATACTACCACACATGGAGGAAAAATCATGGAGGAAACTTTTACATTAACTGTTATTTTAGAAAAATTTGTGAATATATTTAGTGTTTCAAATTTTGCTGTAATCATGCATAGAATGGTGCTCAGTTCACTCTCTCACACACACACACACACATATGGCACTTACATGAATTCACTTGAGCTACACCTTTCATTGGGGGGCCAAATCCTTATGCTTTTGACTGTAGAGGTTTCAGCTGGAGCTTTCTTCTCGCTCTCTTGGCAGCGGCATCCATGGACAACTTGAAGGAGATAAAAGACGAGTTTTACACAGTGTGTTTGTGCTGCATGGAACTGTAACGATAAGTCAGTTACTACTACTGAGTTCTTTTTTTCATAGAAAAATGCAGAAAATGTAATAGTTCTATGCTGCTTTTCTGGGTCTTACATTATAGTAAATTGAATATTACTGGGTTTTGTGCTGTTGGTACAAACTGTTTGTTAGTGCCCGCCCAAAATGATCCTCCAGTTTCTTCAGCAATGTCTCCAACAGCGGCTGGCCCCAACACAAAACATTATCACCTTCCAGGTTGACACTGTGAGACAACAGAGAGAAATAAGTATCATTATTCTTTATATAGCAATGTGGTTCTGCACACAAATGAAGGAGAATGGGTATGAGTTTCCATGTTTCCAGTTTCCACGATATCTGCTAATCACTGTCATAAGGACAAAATTGCAGTCTCTTTATGCATCTATCTGTCAATTTATGTTAAATACTGAATTCTGCCAACTTAAGCTGGATCTGTTTGCAATCTCAGTCCAAACACATCCATGTTAGAATAGTATAAAGTGAAATTGTTGTGAAAAATAGTTGTAGAATCCTTACTAAATAAGGACAGGACAGAGAAATGGCTGCATCTTCACATTTAGGGATTGAACAGCCTTTGGGTCAACATCCTCCACGTTGATCTCGAGGTTGCACCATTCACAAATCTGAGGCGCTGTGAAGCCACATGAGACAAACCAGTTCACAGTAATTGTCATCATGTTACATGAAAAATGTTCTTTCAAGACTCACATCTGTCTTTTAAATTATTGAGGCCATGACCAGAACTCTCTTCTTCTTCCTCATTGGGAATGGTTTCAGAGGAAGGCTGTGGAGTAGTGGAGTCCAGCGGAGTAGGAGATGTGACTGAAAGCTCTCCAGTCTGTTCTGCTTCAGTTGCAGGATTAGACGAGCTTAGACAAGTAATATATCCTTCAATCAACTTATAGGAAAATATTATTAATATTATTAATATATTCACTCATCAATAAGGAAATGGGTGACATCAACTTTTTAAAAAAACTTACACAATCATTGCAACAGTTATATCACAGAATACATTCAGCTTTATATTATAGCTTAGGATAAAAATGTTCTATGACTTGCTGAACAGAATTAATTGAACTGGAGGAAGTAGAGTTAAGTTGATAAAGCAATGGAGTGTAGCTGGCTAGGAAGATTTTCACTGCAACATTTAAAGTGAGAGTATGTAACTTTTGAAGGAAGAAACAATATTGATGCTGCAGATGCAACCTCAAGATAGGATTTTGATGCTGCATCTGTATCAGGCCTAAATGTTACCTAGCTTCCGATGTGACATTACTGACTCAGTCCACTGATTTTTTACTCTTCTCTACTTGTGCTATTGGCATTTACGATTTTTTAGGATTTATCATTATTTTGTAATTGTCACTTGTGGCCTCAGAGGATACTGCTCCAGCAAATATGGACTCACATATCTCAAAACAAAGGAAAATACATTTTCTAATTCTTAATTCTATGTCTTTAAAGAAAAGGACATTAAAATAGAAGTTTAATAGATAATAGACAAATCTGTGCTGAGCTGTTGATGAGAACATATAGCTGATGAGATTTACTATAAGTCCAGTTTCAGAGAGTGCAGACTTGGCCTACCTTAAATGTTGTTTTGCAATAAATGCCAAGAGACTGATTGGAGTCACACAAACCTCTGTACCATCCATCAGTGTCTCACTGGAAAACAAGAGCAAAGATTTACTCAACTGCAAAACATTTTGTTTGTCTGTCTCCATGCTAGCAGCTCCATGAGGTTATATTGTATAGCAGTGCTTTTGCTAAATACTAGCATCAGCATGCTAACATGCTCACAACGATAATGCTAACAAACTAAAGTTTGGCAAGATATGTTTAACATATTCACCATCTTAGCTTAGCATGTTAGCATGCTAACAGTTGTTAATTAACACCAATTACAAAACACAGGTGAGGCCAATGGGAAAATGGAGGCTAGACCAACCGACTGACAGACACAGCCATACCTAGCATAGCTAAAAACTACTGCTTTTACTGAAACTGGTCTAAGAAACATTAAGACTTTTTCACAGTGTCATTTTAAAATATTTTAAGTTTAACTCTCTTTATTTTCTGAGAGGTGGGTTGGTCCATGCACAACATACACACACACCCTCTCTTAATTTCACTTACATACACACATAGTACTTACATGTACTCAGTTGAGCTACATGTTTCGGTGGGGAGCCAAATCATTATGTTCATTACTGTGAAGGGTTCAGCTGGCTGTTTTATATTTTCCTTTTTGCAGCGACATCCTTGACAGAGTTAAAAGACAAGTTTTAACTGACATTATTATGCATACATATGTTCTCCATAATAATAATAAAGATTTACTTAGATAGATAGATATTCTAAGTATGAGTAATTACTGGTGGGACATCATTTTGTTGGGAACTGGTGAAACTAAATTTAGAATAATATAAAATTAAACATTTTTATCTGTGTTCTTGTCATAGCAGTGTAAAACAAACAACCACCAAAACACTAATCTGTATTAGATAACTTTGCCCCACAGCAGGTTAGGGTTAGGGTTAGGGTTCAATTGATATCAGAAAAAGGGTCTCACCTTGCCCAGGTAGAACCATGGGGGCCATCACTGGTAACACAAAGTCACTGGAGTCCTGAGTGAAAATTGATTGTGTGGGTGGTTGTGTCAGCTCATCGTCAAAGTAGGTTGGCTCAGTTGTTGGTTGTTCAAGTAGCTGGGCTGAGTCCCTGTTTGGCTGGGTTGGCTGTTTAGGTAGGTTTGGGGTCTGCTTGGTTGGTTTGGTAGGCTGCTGGGGTAGTTGGGCTGATTGTTTGGGTAGATGAGTTGGTTGTTTGGGTAGTTGGGTTGGATGTTTGGTTGGGTGAGCTGACTTTGTGGGCAGCTGGGTACGTGGCTTGGAGCTGGTCCATTGAGAGTCATCAGAAATACGCAGACAGAACTCCCCGAAACGCTCAGAATTGTCAGGTTTACGTGTTGTGTGTGTCTTCCATTCTCTGTCTAAACATCACAAGATAATTTTGAATGATGAAGGACCACTGGAAATATAATGAAATGGCAGCAGAGTCTTTTTTACTTTGCATAATGCAGGGTTTTCGAGTGTTTTCTGATTCATAACTCTGATTTACGGTCTCACAAACCTAACACTTTAGAGTTGTCATGAATTTGTGTACAGCAAACTATTTTCAACAGCATGTAAGGAGTAATGAATTATATAGAAATAATAATTTATTTCTCAACATTACTTCATTTAATTGTTTCATTTAAAAATAATGAAGAAAATATACATTTTGTGTCAACTGACAAAATGGACAGTTCACAAAAGGAATAAAGTGTTTAAATTTCACCAAAACCTTGAAAATTGAGTTTTAGTTCAGATGATCACTGCATATTTTATCAGAACTAGAAATGAAACAGAATGACCAGAGTAATATTGTTCTCCATCAAAAACATAATCACATATCCATGTTAATTTCTTCCCTCAGATACAAACCAATTATTAATATTACTAGTGATCATATTGTACTCTTTCTTGATGCTAATTCCTTTCATTGTTCTAATACTTCAACAGAGCAGTATGTGTTATTTATTTTTGAAGGTAATAATGCAAACAGCCTGAAAACATTGTAAAGATTAAACTTTATGCACGAAAGATTAACCGTTCAACTCACTCTCTTCAGTTGGTTGGAACAGAAGAGTCGTCAAAAGCAGTTTACTGACGATGAAAAGGACCATCATGGATGTTAGGACAGTGTGTTCTTAATCTTAAAAGATGTTAATAATCTGATCATTTGGCAGGAAGGAAGTTCTGAGGCCGAAGATTAAGTGTTTAGTGTGTTGCAATAACAAGAAAACAGTGTACTAACATCTAGCTGTTGGTGTGAGTTGATGTTACTCAACATGCACTACACTTTGACAAAAAATGGAAATTCTGTTGACACAACACAGGTTGACTCCATGGATTCATGCTGTTGATGCCAAATTCTGACCCCATCATCTGTCGGCCTCAGCAGAAATCCAGATTCATCAAACCAGGCTACATTTTTCCAGTCTGTAGCTGTATAGTTGTGATGAGCCGGTGCTGCTTCAGCCTCCGATTTCTGACCATGCCACCATTTACCCACTGTTTAAAAATCCCTCTATGGATCCTTCTGTGTCAGGTATTTTCAGACCCATCTCTAAGCTGCCTTTTGATCCAAGGTTTTAGGGAAAAAAATGGTCTCCACACAACTGATTTCTTTTATGATCAATAATCAAATATGACTGCTGTGGCCAAGGTCACCAATGACTTATTGCTTCCTGCTGCTATGTGTATGTATGTGTGTGTGTGTGTGTGTGTGTGTGTAGAGGAAATTTGATAATATACAAATATACAATAAAATGTGATAATATGGGAAAAAAGAACAACCAACTTGTAATGACACAATAGGCTGGTGTTAACAGCAGCTCATGTTAAATTGTGGCACTAAGATTACACTAGCTAGGTTACACAGGCAATGCAGAAAAGATTTTAATGCATTAAAAAAAAAATCTTACTCAAAGACAACATTTACAAAAATACAAATAATATAAAAGACATAAGAAATTCTAATGATAAAAAAGACATGGCAATGAATTTAGAATCAAAAATGCAACATAGTTCTATACTGAGGCTAAAGCCTTAGTGATCATAACTCTGAAGAAGTCATATTCAGTTGAGCAGTAAGCATCATTACTGTAGTAATTATGGGGAGCAGCCAACAACAAATATTAATGACAGGTAGCGCTGGGAGTATTAGTTAAGATGATATAATATAATCTACATGTAAATCAGATGCCGGACCATAAAGAAAACACACCATAAATCAACAGCAGGCCTCCTTCATGGCAGACATCTTGACATGTTACAGCAGAAGGAGCACAGGTGTAAATGGTTTAATTACCATAAGTCTCAATAGTAGTTTACTGTATTTGGTTTATGAAGTAATTATCTTTCTGTTTCTGGAATCAAAGGATTTTAGAACTTGCTGAACCCACCGTAACTCTGGATTCACACAGATCATGCTGCCTCTGGCTGTGATTAGTCTGTGGGGGGAAAAAATGAAGGTAAACATTTCAGTGAATAACACAATCCTATAATTAAAAGTATACATTTTTGTTCTCAGGCTCATGCATTTATTTGTTGGTGAAATATCTCCATATGTTAACCTGCTGTAAAGAAGTGAAGACTAATCTCACGCATCATGTCCCTGCTTGAAAAAACACTAAAGTTTACTTACATGACAGCTCGAATGCTACACATCCTATCCAATGATTGTATTCTGTATCATTTCCCTCATTAAGGAATGGAAAGGCTCTACGAATCCACATCGACCTTGGATCAGCACATACATCATTTTACCGCTATGTGTAATTAGTCTGTAGAGAGAAAATAAGATAAAGGGCCCTGTTATTACACAGTGTTAGTCATAACCACTGTAGTCACTCTGAAATACACAAAAATGTCAATCTCTTGGTCTGTGTGGTTCATTTCTTAATAAATAAATGTTGTGGAATACATCATAGAGAAATAAAGTTGAAGTTAAAATCTTAGCCTTTACTTACATAATAGCATCAATTGGACATAGAGGGCGTGGCTGGTGCATGCATGCCTTTATCTTTGCGAGAGGAACTCTTATGGAGGAGACTCCTAAGCAGCACATCTGGGGTTTTCCTTAAAAAAATAAATGTGACTGTTTGTACTAGTGAAATGGAGCACTGCAATGCAACAATTTCCCGCAAGGGATTAATGAAAGATTTTGATTCTGAAGTTTAACTAAATATCAGAGGAAATTCTGATGTAAGCATTGTCAGCACTGTACAATAAAGAAGTTATTAGGACTGCAAATGATCAACTTTTTCTTTCAATTTTCAGATGAAAAAAGTAAAAACATCAGGACACCAACTCACCAGCAGCAAAATGATTTGTTTGGTTCTGATTTTCATTCTCTTGGACAGGAGCTTTTGGATGGTGGGTCACTCTAACATGAGCAGCTGCTGAGGCTGTAGTGACCTCTGAGGAAGTCAGGTCAGGTGCAGGAGAACTAACTGGAGTCGTCTCATTCCACTGTCTTAACAGTTGAGAGACATGAATGCACTGTTTAGCTGCACCAAATTATCAAACAAAATCACACATATATACACTGATCAACCATAATATTATGGCCACTGACAGGTGAAGTGAATAACTTTGATCATCTCGTTACAATCCAATGTTCTGCAGGGAAACCCTGGGTCCTGACATTAATCTGGATATTAGTTTGACATGTACCAGCCACCTAAACATTGTTGTAGCCTAAGCACACTCCCCAATGGCAGGGGCCTCCCCCCAGCAGGACAGTGCTCCCATTACACCACAAAAACTGCTCTGGAATGGCTCAGGGAACATGGCAGACTCCAAGGTGTTGACCTGGCCTCCAAACTCCACAGATCCCAATCTGATCCAGCATCTGTGGGACCTGTGTAATATTGCTTAGGTCCCCTTCATGCTGATAGAACAGCACTGACCCATCGGAGCATGGACACAGGGTCTCTGAGGGTGTCCTGTGGTGTTTGGCACTGGGACACTGGCAGCAGACCGTCTGGGTCCATGGTGGGGCCTCCATGGATCTGGCTTGTTCCAGATCATCCAACAGATGCTGGATCTAAATATAAAGTCTAATGTCTGAATAAAAATAAACTTTGTGGTCAATGCAGAAATAAACTGAAGTTTTCAAGACTCAGCCTTAGATGGACTGGGCTATTAAAGCAGCCTGAAGTTTGACACAACTGACACATAAACACACTACAGCGTGGTTGTCTCAGTATCCTAATGTTACAACACAAGCCAATGTTACTGTTACTGCTACTATTATTACTATTATTATAATTACAGTTATGAATATATATATATATATATTGAATATATATATATATATATATATATATATATATATATATATATATATATATATATATATATATATATTCTTCCAGAGGAGAACTGAAAACAGCATTCAGTCGGACGAATCACAGGATTTGAGTCAGACCTGTGTCTAGCAGTGGATATATGAACACAATAAAAAACATTTTGGAATGTCACACACACACACACACACACACACACACACACAAAAAGCTGTATCAGTGAGTGTTTTTCCTTAATAATATATTTTAGTGTATATACACTTTTGTTGGCAAAAGTTACACTAGTCCAGTACAGATAAAAGAAAAACACATCATGATGCCCAAACACAATGTTTCCACTAATACTACAATTATACAGCAACTGGTACCAGTACTGGTACTATAAGGTCTAATTAGCTCACATTAACTTACTCTGTTTCAGGACTGGACATGTGAGTTACGTTGATGTCTTCATGCAGGTTTCTAGGTTCAGATTCTGCAGAAAATAAATGTAAAGATACTATTTCCCTGTATATTTGGTGTAGATTAGAAAATCAGGATATGAGGGTACAGTGTGAAGAGGACAACAAATAGATGAACTGACAGCTTGTCAATTATAGAATATAGAAAGACCTACCTTCAGATGTTGTGTTGGTGTTGTTGGGTTTATTAGCAGTGATGGTGACTGACTGTACAGCTGATGTCCAGTTCATATCAGATGGAGGCTGAATACAAAACTCAGCAGAGCTGTCAGTGCTCTCCTCTCTACAAACACTGCAAATGAAAACCCCGTCAAGCTCAAACAATACACCACGCTGACTTTTACTGCTCATTCAGTAACACATTTGTAGCGACATCACGCCTGGTATCTGTGATCAGGCCAAAGAGTTCACAGTGTGGGAGAGGACATGCACCAGGGGCCACACTTAAAATTACGGCCTGAACCCTGAGGCAGACATAGAAGAACTTCTCTTCCCAAACCATTCCATCCATTAGCACACTGAGGAGTATACAACCAAGTCAAAGGTCAAATGGCCAGCTCAGAAAATTGACTGTACAAATACAAAGCCATGCTGACTGTTGAACAAACATTCAAAATCAAAATCCAAATTAAAAACACGCTCTTCATAACTTGCGTTTTGTCTATACATGTAAGTGATTTTATCTCCTCGCTGTAAAATCATATTAAGCCAAAGGAGCAAACGATCTGAATAGACTTTATGTTTTTTAATGATCCTGTGTTTTAATGTTGAAGATTCTGTGCCGCCATGACAACACCAATTTTTAAGATAAACTTATTTTGTCATTCATTTATATGAATAATAGAGCACCAACTCAGTCGCATCAGGAGGGTCAGAGAAAGTCTTTGATGTCCTTGAGGCTGAGCACCTGAGACACACCATAGAACCTCACCCGCTTAATTTCAGACAATATATGGAGGTTTGTGAACATCTGCCCAAGTCTGCCATGGAATAGCCCTACTGTTTTGATGGCCATCACAGTCCCTGGTCTCAGCTGTACTACCACCAACCTTATAATAAACCTCACAGCCCACTCATAACACAGGCTGATGATGAAATAAGTAAATATAAATCAATCTCATTCACAGGACATCAAAATTTAGAGATTTATTATATAGTTTTAGCTCTAAACTATTTGCTTCCAATTATATCACTCTCACTATTTTACCCACTGTCTGCGAAGCACATTGGTTTGATCACTGTTTGCATTTCTATTTTACCCTCACTTCACTAGATGTAGTTTAATAAACTACATAAGGACTTTGGGACTCAGTCATTGTGTGTGTTTCTTTTGCAAAGAAGAACAGAATCCCTTAAATCAGAAGTTACGGCTTCAGATATTAGATCGTTACTGTGGGTGCCCCCACAATAATTCATGCTTGTTTGATTCTCTAAATTGATGTGTGCATGTGTTTTACATATTAATCATTCAAAAGGCAATAAAGAGAAATGGATAAACCACATGAGGCCGAAAGGACAATATCTGAATTTATAGATGATTTACATTATTAATGTTTCAGGGTTAAAACAGCAAATGGGTTTCTCACCTGGATATGATGTGGTTGTAAAAAGAATAACGGTGACGTTCCATGTTGAGAGAGCCACAGTGATCTGACAGTCCACTGCATGTTTTCATCTGCCGACGATTTTCTTCACTCTGTCTTTGGTAATGGAGGACAGCCACGATTATTACTCGTGTGGACATACAGTGTGTGTGCTCTCAGATTGTACCACTCACCTGTCAAAGAATTTTTGTTATACTCATCTGGTTTAGTGTAATACGGTGAGAGTTGTGTAATTCATGATCAACACAAAACCAACACTTATACATACTTATATCCTTATAACTACTACAGACAGGCAGAGCAGTTCAAAGAGAAGAAAACAGAAGTGGAGAAACAGCTAAACTTAGCAAACATTAAGAATAAATGGCCATCTCACGTTTTAGTTCAGGGAGAAGGAAAGTGCAGAGAGAGAATAGTTTGCCCAATTAAAATAAAAGGTGAACCAAAAACTCATCAAGGTAAAGGACCAGTGTGGAAAAACCCAGCAATAAAAACTATAGAAGTAAATGCAGGAAACACACTGGGGACACACAGGAGCACAAGGAAGGAAATAAACTACACACAACATAGCCGATTTCAATACTCTGACACAAAGACGTAGGGAAAGACAGGGACCACAAATACCACTGGGATAATTACAAAGGACATGGTGTGGGGGCTGAAAAGTAAAACCACCAAAGACCAGAGACAGGATAAGAGAGGACTTCAAAATAAAATATAACACAAGATCAGGAAACATGAGGAAAGGAAACCAGATCACTATCGAAATAATACGTCAACCTAAATGATCTGGGGAGAAAAAATGGCAGAGCAAATACAATACAGAAACTAAGGTCATACAGGCATGTGTGTGGACCATGGCAACTTTGGTAACCTAATTTGGACCATTACTACACAAAAAACATAAAGAGTCAGTGAACCTGCTTCCACTGGTCTCAACTATTGAAACTGTCTTTTGAATCTGAAAAACCCACCCACGATGACAAGTATCCCTGCCTCTCCTTCTTTCTCATTTAGGAATCTGAAAGACACTAGAAACTGGTTCATATGCTGGTGATCAACACACATAAGCTTTGACCTAAGCAAGCACTCCAGGAGAGAGAAAATAAGATTGAGGCCCCTGTTATTACAGAAAAGCAATACACGACTGCAGTCACCCAGTCAATTGACATTTCAACTTTGTGGTCTGTGTTATTTAATTATTGATAAATTAAAGGTTGTGATATATCTATACAGAAAGTAAATACAAGGTAAACCCCTAGTTTTATATAATAGCATCAGTTGACACAGAGAAAGTGCGGACTCGGAAACTGAGGTGTCCAGCATCTCTTCACATTGGTCTGTTCTGGTCTAAATCACCTCAACATCATTTCAATTCACAGCTGGATCCAGCAAAGCATTTATAGCCAGGTTACAGACAGAATCAACATGCTCTAAAAGTAATGCAGTAAGCCAGTCATTAGTGTGCTGGGATGATGAAACATGCCATAATAATCAGCACTAAAAGTAAAACTGAGGCCATAGAAGGCCACATTTCTAGACAGTGAAAAGCGGATGAATTGATGATTGATGGTCAGCAGATGTTGAAAAAGCAACTCTGGATACACTGACTAAGACTTCAGTGACAAGATGTATGCAACTGAATAACTGTGGACATTGGACAAAAGTTTAATTGAAATGATGAAAGCTAAATCTTGATTATTTGCGCAGGTTTGGTATTAAATAACACTTCTTAAGAGGGTTTAAGAGCTTTTTCCATCCACATATTTCATGATGTTCTGAACCCAGGAGAGATTTGGATCCACACAGATGTTACGACCCTTTTGTGTCACCAAACTGAAACAAAGAAGGTGAAAATATTGTCATGATAGACACTATTTGTTTTTTAAATACACTTCATAAAAGGTTGACAAAGAGCTTCAAAAAAAAGTCAGAGAAAACTACTGAGTGAACGTAGACAGACGAAGCAGAACAAACAGGAGATAAAATGAGGTGGAGTTGGTCTGTAGGATGTAAATTGCATTAATATAAGGTAGAGCAGACACCAACATTAATCTATAATGAGAAAGTAATGGTAAAGATTTTTTTTTTTATTCAATAAACTGTATATCAAATGAGGAAAATGAACATTTGTAGTGTGCAGGATGGACAAAAGGTTCACTGTATTTTTTCCTTCTATCCTCCGGATTTGTGTCAGACCTGTGTCCAACACATGACCAGGTCAAACACTGCCAATGATATACACCCTTGTTGGTAAATGTTACATTAGTCCAACACAGAAAAAGAATAACACGCTATGATGCACAAAAAGACTTTGTTGAGTCCTGCCATGACACTCTCTGCTAACTGCTAATCCTATATTTTCAGCACGAACAAGATAAAATCAACACAGAGACACAGGATTTAGATTCTTTGAGGAGTTTCTTTGGCCCTGCACTAAAATCTACTCCAGAAACAGCTTTGTGGTGAAGGTTTAATAGCTCACAATAAATTTACTACTCAGGCTTTGGGTTCTGCGCAGGAGTGGTGTGTATTTTGGAAGCTGTATAGTTTCTGGTTCACGTTATTGAGCTTCGGTTTTAATTGGTGATCCAGCAATTTTCATGATGTTCTGAACCCAGAAGAGACTCTCGGATCTACATAGATATTAGACTTTGTTGTCACCAAAACTGGAAATAAAAAAGGAGAAATAAACAAATGAATAAAAAAGAGAAAATACAATAAAATAACAAAGAAATACAAACAAAACAATAGAAAATGGACAACCTAGAGTAAAGTTTCAGTGATCTTGAGCGTGACGGAGTAACTGTGGTAGATTGCATTAAAGGTCCTTATAATTTATTTATGTCATAGTGATAAATGAAGTAAACTCAGTTTGCAGCACTTACATGACTCTGAAATCTTTAAGACAGTGGGATCAGCCGTAATATGACTTGATGAGGTCTTTGTCAGGCTGTCCGAGAAGAAACTGGCTAAGTAGCCGCAATGTACTCAGTTGCAACTTTGTAGATGAAAACAAGTTCCGGACGAGGAGAGGACATGGTTGGATTTGAGTCAGACCTGTGTTCAGCAGTAGTGGATATATATGAATATGATTTGCAGTCAGCCTTTTTGAAGGCCAAAGACAGTCACACACACCGAGTTGTTTCAATGAGTTTCTCCTTTTCCTTTATTAATGTTTACCGTTGTCATATCTATTATTACTGCTGGTACTACAAGTACAAATATTCCATAATACATTCATAATTTGAGAATAACCATGACTGCTTGAGGACAAGTTTGATTCTTGCTATATTTGCTAACTACACGTTAACTTATATTTTCAGCACATAACAAGAGATAAACACAGAGACACAGGATTAGACCTTGAGGAGTTTCTTTTACCTCAGCACTAAAATCTACCTGTAAATGTTGTAGTGAATAGTTTAATAGCTCACATTAACTTATTTCTTTACTTGTAGTCAAATCGCGGTGCAGGAGTGGTGTGTGGTCTGCTGTATATCGGTTCTGTTGCACTGACCGTGCGTTGAGTGACACGTCTGCTTTTTAGGTGTTTTGGATGTCTCTGCTGGGGGTTTCTAGGTTTCGATTCTGCAGAAAACAAATGTAAAGTTAAGGAAACAGAGCAAAATGAAATATAAAATATATAAAAGTTAAATAGATTTTTAAATATTATTTCCCTGTATATTAGGTGTACATTAGATAATTAGAATATGGAGGTAAAGTGTGAAGAGAACAACAACATGAATCAATTACACAAGACCCAATTGTGATGTTGTGTTGGTGTTGCTTAAGTTTATTAGCAGATGGTGACTGATCAGGTACAGCTGATGTCCAGTTCATAATGATGAGGCTGAATACAAAACTCAGCAGAGCTGTTGCAAGCCTCCTCTACAAACACTGCAAATCAACATAAATCATCTGATGACTGACAGGCTTAAAACAATGATATACTACTACACATAAATGCTTTAGCAACTATTATGAACACTTTACATTTAAAAACCAACAAAGTGCAATGAAACAGCCTTAGAGCTTCTATCTAAAACGGATCAGGTTGTAAAAAGCAAGACAATCCATACAACGCGTCTGTGAGAGAGAAACAATGATCTGACAGTCCACTGCATGTTTCT
The DNA here is from genome assembly GCA_033238685.1 of Lates japonicus. Taxonomy (NCBI): domain Eukaryota; kingdom Metazoa; phylum Chordata; class Actinopteri; family Centropomidae; genus Lates; species Lates japonicus. The sequence goes on along the minus strand of BRZM01000066.1, from coordinate 1,434,044 downwards.
ATCTGAAGATAAAAACCTCACCTGTGCTGAAAAACACCCGCTGGGCACACAGAAATACGTCAGAGCTTTTATTTGTGGGTTTGCAGGTTGTTGTTCCGAAATTAATCACACATAACCACAAAACCAGCAGAGCACCTCCTCATGTCCTTCTGTTTTACATAAAGCATATTATCACACTGTGGTTCCACAGTGAAGGAAATTGAATGTTATGACTATTCTTCACAAACGGTATTTAAAGTCCAAGTGAACCACATTTTGTCTTCATCACTATTCGAGAAAGAAATAAGAATTCCATGTTGAGAAATTGTTTTTGTTTCATGCAAAATTGCAACACTTTTGTCTGAGGGCAAGTGTACAGTTGAAGGATAAATGAGAATCTGGCCTAATTTTCTCATGTTTTAGTAAATGATTGATGGGGACAAAAATATTTAATCAAAAATAGTGTATACTCGCCACCGCAAACAGTTGCAATGTAATCCAACTGGTAATTGTCCATGTTAAGTACAAAGTATGTCACTGACAGGCCCAGATTGTTATTTTGAGGTTCGACAACATTATGAACAAGATTTCATAGACAGAGCTTTTTATTGAAAGAAGGTAGGATCCTTAACCAGAAACATCACTATGTACCACTCTAGACTCCACTGAAAATGTTTTTGAAGAAATTCCTTAAGGCAATCTTTTTAGATATCATATCTAAGAAGCCAAAACCACCAAATTTCTAATCAGTTCATCCTGGAGCCCAAGTGGAACACCTAAGAGACCAAGATATGTCTTGTGAGGTCACAGTAGTAACTGACCTTGACCATTAAAATTTGGGGTGGCTGTGGCCCAGGGAGGTGGAGATGCGGTTTTCACTAATGGATGGTCAGTGTGGTTTGATCTCTGAAGCTTGATATGTTGTTTTGTCAATGGACTCTGGTAGTGATTTACAGTGATGATCTAGTTGAACAAAAAAAGGATCTTACCTTTAATAAAAGCTTCTATCTCTGTACCTAATCCTATCCATAATGTTTTTCAGATTCTAATAACAACAACCTGAGCCTGTCAGTGACAAAACAAGCACTTTAGTGGACGTACTCCTACCGGATTCCATTGCAGCAGCTGTTCACAGTGGCTGGCACGCTGTTCATGCTCGGTATTGCAAAGTGATTCCAAAGTTATTTACACTAAATATAACTATTTACAAAGCAAAAACGTGTGAAAAATAAGGTTCCGTTCAAAAATGCCAGTGCACAAATGAGGTTCAACCTGAGTAAATTATGAATTAATAATAAATTCAAAATATGTTTAAATGATGCTAATCTTTTGCTGAAATATATCTTCCACGCAATTATAAAATTACATAATTCTTTCAGGAAGTGTTCTGACATTTTAAGAAATTATTAATTTAATCTCAGTAAAGGATACTGGCTTCGGTTTAAGTTTTTTCTGAGCCAACATTTATTTTTAAGTTAGACAGTAAGTCACGGTTTACCCAAGTGCATGACCTTAGTTTGTCAGTTTCTAGTTCTTCTTCTTCCTCGTGTTTCTAGTGTTTAGACTTGTGTTATTTTGGAATCCTTTTCCCTTGTGTCTTGGTAGATCTTGAAGCCTCTGTTTTATTTTGAAGTCTCTTTGTCCTGTTCATCTTTGTGCGTTTTGTTCTCCCACATGTTCCTCAGTGTGTTGGTTTGGTTTTAAAGAATAAATTTTGGAGTTTTGTCTGTACTGTCCTTTATCCTCAAAGGTCTCTGCTTCTAAATTGTGACAGATAGATTAGTTTTCTATCATCTTAGGAGGATCTGAGAAGAGACGAGACAAATTTTGGACACAACTATATTTTGTATGATGTTTATTCTGTATGATGCTGGGTAGCCACAAAGTATCCAGAAGGCAATATGTTGGTATTAATATTGTGACAAAGGATCAGTGGGTTAGTGTTTCACTTTGTGACTTAAATGATTCCAATTTGAAAGCAAACTTTGATTACTTATGGCAGATTTGCACATTAACACTAAAATCTTTGCTGTATTTTAACAAGAGCATCAAAACTTTCACAGTATGTGATTTAATAAAGCGACAAACACAGCAGGATTTAGTTTTCCGGACAGACAGCTGGTTTAAAAGGTTTTTTCATCCACATATTTCATGATGTTCTGAACCCAGGAGAGATTTGGATCCACACAGATGTTACGACCCTTTTGTGTCACCAAACTGAAACAAAGAAGGTGAAAATATCATCATGATAGTCACTATTTGTTTTTTAAATACACTTCATAAAAGGTTGACAAAGAGCTTCAAAAAAAAGTCAGAGAAAACTACAGAGTGAACGCAGACAGACGAAGCAGAACAAACAGGAGATAAAATGAGGTGGAGTTGGACTGTAGGATGTAAATTGCACATTACAGCAGTAGAGTGTAGACACCAACATTAGAATCTATAATGAGAAAGTAATGGTAAAGATTTTTTTTTTTATTCAATAAACTGTATATCAAATGAGGAAAATGAACATTTGTAGTGTGCAGGATGGACAAAAGGTTCACTGTATTTTTTCCTTCTAAAATGTAATTCAATATGTATTCAAATTACGGTATTAAGTTTATATTACACTAATTTAGGTCATTATATTAACATATAGATAATGAAGTAAACTCAGTTTGCAGCACTTACACGACTCCAGTCCTCGGGCACCGGTGATCAGACATGTAATATCCCTTGACAAGGTCTTTTTTCACTCTTCTTGGGTAGAAACTGAAGCAGCAGTCATCAGGACCAATTGCACCTGAAGAAAAGAATATCAAGTAATATATTATCAGGGTGTCCTGAGAGGTAACACCTTTATCACAGAATATATTTAAATGATAAAAGGCTCTTACTGTTGCAGACCACTGGAGAGAGCAGGAGGATGTGAACGGTCCTCATGATGACTTGATAGTCCTCTGTAGATGGTGACGGAGATTAAAAACCAACTGCTCTTCAGATGCAGTAAGGGGCTACTGAACAAAATGCGGTGAGGTGTTATGTTTATCAAGATCAAAAATCTTTGAAAAAAAGAAAAAGGTGTCACTGGTGTGAAAGAGGGAGGTTGAGGTTATGTTGACAGAAAATTTCCACTGAGCTTGGTTTGCGAGTGGTTGATTGCAGAGGAAATGCAGCTGTGGTTAGCCCTGACATGTATCTCAAAGCACACATATACAAAGCAACATGAACAGATGGGTGAGAAATTAAAGGAAAAAACATAAATTCTCTCAGTAAGTCTCTGGGACTCTGCTGGAGGGATGGAACACCATTCCTCCAAAAGATATTCCCTTATGTAGTGTTTTGATGATGGTGATGGAGCACTGTTAAACACGTCAGTCTTAAAGCTCAGGTTGTCACACTTGATCCATTTGAATTTCTAAAGAAATTGGACATCAGGCTATTAAGATATCTAAATCCAGACTACAGCGATTTTTGCTAATGATGGTCATGAGATATGATCGAAAGCTCCAGAACAGCTACTAGCTGGGATCTTTTTATCAAGGTCAAGAGGGTAAAGAATGAACTTTCCATAAAGTGGAGGGAGAATTCCAGCAGACAAATGAAAAAAACTAACAGTCAAAATCGAAGTAGCAGTATCGTGACTTAAGGTCCCTATAATGCTTCCACCTTTAAACTCGCTGGATCCTACAGTACCCATGACGCAACTCGATCGAAAACACATAACTCTAGTCACTTATGTCACTTATTATGTCACCAGAGTCTGGTGACACTTTACTTTTTTCAGATTTGACAAAGCTCCTCCTGAGCCTTAGCGCAATGGTCCCCAACTTTTCTGCACCACAAACCGGTTTCATGCAAGACAATGTTTTCACGGGCATGCCTTCGTCAGGGGGTGGGCGTCAAAATTACCGTATATATACCGTATCGTATAAATATAGATTCGGCATTAAAACAAACACACGTAAAGAGCATTATAAATACAACTCACCGTGACGCAGCAGCAGGCAGCTCTTCAACAGTGAACAGCTTCTTAGCCATTAGCAACACGGTTAGCATCGAAGTACGGTGTTCTCAGTGCAGCTACACCTGTTGCTGTGGTGGCCCTGAAGACTTGCTTCTGTCCTTCTTGTTTACGTTTGTTTCTTCCGAGAACTTGAGTTCAGACTTGTCTTTTAATGCAGAGTGCTCTGTCTCTATGTGTCGAAGCTGTTTTGAAGGCTTCACTGCCTCATTTGATAGCCTGTAGCCACATATTATGTAGAGGAGGTCTGGAGTAAAACCACTAAATGCAGCTTCGTTTTTCTTGACAGTCTTAGGCTTTTCTGTTGTTTCATAATTGGGCCTTTTTCCCTTTTCAGAAAAACCTCTCCAAAGATATTTCTGTTTTTTTACTCATTTTAGCTAGTTAGCTAGCTGGCTTAATTTGTCAGGCGTCACAGCTGCGACAAAAACAGGTGTGTGTCAAGCGGTATCAGGAGGCACAGACGGATGTGACGGGCAGAGATTCCGGTCATTTTTCAAAATAAAACACCCTGCAGACTCGCAATAGTCAATAACACCAAATGATCCACGGCCTGATACCGGTCTGGGGCCCGGTGGTTGGGGTCCGCTGCTTTAGAGGACTTTATATAACTGTTCACACGCTGCGGTGTCCTCCCTACGACAAGTACACGTAACTTGTAATATTAGTGGAGCACTCCTTTAGCATTGAGTTGTTGGCATCAGTCTCTAAGATTCAAGGAGATGAGCTGCTCAACAATCCCACTGGATGAAATCGACCATAAAAAGGCCCAAAGAGGCAGCCACAATGCAATACTGACATAAGACTAACTACATTCGGATTGAAGCTGCACTGATCAATATTTTTATATTAACAATGAACCAAATTGCAATGTGTAATGTAAGTAGGAGTAATGTATCCACAGAAGGGTCTGCAGTTTCCTTCAATCCTATTGAGCTCTTTAGCCTCTTTCAGCTAATTGTTTTGGTTCTACAGTCCACATCTTTACTGTTTTGGTTCATTCTCACAGCTCTCATCAACCTTATTTCGAGCTGTAGCAGGCAGATATTATCAGTGAAAAAGCTTAAACACAATATACCCGATCTGTCAAGTGTCAGTGAAGTTAGAGACTAGCTAGTGAGCAAAGAGGAACATTTAGCTGATATTTCTCTCAGGAAGAGGTGGAAACCAAAACAGAGCTAAAAGGGGAGTGAATATTGGCCTTACATTCATCAGGTGGCCAAAAAACAAACACAAACAAAGCCACCATCATGGATATAACTCAGTGTTAAAACAATACATTGCCCAGAAATGATTTGACAGCAACATATTCATGTTTGTGATTCAGAGTTGATGAAAGGTCATCTGGGAAATGTAGGCATTCACTTGCAAGTTAAAGTTGACAAGGCGGGTGGGAGATAAAAATGAAATGGCTGCTAAAAATGTATTTTTTTCCATTAAATGTGAACAAAAACACATAGAACAGGCTCCAGGTTGAATATGTACAGCTCTTTATTTTAATAAAACCATTGTTTATATACATTTCAAGTGAGATAAAGTTGCATGGTGACCCTCTGTTGTCTCCATGTGTGTCTATCAGTCCTCTACAGTACATGGGTCTCTTGAGGGGGGGAAAAAAGACAATGCAAAACAAACAGAACCCAAGAAATGAAAAACATCCAGAAAATCAAACAGATCATTACACAACAGTATATTACACTTCTTATTTAAATTTAGTTTGATTGAGTTTGGTTTTTGACCATTGTGGGTCATACAGCGTGTGTTCTGTAATAGAAGGGCAGACACAAGGTAGTGTTAGTAGAGCTGGGAGGGTCAGTTCATACATGGATACACAACCCGTTTGAACCTGCGAGTGATGACATAAACTGATGATGAGAGGCACAACTGAAAGGCTTACATGTATGTGCATAAAGCTTTATTGCAGTCCTGCGGTGTGTCACCACATGGGGGAGGGGGGGTGTTTCATCTGTGCACGCTGCACAGATGAAACACACACTCAAACACAGACTGTCTGTTATCAGCCATAAACTGACTGAGATGATGATTAACAAATGAAAGGCGCTTCCTGTTTTTAAAACCCAGAACACTTCTCATGCTTCAGTTGTGGTCCAGGTATTTAAGAAAGTGCAGTCTCGCCTCGGTGAGGACGACAGATACACAGGCCAAATGGAGATTTCATCAATATCACAGGGCAAAAAAACTAGAATTAGTTAACTCCATCACACACAAAATCAGTAGCACAACACATCAGATGAAGCTTCACGACCAATAACAGGACAGTTACACTGAGAAATACCATCAGCAGTTTCTTTGGAGAGAAAACCTCAACCTAACCTCAGCTCTTCTCAGACATCAACAACCAGCAACATTTCTACACTTCTCAACTTTTATGTGCAAAATGGGCTTTAAAAGAAATAAACATCACATAAAAGATATTTATCAAACTGTATGGGCAAGATGGTACTTCACTTAAAAAAATCTGACTATCAAGTAATGCTTGCTAGCTGGCTAACTCATCAAAACAATACTTGGAATGTAACTTCAACCCTGACGCTGGCCCCGCCCCTGCTGGTCAGGATGGAATGACACTTTAACCACAGTGTGAATGCGATGTCAGGGAGCTCGACACACCAATAACCTCAAACAGCCACAGACAGGAAGGGAGGTGACACGGTGAAGGCTCAGGTGACCACTGACATGTGCGTATGATCTGCGTGACTGGAAATTCAGGATGAAGAAGATGAACTAGCCGATTGTTTTCATTCTCACACGTTTTGCTTTGCTTGGACTGGTGTCTGCTTGGGTCTTATTTTAAAGGCATTAAAGTGAGAGAGAAACTGGGTGCTGAGGGCCGCAGAACCTATAGGGTGCGGTCGTGCCACGATAGCTGTCTGTTGACTTGGGGAGAGGCTCAGCAACAACCCTTCATTTCACTGGAACAAGTCCTGTTTATGCCCCATCATCCTTTTGATAAATATTAAATAAATGCACAAAAGACATCAACACTCACGTCAAGACATTAGGAATCAAAACACTAACAAGCTGAAATGTACCTCAAACACATTGAGAGCAGGGGAAGTCCATGTCTGAAACTGTGTTGTGTGTGTCTAACAGTAACACATTAGCTCATCGTTTACTCCAGTTATTACATAAATATACTGTAAAACTCATTTTACAGGCAGCTTATGACCTCTGTTCAGAGGGTTACAACATTTCATTACATGTAACAACTCGGTGCTTCCAGAGACACCGAACTCGTCTTCAGGGCTTTAAACCTCTTTAAACTGAACTCTCTGTGTTTAGAAGAGCTGACTTCATGGGAATGGTTCAGGAGAGAAAATCTGAACTGAGTGAGAAGCGAAAGAAAAGCTGAGAAGCAAATCAAGCTCGGAGGCTGTGAAAAAGAAGGTGCAGAAACAAAGAGACTGACACATTTAAACAGTATCACACAGATCTGACTCTGGAGATGTTTCCCAGTCTAATAGTTTTTCCCGGCCTAACAGGTCGAGGAGTAGACTGTTGTTTTGTCATAAAATATTTAGAAAGAAAAGACAAGTGGAGCTGTAACCAGAGAGAGCTCTGACAGCAGAATTACAAACTAAGTGGGGGATTTGAGTAGTAACTGGTATCTCTGTGGTTTCCCCTGGTCTGTGGAGACCTGAATCAGTCTGATAGATACGTGTACGTGGGAGTGTGTGATACATTCTTCAGCCTCTGCCAGCCATAGTCTCCAGTCCACTGCTGGGCCTCTGAGCAGAGAAGGGGTGCCGGGAGTTAAATAAGGCCTCGTGTTCCTTTTCACACCCCTGCCTCGTTGCTGACAGACCCCTCTCCTCCAGGATCCTGGTGTGTCCTGGTGTCAGAGCAGTGACATGGAACTGGAGAAGAGGTTTATCACAGCAGCTACAACCAGATGAGTCCCCAAAGCTGAGTGTAGGTCTCTCTCAGGTCCATCTGGCCTGGTGAGAGTCCAGTTTTTTTTTTTTTCCCCCAAAGGCTGGAGGGGAGCTGGTTGAGTCTTTTAGTGTGTGAAGGTTTCTTCTGATCTCAGCTCAGCGCTTCAGCACCGGGCTGCCTCGCTCCTGATCTTTCTGTAACGCCTGCAGGACCTGAGGTGGAGGGAGGTACAGTTGAAAAATAAAAATAAAAAAAGAGACACACAACACACCAAGAAGCCTAAACCGTGCAGCTTTAACATCCCACCTGTGCCCACTTCCTGTTGCGGCTGGTCATGTGAACGGCGGCGATGTGCTGGAAGAGCTGCTCGGCTGGGATGAGGTCCGGCAGGCGGGTGAGGAACTGAGCCATGTGTATGAAGTCCATGCAGGTCAGGACGTCCTGGTAGAGGCGCAGCAGGCCCAGCGCCGTGCGGAACAGGAACTCCTCGCCGTCTCTGCAGAACACGTCCCACACCCGGCACGCCAGGTCCAACGGCAGCGACTTACTGTACAGGGTAAAGATCCTGGAGGAGGAGGGCAGAGGGGGGAGGGAGGGGGGAGAATATTGGGTTTGTGATGATACAAAAAACGAAGTAAAACAAAACACATGAAACAGGAAAGAAGCACACTTTTAAGATGAAATGTAACACTTTCAGTACTTCCTGTCTGCAGCTAATGCATTACAGTAACACACATCTTTTACTTATGTTCCTTGTACTTGCTTTTTACTTTTACTTTCTTATCTTTCTTTCTTAGTTTTGGCACCAACATACCAAGACAAAGTCCTTGTATGTGTCAGCTTGGCAATGAAGATGATTCTGATTACAGTGTAAACAACTACAGGCTAAAACTTTTAATTTTCAAGTTTCCAATATCACTGCAAAAGTCATTTTTCAAGCAAAAATTTCAAACGGCCGATAGGTCCAGGTTCTCAAATGTAAGAATTTGCTGCTCCTCATTAAATATTTCTGTTCCATTCCCATTGGTCTGACAAGACATTTAATGGGCCATGGGCTCTGTGGAAACTGATTTTGAAAATAATCATTACTTTCAGCCCTAATGCACTCTTTATCACTCTACAAACTCTTTTGTGTGTGATTATGTTTTGTTCCGTCACATTTACTTAGCTGCTCTCTACTCTGTGTACTGACTATCTGTACATTCAATCTGAAACTGCTGTTAGGATACTAAACTTTTTAACCTGTAATGACTGATTTTTTTTAGTCAACTGAAGACAGCACAAGCTGTCAACCCCCACACTGACATATCTAAGTTGATATAGTGAGCTTGTGAGCAAACAGCTGCTTACGTTGTAAAAATAAAATTAATACTAACAATTCACAAAGTTAGAAAATGAATAGTGATGAACCGTAAAGGATGAATACTGAAATATTACCTCTGTCTCAGTAAGGCGGGGGAGGTATGAGTTCAGTAAAAATAGAAATCTAGAAATTTCCACATTAACATGGGCAGAGGTCACCTGCCTGCACAAACTGCCTGTCCTGTTTTCTCAGAAACACACCTGACACTGAAACTGTGACAGGCTCAGTGTGACATGAGAGTCATGTTTCCAGATGACGACATGTAACAAGATTTTCACCAGAGACAGAGAACAGAGTGCACCCAGCACGTAGGTGGACGACAAACCATGTACAGTTCATGTTCTAGCTGTGAAATGACATAGTGGTAAGTAGTTCAAAGAGAGTAACTGTCAGATTATCAGAGTCTAATAATATTACAGAAAATTCACTTTATTAAAAACACGAAAAAGGCAGTGAATGTGAGGGTAGGCAGAAAGATGGGAATAAAAAAAGAACACTTAAGAAACTCACCAGTCGATTAAATAAATATCAGGGGTCAAGTTGTTTTTCTTGAAATGTGCAAAGAGCTTTGGTAGATTCTCTTCAAAGAACACTTCAAATGCGGCAAAGTAGGTCAACATCTGTGGAGAGGAAAGAAGGTGGTCTAATGTAGTAAAATAAACACAAACCACAACATTGTGTTCAATCAGGAGGCCACTGAGTCATCTGTAGAAATGGACGACGGTGAAGAAAGCAAAGCGTCAGAGCAGAATGTAAACAGGCAGCACACAGGCTGATGGATGCCGTAGCTGGTCGAGAGAGACGTGTATGGTGCTGACATGTTAGATAGATGAGTGCGCAAGGTTTCAGTTAGGACCTGCTGTCAGAAATCTACACTGAGCACTGCTGCGTCCAGTACAGGTGATTGGATTTTTTCATTGAAAAAGACACAGATGAGCTGAAAATGTAGAGTTAAAAAACTAATTTTTTTAGTATGTTTGTGAGCAACTGTGACAAATAAATTAAGCAGCAAGTGCTAGTGGATAAGTCAATAAGCCAATCAGTAACAGTTTTGATTATCAATGAAATATTTGAAGTCCTTTACTAAGACAAAATAATCTGGTTTGAGTTGAAATGAAACTGTGAGGCTTTTTTCTGCCATTTCGAAAACGACTGATGGATCAGATTAGATTGATTAGCTGAAACCCCCCAAAATGCCGGTGTCATTATAAAAAGTAGAATAGAAATGGTTTAAAATGCACTGAATGAAACAAACTTAAACTGTTACATGGTATGATGGTGCTGTTTCAAGCTCCGCAGATGTTACTGACCACAAATGACTGCGTTCTATTGTGCAGTGTTGTCATATTATGCTGTACTCCTTCCTCTTGTATTGTTGAGACTTCCACAAGCTTTTTGCACTCTTAATTTGAATATATGTCTCTCGGGGATCACATTAAGCTGTATGTGTTGGTTTGATCATTTGACAACAGGATGTTGAAACATTGCCTTTTTCAGTCTCCATTTGTCCCTTCACCTAATCTTATGTATTATTTTTTTTTATTACTTTTATTGTATTTTTATTTATTACTATGTATTATATATTTTATTTATTACTATTTATCTAATAGAAAATTAACCTTGACATTCATGAAATAAAATTTAAAAACAATACAGGTGAACAACCTAAGCTGGTATCAAAATGTGTTAAGAGTGAGAGCATTAAGTGAGGTGTACACACAAGTTTTGATGCTGGAAGACTGTGTGTGTGTGTGTGTTTGAGTGTGTTACTGACAAGGCTGTGGTCAACTCTGAAGAAGGCCATCTGACAGGGCTTGTTGAGCAGGTTGGCAAAAGCTATAAAGGCATCAGCTGTGTCCAGGTTCAGGATCAGCACTGCTGCGATGAACGACATTCCCTGCACCTACACACACACACGGTTTGTAGAAACACAATGAAACATCTGTTAAAAGTGGAGTTTTGAGCTTGTCTGTATAAAGTGTTAGTGTGGTACTGTGACTTCTGTCTCTGAAGAGAAAGCAGAGACAAGTGAACACCTGCTAAAGGTGAATTTTGTCACTGCACCACCATCAACACTCTATATAATCTAATTTCAAATGATAATTTACAACCATAAGTAGCTCAGCTTCAGTCTGGACGTTGAAGCTGGAAAGTGAGATGAAATGCTGACAAAGGCAGATGCAAGGAACAAAAAAAAAAAACAAAAAAACAAAAAAAAGAAAGGAAAAAAGTGCACAGAGGTGGATGCATAGGTTGTGTGTTTAGCAACTCATGGGTTGGGGTCAGTGCAGGAAGTCACAGTCATCTATAGACAAGTATAGAAAGCGTGGGGCTGCGGTGAGGAGCAGAAAGGCAAACCACAGCATCTACAAGCGCAACATGGCTCTGAAGTGCAAACATGAGTTCAGTGTAACAGCACAGCATGTCACTTTTTATCACTGCCACTGGCCAAAATGTAACATTATTTGAAAGAGCAGGCGACTTTTAAAAAATCAAGTTTATGCTTCAATCTCCATGGTTTGATGAATAATACATCATAAATGAAGAGATCAAGCATCAAGCAGGCCAGGACTTCAGTGTGAAATGTGAGTGTGAGAACAGAAAGACATGAGTCATGCAAAGAAACAGAGGCACATGATTAATAAATCTCCCTGGAAGGAAGAGAAGAGTGAGTGGAAGGAAAAGATGTTGAGGTGTGCTAACTGGGAAATCACGCCTACACACAGTGGAGATGCCTTGCCCAAACCACTGGGCACTGCAGTGTAGAGAAGTAATAAAAATGAGGCAGGTCTGAGCTCGTGATTGGACGCCTGCGATGACGTGTGGAGCTTCATGCAAGTTGCAGCAGAGAGGTGGAAACTCAGAGCAGGGCTTCGAAATAAAAAATTACCACAACCACCACTCAGAATTTCAAACATTCCCCTTTAGCACATGTGATTTACTAATATTAATACTAATGAGCACATAAATATCCGTATTTATTGGTTTAAAATAAGCTAAAAACTGGAAAAACAGGGAGACAGTTAGCCTGCCTCTGTCCAGAGTGAAAAAAGCTTTGTGTAATCTTTACACAAACAGAAATGTCAAACTGGCAAATTGTGGTTTTTATGAGGTGTTGCAACCTGTAATTTCTGACCAACAGCGGTAAAATGTTGACTATGAGCTGATAGCTGAGGTTCTGTGTTTGCTCTATCCACAGCTGTGATGCAGCTGTGAACAACCAGTGTGCCTTTGTTTCAGGGTCAGCCTTCATCGCTCTGCGTGGGAGATTCAGTACGCCAAAGCAGCCAGTAAGACAGAGGTAACATTTAGAAAGAGTAACACACAATAATAAATAATAAAAACAAATAAGTAGAAGTAAATAAGTAAAACCAAATTAGTGACTAAAATTATTGTGGTTGTATGCCTCCAGTTGCAGTTAATTAGTGTTTGAATACTTAAATTATGAACAAAAATGTGTTTCAATAGGTCACAGCTGGCTTGACCTTTGACCTCTGACCACGTCATCCTTGAGTCCAAGTGAATGTTTGTACCAGATGTAATAAAATTCCCTCCAGGCATTCCTGATATATCGTGTTCAACAGGCCAAAAATGTGTTTTGTGAGGTTATAGCTAACTTGACCTTTGACCATTGACCACCAAAATCTAAACAAGTTATCCTTGAGTTCAAGTGAACATTTGTTCCAAATTTGAGGAAATTCTCTCCAGGCATTACTGAGCTATGACCTTCACAGACAACACAAAACCTCCTCAGTTACTTCACCATGTTATGAGACCAAAGGTAAAAATAGACTTGATCAAATCTTTGTTCCGAGTTGATCCTGTTTTCTTCCTCTGGACCTGGGTCAGTGTAATATCGAGCCTGTTACTGTCGAGCTGTGTATTCTAGCTGAAAATACATTTTTCGGCTCAGTCTATGTACATACACACTGTTTGTCTGTTGTCTGTTTATCTATTCTCAGTGCAGCTCAGTAACCAAAAACGTAATAGAAACACATCATTTTTCAATGTAATAAACTCTGCTTATTATGTACAGAAAAACAAATTCCACTCTTCCCAGATTCCACCCTCAAATTTCCTCTTAATGTCCCACTGACAGGGAACCTAACATCTCAGCACAGACACAGAGAATATTGTCTTTTCACACACTCTCCACTGAGCTCCTTTCATCTGGTAGACACCTCACACTCAGTGGAAATCTGTCAGTCATCCCGACCGCAATCAAACTTTGGTTATTTAAGATAATAATAGACTGTGTAGGTGATACGTGGGAGATTTAAGTCCATGTTGTGTCATTTGTAACCTTCAGAAAAAGTACTACTGTACAAGACCTCAGCATTCACATGATATTATTAAGAGCTGCTCCAATCTGTGACTGATCTATGTGGACTGAAAGTTACCACGAGGCTAGGTGCAGAAGAGTGGGTATAAAAAAGAGGTATAAAGTGCACTGAGGGCTCACAACAGGATGTACTAGTTGTGTGTGTGTGTGTGTGACTTACGTAGCCAACATCTGGTCGGTAACACGTGTACGCTCCCAGAATGCTGTGCAGCACATCGTGATAGGGCCCGCCCTGATGGTGAACAAAGAAATAATGAAGACAAAGGCAGAAACAGGGCAAAATACACTCACATGCAACCAATAACATCAGAGTACTGTCATCCTGAGCTTCGATATAAGGGTAAACTTTAGATTATTAGGCTTGCTGAGAATGTAGAAAAATGTAGAAAAAAAGGACGTGAGATTTTTGTCTCAGTGGCATCTTGTCATGTGTGTGTCTTAGTGCTTTACAACATTTACAAGCACAAAATATTCTTCTTTTTTTCCCTTTATTCTGAAAAGACAACATTCCTACTAAGCTGTTTACATGGCTAATGAAAATGAATATTCCACTAAGATTCCTGTTCACATGCAGCTGTACATACTCCTGTTGATATCCAAGTCTTTCATGATGTTTAAAAGTAGGTGTGTTTCTTGAACAATGCAAACTGTTGTCTACTTGCTTTGTGTACAGGTCTGCTGTGACTGAGGAGGTAAAGCAGGTCGTCCACTAAACAGAAGGTCACTGGTTTGATCTCTGGCTCCTTCAGTCAAAAATACTGAACCCCCAGTTGCCCCAGATGGCATACTATCAGGTATGAATGTGTGTGATGGAGAGGTGCTGTGTGTAGAGGTGCAGTATGAATGTGTGTCAGAATGGGTGAATGTGACTCGCAGTGTCAACTTCTTCGAGTTTGTTGCTGTTACGACTAGAAAAGCTCTATATACAGTAAGTGCAGTCCATTTACCATTTACCATGAACAGAGCCTGTGTAAAAACTCCCACACACATACTCCAGATGTACACATAAGAATCTGCTAAAACGTGAATAATATCAGCATATCCCATGTCTTAATCAGAAAACACTAAACTGGGAATAAGGCGAAACTTGGAATATCCAAACACAATATGTCGTTTACATGAATATGTATCTGAATATTGTCATATTTGGAATAATAGTAGAATATTATGTTCATGTTACCTATTACTTGTTTTCTGCAATGGAAACTCATTGAACTGCTCTGATCAGCCCTGACATAGCGTTGTTGGTGGCTGAGCTTCTCTCACTGACCTGCTGGAAGATACACAGTTGGGGGAAGGTTCTTGAGATGTCCAGCTTGATCAGCTCCAGGCTCGACTCCCTATCTGAAGAACCAGCATCTGACATGAGGACATGGCAGCACATGACAGAAAAATGTGTGACTACATATGGGCCAAAATTTAGGTAAAAACCCAGAAAAAGTGAAGGACAGAGATTCTGTTCTGTCTCTACCTTCAGTTTCAGTCTCTGTGGCAGGTGCTGGTGTGGTCTTCCACTTCTCTTTTGCCCGGGCCAGGCAGATGTTATACAGCTCTGCAGGGACACATTACAGCACCACAGTACAGCCATTAGGAGACAAGAGGGGGAAGACAGAGGCTAAAGAGACTGAGCAGAGAACATGATGACTGGACAGAAACCACTTCAGGTGATAAAAGGCATCAGCTCCTCATTTCTCTGCAGCAGTAACACTACAGCTGATTAAAGGAAACAGATCTCCTACCGTTTCAGAAGCCATTTATTTAGTCGCAGTACACTGACTGCCTCAGCATGTGCTTTGACCTGTGGCTGCCCTCTAGTGATGAGACGCAGGATCCAAATAATGAGCTTTCTAAGACATGATGTGGAGCTCTGCACTGGTGGCCCCGACCTTGTTCACTACTCAGCACCAGCTGATTAATGTTAACCTCAGAGAAACTACAGGCCATGCAGAAGGCTAGCGAGGAGCTGGGATGTGAACTGCAGTCTAATGTAAAGATACACTGTTATTACAGAGATATTTCAACACATGCATACACACACTTACCAAGCACTTTATTAGGAACACCTGGACACCTGCTTATTTATGCAGTTATCCAGTCAACCAATCGTGTGGCGGCAGTGCAGTGTATAAAATCACGCAGATACAGATCAGGAACTTCAGTTAATGTTCACATCTAACATCAAAATGGGGGAAAATGTCTCATATAATGGATTCAGATTCCAAAGATGTATTTTATGTTGTTATTAACATTATGTTGGCATAGCAACTTCTGTTAGGAGGTTAATCATGCTAGGTGAATTAGCTATGAGCACCATTAAAAGTATGCTGAATTAGCAGTTTCTGTTTGCAATGTTCTACTTCAGTACTGAAGAAAACTTAAAACGTGATGATTCTCAGGCAGGCTCTGGAACTGAAAAGTCACACCAAATCTAAAAATGTGTGTATCACACCTGTGTGTTCAGATTTGATTGATTTCTGTCTGAGAGAGGCAGCATGGATTTTGATGGATGATAAGGGTTTTAATGTACGTTAGTGGCAACCAAGAGAAGTGTGTGACGCTGCAGTCCCTTCTGCTAACAGCCAATAAGTTTGCCTTTCTATTTATCAAAACAAGAAATCAGTTTGGATTTGAGAAGTGATTCTGAATCTAATAATGAAACCAAGAACTGGCATCAAACTGTATTGTGACATTCCCAAAGCTTCCCAAACCTAACATTTATTACACCTCGGTCTCAAAACGGAGCAATAATAGCTTCCAGATGCATTAGAAGTAGTTGTGGTAGTTGGTAGTGCTGTAGCAGTAGTGTTTGTATTTGCTACGAGTAAAAGTGAGCACTAACAGTAATCCTAGTAGTAGCAGTATATAGCAATAAAACTGCTTCACCTTAAGTGAGGGAATACTGTCACTTAGCTACTACTTACGGACAACTTTGAAGGGACTGAGCTCTGGATGAGTGTGTGTGTGTGTGTGTGCGCGTGCAGAGTGATAGTGCATAGCAATGTGCTCCATTTAAAAGGCTGAGTAGCAAAAAGCAGAGTGGGCCAGCTTAGCAGTGCTTATCTGCAAGTAGCTCCCGAGGGTTCTGAGGAGAATACACACACAAAAACATACGCACGCATGCACACAAGTGTAGGGGCTGCCAGTTTGAAATTGGTGCTCCTTTAGCAAGTGGAAAATGAATCTACTGCGTGTGTGTGTGTGTGTGTATGTGTGTGAGTGTGTGTAATATCAAGCAAGGCTCAGAGAACTCATTGAAATGCTGCTTGTTCCCTCTTGTACTTGGGAATCACTGGACCGTGCTCCTCCCTAATGGACACGCTCTTCCTTCTTCTTCTTCTATCTGTCTCACTGTCACTTATTCAATTACAAGCACTGAGACAAACTGCTACACCCATCAGTGAGAGAGTGCACAGAATGTGTGTATGTGGACTTAGCCTGTACACACTACTATCATGATGAATTAAATATCAGCAGGTGATACTGACTGATTGCCATGGAGTAAATCAGGACGCTGACACTGGCAGTCGTAAGCACAGCCTGGCAGTCTATGAGTTTTGGTATCAGACCCATATGAGCCCTTTTCATTCATGGAATCACATTCACTCCACGACTGCAGGATGTTGGAGCCTGCTTCTGCCAGCCAGGCTCCAAGCACTTGCTCCCTGACACTGGGGATGCCTGCCACCAGAGGTTTCCTCACTGTCGAGATGTACACCCGGAGGAGGGTTTAATGTGAGGAAAGTCCAGAGGCTGCTTAACTACTCTCAACACCATTTATTGATGTGGAGCCAAGGTGGCAGTCACTTCTACAGTAAGAGCTGGAAATGAATTTAAAATTAATCCTGAACTCATCCTCTTTTTATTCATTGTTTATTATAAGCTACCCTATACTTCACAATGCTCCCCTCTAATTCATAGGGTGCCAGTATTTTGTAAATTGTTTTTAGCAATATAATGCAGTATGACAGCAACAGAAGAAACTAAACAATCAGGATAGGTTGAAGAGCTTTTGGATATTGGGACACCCTGTTAGTAAAGCCAAGATGGCATAAGGCACTAAACTTAGTTCAGGTCTTACCCACAGGAGTGGCAATATTTTTGGAACACCAAGTATGACAAGTATGTAAGAGTAGGAGGTACAACAAAGGTATTGACATCGAAGTTTAATTAAATCAACATGATGAATGAACATGGCAGTTGTGGCCAGGCCAACAGGTTGTCTTTATTAACTTTACAATGACCCCTGCAGCCAGTACAAGACTGGGTGGTAGCTCTTCCCTGCAGTGCTGGTCTACAGCAGCTGCTCAGTACATGCTCACAATACGAGACTGTGATATTCTAGCAATTCTAAAACAGACATTCAATGATTATTAGATATAAAGAAGACAGACAATTAGCACCCCCCACTCCCCCATTCCCAAGGACAATGATGTCCCTCATGTTTGCCAAGATTTTACAGTGTTAGTCATATTCACCAGCATAAAAGCATTGCAAAGTTAGGCAGAGGGAATTTGTCACTGGTTGTTTTTAATAAAGCATTATAATACTGTGGTGTGGAGTACTACTTCGATTGTGCACTAATAGTTAGAATGGATTTTCTTATGTGACAGATGATTTATGTTTTAAAATGGTTTGTGTCATCTATTTTACACTTCCTATTGTTTATGGCATTGAAAGTGGTCCTTCCACATGTCCAGTCAAAACAGAGGTATACTGTAACGAAGCAAACCAACCACGCAAAAAAAAGGCCTTGGTCCATACAGTGATGTGCTTGTATTTGATTTCTGGGAAGCTAATTCGCTGAGTCAGCTATGGCCACTTATCCGACTTCTAATCTTTCCACAGCAGGTCTGGTCACATTTTAGAAATTTACAGCGCCCCCAAAATGTAACACAAGACAAGAGAGGGCGTATCAGAGTACTGATTACACCACCGGGTTGGGCTAATGTGAAAGAAAATGATGGGATAACTCTCAGTCTTTGTGTGTTCAAAGGCATAAGGTCGGGCTGTTCTTTGTTTAAAGCACTGGACTGTTCAAAGGTTTGACCAGAGATGGATTTATCAGCACAGAGAAGCATATTTCAAGCAACGTAAAACAAAAAAAACAGTGTATTCTGGGGAAAACACCAGCATACTTCTAAACTCACAGTGTTAGTACTCACTTGTACTCCAGCAGATCTCCTGAATTCCAAGTCTGGGCAGCGTGCCACGTTTCCTCAAGCTTACACCGATCCTCCAGCTGCTTCTTCCTCTTCTGAGCATCCTCTAATCCTACAGACAGGAGAGTGAGAGGTGGAGAGAGGTCAGAAACTAAAAGAGGGAAAAATGAGAGAGTAAAGAGGAAAGCAGGTCAGATTACAGACAGAGTAGAGATAGCGTGTTCAGCCCCAGGTCTGGCTAAACTAAGAGAAAGGTGGAGAAAATAAATGTGATTTCACTTTACACCTGGAAAAAAAGAGAGGCAACGCTGAATCTTTTGTCAATGAGCTTCACCTCTCTTCTTGGCCTGGGCCACTCATCTCTTCATACTGCTGTTCAGGTTTGTGCCTCCCGCTGGCTTCATGGGCAGATTACTGTAACACACACGCAGGCAATACATGCCATGTCTTCTGAACTTAACTTGCATTATTCATGCTGAGCGAGCTTGTGGCATGAAGAGAGAAAACATACATAGAGTGAACAGAATAGAGCTCCTCCCACTCTGGTCCAGTAACTTGCTTGTGGAGAGAATGTTACACTGTGCTGTGTATGTCGTGCTATTATTATCATGCTATTATCCTGTACTGAAACACCATTTCTTCTTCAATAATTCATTAACAAGAGCACATGGTTGATTTGTCAGTCAGGGGGGTGTCTCTTTAAGTCACTCAGCTGATGTGGTGGTGGTAGATGCTGCTAGCTGAACCTCTGAGACTGCATCTGATTAAATATAAAAAACTATAACTAACAAACTGTACTGATGAAGATCATGTTGTATGAGTGAAAGCCCCACAACGACTACTGCATGGACCTTGAGATGAGACAGATTTGTTCACTGGAAATAACAGTCTGGAAAAAATAATAATCTCTCAAGGTCCACTTACTAGCTTTTTTCAAGTTTTCAACCATCTCTATCAGCTGATGAAGACCATCTGATTCAGCTCAAAGCTCCTGAAAATTCTAGTAAGTGGACCGTGACAACGTTTTTTGTTTTTTTTTTGGTAACATTTTATAACATGCTCATCCTATAAATAAAGGAGATATAAAGTCATTTTAACATGAGTGTTTATTGTAAATATGATCTACTTTTATACTTTTAATTAGTTATCTCATCAGTAGAAGTTAATGCGTATAGATAGACGGTGCTCTCTAATTCTACTAAGTCAATAACACTGAAATGTGCACCACAGTATGTGCAATTTTTCCCGAAATGTTTTTACCAGCAGAGGTGAGAGTAAGAAAGAAAAAATCTATTGGAGGTTGCATGTAGCAAAAAAGGCCTGAGCAGCAGCTGATCACAGTTTTGCTAGTCAATGAAAGAGTAAACTTCCTGGTCTTCACACAGGAAATCTGCAAATCTATACCATCACGTATTCTCTAGCAGAAGCAGGAGCACCACTGAATGAAAAGACAAGGTTCCGCACATGTCTTCTTTCTGTTTGTCTGTTAACAAATGCTAAATGCTAAAAAGCAGGAAAATGGGAGCTAGGAAAGCTGAGGAGGGCTTAATAAACTCAGCAGAATTTTCTTACCGTCTGCGAGAAACGGGAGTTACAGTGAGAGCTGGAATGATACTGAATGGCGGTAATGACCCAGCAGAGGAAGGAGGCTGATAAAGATGGAAACGAGGGGAAAAGATAGAGACAGAGTAGAAATGACACAGCTTTATTTTCTGATAAGCAACCTGCTGGCAGGAGAGCGCATGAAAATGTGGGATAGTCTAACAACCCAAAGATCTAAGACGGGCCGTGTGCTATATACGCAGGTCTGTCCTCCAGTATAAGTGCAGTGGAGAGTGGCTCAAAGTCCAGGTTTTTCCTCACACCTGCCTGGGAGACGTCATTGCCAGGTCCATTTCACCACTCTTTGTTTCATATTCCTGACGCATAAAAACAAGATGAGCACAAATAAAACGTAGCCGCAGGTTTAATTACAGTGTTGTGAAGTCCGGACGCTTTTGAGGTCACTCATCTGCCAGATGAGTTTCACATTGCTGGCAGCAATGACGCGTATAATGCATCTACAATACACAAGGAAAGTGGGAAGAACAGATTGAGGAAAATTGGTGGATTAGTTTCTCCATATTGCATGTCTGGGTACTGACAGCCAGCAGCACATGCATGTAGCTCCACAGCCAGGGAAAGTCACCACAGTGGTTATAGCTGATGCTGTGGGCGGACACAGATGTAAGATTTAATGGAGGGAGAGAAAAAGAAAGGGGATAAAATTAAAAGAAATAAGAAGGAGGGCTTGTACATCCACATGAAATCACACATAAACACTGAGAGATGTCTCGACAACCTTGTGACAACGTTCATATGGCCTCTGAGAATGTGTCAGCTGGTGTCTAATGAATGTGTGGTTTCTGCTCCACCACTGTTGACAGGAGGGAGGCCATGTGACAGTCAGTCTGTTACAGCTAAGGCCACAGAGCACTTCAACACAAGGCCAACTATCATCTGACTGACTGACAGGTTGCGTGTCTAAGAGTGTGTGTGTGTGTGTGTGTGTGTGGGTGGCAGCTCTAAGCTTAAATCCAGAAGTCAGCATTAGGGAGAAGGTAGAGCAGAAATAGTTTAGGGAAGACCTTTAGAGGAGACCACTAGAAGATGCTACAGTGTCTTATTAGTTAATTAGAAGGCCACTGCAAATAGGGCAAGTGTAATATGAGTACACACACATACACACACACCCCACTGTGTCCAAAATGTCCTCCAGTGTGCGTTGAGCTGGTTAATAATGCAGGCTGAGGTCTGCAAGCAATCAGCTTAACACTGTGCTACCACAGGAACATTCACATTGATCAGTACAGGGCGCAATACAGCCAGGAAAATCTCATTCCTCTGTGTGTGTGTATGTGAGTGTGTGTATGCATGACTGTTAGTGATGCAGCCCATGTTATTAATCTGTCTTTGTGATGCGGTCTGTCGTACCAGAGTCTGGCCTTCATTGGCCCTGGGGGACAAATAAAGGTAATTGAATCAGTGTAGTTTTTTTGGCTTGAGGAGGAGGACAAGACATTAAAGTGCCAAATGTAAGAGGGAAAGAAATTAAAAGACATAAAGCTACCATAAATTACTTTTAATAGCAACAACCTTTATTATTAGCACACCTGCCAAAAAGTTACAAGATGATTAAAAAAGTCATAAAACAAACAAACAAAAAAAAGCATTAAAAAAGAACTAGGAGTCTCCACCTATGCTAGTGGCTCTCTGTGGTTATATTTAGAAGCTAAATGCTAATGGTAATGTCAGCCAGCTAACATGCTTACAGTGACAATGTTAATATGTTGATGTTTAAGCAGGGAACGTAAACCATGTTGTCCAACTTAGTTTTAAGGACCAGTTTGACATTTTGGGAAATATGTTTATTTGTTTTCTGGCTGACTTAGACCAATTGGAAGATGAAAATTCTCACACCTGTACGTTAAATATGAAGCAACAGCTAGAGGACAGCTAGCTTAACTTAGCATTAAGACTGGAACTAGAGGGAACAGTTAGTCTGGGCCTCTCCAATGGTGAGAAAAAAAACTTCAAACAAAACCTCTTGATTATCATATTACATTTTCAGTTTCAGAGATATGAGATATTTTGTGTTAGCCTGATAGCATGATAACATTTTCTAACTGACACAACACATACTATGGCTGAGAACTGGATGCACTGCAATTATGACCTAATGATGGTGCCAGATGAGAAATTAGTAGCAAATTTCATGGCCGGCCATCCATCCAGTGGTTTTTGAAATGTTTCAGTCTGGACCAAAATGGTGGACCAACTGACCAATCAATGGCCTTGCAATACCTGAAGTGACTGCACTGATGTAAAAGCAAATGACTACTGAAATCCAAGCACCACTTTCTCCACTGTGAGATACATCCAGTTTTCCAAAGGAGGATAGAAAAATGCCTTAGGGGTGGACCAATAACATAATAAATGGACCAAATATGCTCTGTATTTTAACACTGAAGTGGGTCAATGACTATAGTGCTGGATTAGGAGCGAAGACAATTCATCTTTTAAGGTGGGAGTAAAAACAAAATAGCTGTCACCAGTAACTACTTTCCTTATTTTTCTAAGATTCAAGAAGGGCCAATGCAGAAAAAAAGTGGCGACATTTCAAAGTCATGGCAGGGAACCAGCATAAGGCAGGGAAGCTGCTCAAGTCCAAATGAAATACTAAAAAAGAAATATGAAGACCAGAGTGATGTAGAAGAGATGAGAGGAGGAGAGGGAGGATGGGGAAGCCTGAGAGGAAAATGCCAAAAACATCTCTTGAGGTTTGGACATTAAGGGAGGGAAGTTGACATAGAAGACAGGAAGAAATGAGGCCAGTCACGGATGAAGAAAGGATGAGAGGAGGATGCATGAAGCTGGAAGTGAGCACTAATGGAAAACTGTTCCTCCACTGCTGGAGAATGGAGGTGATTCATGGGAAAGACTGCACTGAGCACTGGGCTGAGAGAGCACTAAACAAAGGGTGAGTCACCAGTCTCATGTGAGTGCTTTCCCCCACTTTTCTTTTGATTTGCTGTATATATTCTCACTTTTATTTGCTCTGAAACTGTCTATTCAGTAACTCACTCCCTGCTGGTCCCCGCTTTGACTGCATTGTGTTCAGGATTATCACCAGGTTGCAGGTTTAGTCCAAATCACCCTCATGCTGTAGACGGGAGTCTAAAAACAAGGCTTTCGGTCAACTTTGCCTTGAAAGAAAGTAGAAAGTCCAGTTTATTTGCATAACCCAAAATACAATGTCACAATAGGTTTTATAACCCACACTGCTAATGTTTCCTGTCCCAACCCAAGATCTCTAAGAGGACAAGAATAAACTCTGCTCTCCTTTAACAGTTATGAGTACAAATGGAGCTGTAGGAGGGAAATGGAAATTTAAAGCTGCACCAATACTTTTTTAAATTCACAATGGGTCAAATGATGTGTAATGTGAAAGGAATCACTCGTGGTGATGAACCCCGTCATCCGATTCTGCAGTTCCCCTCAACTTGGACATTTTTAGCATCTTTCAGCTCGTTGTTTTGGTTTTACGGCTCACTACTTTACCGTGTTGATTCACTCTCACTGCTCTCATCATCTGATAATCCCACTGCTCTACAAAGTCAAAGATGCAGTTAGCAACTAACTGGTGAACAAGGTGGAGCATTTATCAGCAGATGTTTTTCTCAGCAGTTGGTGGCACCCAAAACAGAGCTAAAAGAGAGTGAATACTCTATTCACATTCATTAGGAGAAAGTAAACATGGCTCCAGATGAATGCCAATGTTGCTCTGTGTCTGTTAGATGTAAAAGTAAGAAACTGTTTGCGAACACATCAGCCATATCAACTTAATAATATGACAGTATTATGATGTATACAGCAAGTCACAAGTCCAAGTCTCAAAAAAACCTAACTGTTACATAAACTTGTTTGAGTTAGTAGAAAATCAAAATAAATAATTATGTGTTAAAAGTCCTGTTGGTTAATTCCAGTTTAATACAACTTAGGCCTCTTTTTTTGTAGTTTTGACTGTCATTTTCATTGGTTATAATACTGAGTGAGCAGGCCAACACTTTATCCAGATTATCTAAATCACTTTATTTGGAGGGAAAACTGACTGTGTGTGAAGCTGAAATGTCGCCAATAATCCCTTTACTACATAAGAAAATTATGTCTGCGCACAACTACAGTAAGTACAGTAGGTCAATGTTGAATTGAAGCCTGTAAACTGTGATGGAGGTTTATAGTAGACAGTTGGGGAACTAATTTTACTCATCACCTCCGTTTTCTCCTTCAAATGAGTTTGGATAACTGTGTTTCTTGCTTTGTTTTTAGCAATGGCCCTGCATTCCCAGATCTAAACAACCACCTTGAGAAGGAGTTAATGACTACAGTGCATAGTCTCAAGAACACTTTAAAAGTGTCTACTCTTTGAATCTACTGCTTAAATTAACAGGTATCACGTATGTACTGCTGCTGCTTGGTTTATTAAAGTCTGTGTGTAACCGAGGAAACAGCTGCAGGTCGACGAGAAAGGTTTAGCGAGAGCTTCACACCCTGGGAATGGATGACACTGCAGAGAGAGGGAAGGAGGTAGAGAAGAGGATGGGTGAGGTAGATGGATGGGGGGGCAATCTGGCATCTGTTCAGCAGTAATGCAGGTGCTACCAGCAAGGTTGAAACACAAGAGGGGGATGTGTGTGACGCTGTACTGAGAGGTGTGAATGTGTGAATGCGATGTGAGAAAACGTGTGGTGCAAATAGTGAAATGAGTGGTGAGAGTATTACAAGTAAGTGAGGCATTACCTAAGATAAAAGCGATAACACAAGACTGTCACAGGAAGACACTGGAGCAACATCCAGTAAAGGCTAACCACATCACTGTGCATTCCTCTGCCACTCAACAACCAGTTCTACTGGTGAATCAGTACTTCAGCTGGCGAGAAGAGAGCAGAGAGACGAAAGAAGGAAACAGATTACACATTATTACCTTACCGACTGCTCTGTTAAATATTCCTACTGTAACAGACTTTGCCTTGCTCTCTTTTACACTTGTAAATTGTGTTTTTTCTAGTTAGATATCCTGTTAATAATCTCTAAACCCATCACAAATTGCAACTCCAAAGTAAACCTAGTTTTTATTAACATGCATCTGTTACACATTTCCCTCAACCTTACCATAAATTCCCTTTACTCCCAAGTAGTCATATACCATCACCATCCAGTTCTGTGTGCTTAAGTCTAAGTTTGGCAAGGTTTTGGGTTTTCGTTGGCAAAGATCTCAAGTAATCCTGCTTTGTGAGACAGGTCATTTGGCTACGTGGCTTCACATGATATATATACAGATAATGAATCTCCCTCTGCTCATAATGTTCGACTGATCACATCACAGAACTCACTGTATCTGACCCACGTGCTCATTGGTGTTTCATGTTGCTGAATAAAGTTACACTTTCATGAATCTGGCAACACAAACCAGACAATCTGGTTATCTGGCAGCAGAGACAAAACAATGTAAATGAAAACACATGTATTATGTCATGTGTTTCTCTGAGGTTCAACAACCCCTCACAGGAGGGGTCCCCTCATGGTAGCTATTAGCAGTAACAGCAACAGATAATATATCCCACGATAACCTGCTGCCAGGGCAACCTGCTTTGTCACACTGGTTCTCAGTAAAGTTCTCCAATTTCCTGGTAGTGATGTAAGAGCTCTCTGGGTGCCTGGCTGCACTGACTGGCTGGCTGGCTGCCTGTCAGGCTGGCTCCTAATGGCCTTTATGGTATCAAACTACAGACACTAGGAAACAGCAGTCTCAATGTGACGTCAAGGTGTTTTCTGGTGCTGATTTAAAACTAGACACAGTTAGCAGCATCACTCTGTGAGGTCCAACAAAGTCTGCCACTGAAGTACTACTCTGGTGAATGTTGTTACCGTAAACACAACTGGGGGCAAAATCAAGTCACAGTTCTAAGAGAGCAAAAAGGTGCAGAGTGGGTGTGAAAATGCACCACTGTCACTGTTGGTAAAACTGTTCTCCTGTGTTGTTTTGGATTGTTGCCCATGCATCATATCCTCATATAAAAACACTGACTTTCTCAGTAATGTAAGCTGAGAGATGAAAGGCCACAGCAGGGTGTTCAGCCTGGTTTCACTGCACAATACCAAACCTCCTGAACTCTTGAGACTCTTCAGCCTCTGACAGTCGATGTACTTTTTAATTCTATTACAGCAACGTCGAGGAAATACAATGATCCTTAGTGACATCCTTACTAATGTCACTCTGTGCAAGAATGGTCCATCAAAATCTTGTTTGTGGTCTGTGTCAGACTGTATGATACCAATCTGATACATCAAAAACCTGATGAAAGAAGAGAAGTATCATCAAGTTACATCATTCCTCTGTGTCTATAATAATTAAGCTTTTCTTCCTAACACTTCTGAGCATCTAAAAAGTGAAGGATGAGATGGTGAGGCCAGCCAGGGAAAAAACATGAAACACCAATTCTGTTCAAGCGAGCTTGAGGTAAATCAATTTTTTTCATGCTGTATTCTGACTGGGTGGTTTGTAAATGTAGGTCACAGTTGCATTGTGGGATTTTACCGCCAAGAACCTGTGAATTTGCGGTTGATGGAGGCTGTGTAACAGGGTCACCACTTCTGATTGACATTCAAAGATTTCACCATGTTTCTCTCATAACACCCACCTTTTGCCTGGGGAAGCCCAAAATAGCACAGTGTAATGATGCCTTCAGGTTATTTTGAAAACAGATGTTACAGGCATGTCAGAAACGTCAAGAACTGACACTGGAAACAGTGTGTTTGACAATGTTACAGCTTGTCAACCAAATCCATTTAATGTAAATGCTTTAGTCACACCGTTATCTGATTATTTAACTGGAAACTATGAATGACACAGATTTCAGATCTGATACAATATTGTTCACATGATTAAATTTATCTGAATGAATTTCCACCAATAATTTAATCTGCATGTAGTGTTTTTTGGCACACAGCAGAGGACACACCAACAGTGGAGTTAGAGTTACCGCACAGGAGCTGAGGAGGAGCACATGTCTGTCAGTAAGGCTGTACTGATCTGGCAGCTTTTTTGAGACAAAACAAAGAAAATGTACAATATCCAGACTAACAGATGGAACTGTGAGCGCTGGCACCCACACTCAGATATAATCTCTTTTTTTAATGTGAGAAATAAACAGAGTCTCACTGATTCAGCTGTCAAATGAGCTCTGTGTCACTTTAACTGCATCAGTGATAGCAGCAGGAGGAAATCCCTTGACACGCTTCAAAAAGCCAAAATAGAAAAGAGACGGTGCTGCCATGCTGCTGCACGTGCTTTTTGTTGTACTAAGTTCCAGGGTTGAGTTACATGCAGTGAAGATGGGTCAGCTTCTGGACGGACACACGTCAATCAACTCATCGACAGAATCAGACGTTTTCATCTTTCTGTTGACCGAGACAATCATCACCCCTCTCCCATCCACAACCACCATGAAGCACAGAGCTGCAACGAGCTGAAAGAGGCTATTATGTGAAATCCGAGCCGTCCTCTTCCTCTGCTGCCACTCTTTCACGCTCTGACTACAGATGCCCTCTGATTCTGCCAGACAAGGAGAGAGACAGTGGGTCACCGCGCTCACCCACTCGTCCTCGCGGTGTAAATGCTCACTCACCATGAACGCTGCAGTTCCTTACAGACTGGCCAGTCCTCCGGTGGGGGTTCGTTTCCAAAACTCTAGCCTAGCATCATCGCTGCCCCCCGGGGGCTCACTCCTGGCAACAGGACACCCAGGAGGTGCGAAAGGAGGCCAGAGGGACAGTCGAGCTGCCGACAGAGGGACACACCCCGCATTGGAGAGGATGCAGTAGCAGCATGATACCCCTCTATTTTCCTCTCTCACTCTCTCTCTCTCCCTCCTTCTCTCTCTCCCTCTCTCTGAGCCGTGACGCTACACTGAGCGGCTCTGCATCAGGTCTGTCGCTGCTGTGTGTGTGTATGTGTGTGTGTGTGCGCGCGTGTCAGCAAATCAGCACCGCCGTGTGTTATTAGTCACCGTCGCTGCGCTGAAGGAGCTCTGTGCTCTGCTGTGCCCTGCCAGCCGTTCTAATCAACCCCAGAGCAACGGATCAGGTTTCAGCCGCTCAGCCCCTCTGCTCTGCTCATCCAGTCAGGACTGAACGAGCAGCTGCAGCTTTAGTGCCAAAATAAGTTATATATACTGCGACAGAGGATGTTAAGCATACGGCCCACTCCTAATTGATAGTGCTGTCACCACAGACAAGTGAGCACACAGTAAAAGTTTTGTGGTAAAGGGACTTTCTCTATCTCCGGATTAGAAACTGATGGTTTCATTCATGATTTCAGTATCCTGATGTGGTGTGGCTGGTTGAAAAAAAAAAACCTGATAAACACGTGGAGAAACAGAACAACAGCAGATGCTTCTATGTAAAGTAGATGTGTTCACTGACCCGAGGTTTTGGACCCAACATGAAACAGACGGTGGAAAACGTACTGAGCCTGATGTGCAGAAAGACCCCATCCCAACACACACTCGAGGATGATTAGACCAAGATGACCCCAACAGAGAGAGAACACAAACAGCAGCACAGTGATGCCCTATCACTTCATTTGACCAATTAACAAGCAGCTGCAGTGGAAAAGAGCAGCAATATAATCATGTCCTCTAAATAAATGTGAAGTTATAGAACTATAATCACTTGTTTATATGCTTCAAAGACTCATTTAATAAATAACTGAGAGTCCCATTTCCACTTCCTGCACCGACAATTATAACCAACTGGGTGACAGAGAGACAAAAGATAATTTTCTAACCTATTAAATGTCTGAATTCTCAAAACTGTCCTTCAATAGCATAAATCTTGTAGGAAAGTGAGTCTCCTAAAATAAGCTTGGCTTCATTTCCCTTGTCAGAACAAGCTGAGCTGTGAAGTTCACAGTTCTCATTCTCCCTCTCACCTCAAAACACATCATCTCCTCCTGCGGTGACTATGGAACAGAGCTGATACACTCTGGTCCACTGGGATCCACTCAGGTATTGGACATATTAACACACTGAACTGAGAGCTGTGTCTGATTATAGTTGGACCCAAGTAAGGTCTTGGTTCCTCAGACCCAGTGTGCCTGTGACAACCTCTAATACAAAGCAATTTATATGTCCAAAAGGTCACCAAATCTCCATGTATGCTAAGGAGCACTGAAGCTGTTCTGGAGGTTCACACTGAGTTGACACTTTACTATGACACTTTATCTTGGTTTGAACTTTAATTTGTTACCAATCTGTATGTGGCACCTCAGATATGACGACGACTATGACGACAGTTGCTTGATTTAACACACAGAACATCAGCGATCACAAGCGTCAGCCCAATTTATTCATAACTATCTGCACCAGCTCTCAAAATCCCTCATTTATTAAAGTCTAGAGGGGGTTTAAATTATTTGACATTCAATTAAAACTCCTCACATAACTCAGACTTGCCTGGGCTGCCACACAACGTGAAGGCTCAGCAGGTTACAGAACGGTTAACTTTCTTCAGCAGGCAGCAATTTACTGTGTCCAGACATTGTACTGACACCTCCAGATACAGGGGAGTGCAGAGTCCCCAGACTCACAGAAACACAAAGTGGTGTAAATGAGAATATAAAACTTGCTTCACACGGTTGCCCTCAAAGGGGAAAAGTTGCTGGTGGAAATAGCACACAGTGCATCCCAGAGCAGCTGAACAATAACCTAAGCAAATAAAGCATTCCACACAAGACCCGCACACACATACGCACACACAGAGAGAGCTTAGTGACCCCGCCTTTGAACAGCAGTGTCAGTGGCAACACAAAAGCTTGAAAGCCTATCCTCATTAACCGATTTCTGAGGTCCAATATAAGGTTACAACCGCAGATGAGATGGACTGAGGATATTAAGCACATGTGGGTGTGTACAATGAGTGTGTGCATGTGAGTGTGTGCGTGTAAGAGACAGCCCTTCAGTCCTGGGGTTCTAATTTCAAACCAACATTTACATCAATTTAAACTGAATGTCTGACATGTTAAAGGCCTGATGTGTAAACTGTATATTACTGTACATTAACAGGCCTTTCAACCAGGTGTCAACAGCACAAAGGGCTCAGAAGAGGGGGCTACTTCCCTGGTGTCAGCCACAGAGTAAATGGTAGCACAATAACAGGCTTCTCCACGCTCTAATTACATGCTGCCATCTTGTTCTCTGGTTTATTTTACCAATGGAGAGCTGCTGAGCTCTTTCATTGGGCCTGAGACACTTTTCCTGTTTGCTTTCTGAATGGCACTGGGAAATTATAAGCGTCCAGTCACCAGCTGGCTATCTCACAAAGTGCTCTCAACGACCTTGACATTTTGAATTGCAGCTTGCTGAACGACACAAACACTGCATCACATATATATGGCATGTTGCTGCCACACTAAGCTTCGAGTCTGGTACAGAAAAATAGCAAAAGTCAGCGGGGTGGTTAAAAAGAAAGGCACAAGTGGTTGTTGTGCGTTATAAGTCAAATCATTATTTTGGAAAACAGCTGAGCTACCAGAACACTACTGGGCAATGCACTTAAGCTAGTAGCATCACTACAACTAGCATCACCGCACTTAGCATTGTTACTCGCTTCATGCAGCATTGCTACCTGAGTCCAGCTTATCTATTCAAGTGTTTATTGTAAAGTAGTTCAACCATCTTTCCTCCAAAAATCCACTGTGTTTTAATAAACAAGCTACAAAGGAAGTGTTACAGTTTTAACTGCCATTATAAAGTCATTTCCCACGTGCTACTAAAGTGGATAATCTCTGTGTACATTCATCTTTCAGGTCAAACATTAGCCAGGTCAACATTCAGACAATAAACACATTGAGTGGTTCTTTGTTTGTCAGCATGCAGCTTTCTAAAAATAGCTGTAGAGAATAAATGTCACTGAGTGTTTTTGCTTGGAGCATTGTGCTTCTGGTATATAAGAACACAGCAGACTGTACGCCGTTACAACATGTTCTTAATATTTTAGACCTGTTTTAAAGTTCTGGTCCAGAGGGATTGCATAACACAGTCTTAGCCATCAGTTGTTCCATTATCTGCCTTGAGAAGGAATCATAATGTTAGTTTATTGGTCTTTATTGTCCCATGGTACAGTGATAAGCCCTGCATTATTGCATCAAAGGCTGGTTGCTTGTGTATTTGACCTTTGAGCAACAGCTATTCTGCAGCACAAGCTATGGCAGCATCATGGACTTTCCAAACCAATTTTAAAGTCTGAATACAACTTCATTTAAATAAGAGGTTTCAGAAAGTCAAAATCAACACTTAAAAATCAGTTTAATATGATCAAGCAATTAAAATAATACTAATTAAAATACAAAAGAGAAAAATAAGGACATCAGCATTATATAAATGTATTATATAAAGGCAGTCCATTTAAGATCAAGCCTGAATCACAGAGCTAAGACAGCTGTTTATGATGCTGTCAATCAGTTGTTGTAATGTATGTCTGATAGCTGTACATTTTGCCTGACTATGAGGTCACAGGACTGACAGCAGCAACATAAACAGACCGAGGCCGAGGCCAGATAAACCAAATTCATGACACATGTGGAGAGCTTGTTTTCAGTGACAGCTGGCCTACAGTGGTCCTGAGCCAACACGTTCGAGTCCAGGGGGAACGGTTAACATCTGAGTTAAAAAGTACATACCTTATCAGGCCACAATTAGGTGGAATTAGAGGTACTTTTATACAAATAAAACGTTTGCTATTGCATGCTCTTTCAGCATTTTTATTCCATGTAATACTTTTGTTTTGGA
Organism: Lates japonicus; assembly: GCA_033238685.1. Taxonomy (NCBI): domain Eukaryota; kingdom Metazoa; phylum Chordata; class Actinopteri; family Centropomidae; genus Lates; species Lates japonicus. Next base: position 1,401,910 of record BRZM01000066.1, on the reverse strand, counting down.
CACACAATAACCAAAAATGCAGAGTGCATTCAAGTACTTTCTTAGGTTGAAAAAAAATCATGTTTTCTACAGTTGGAGGGGATCAGCTGTTCAGAGGAGACAACACTCTTCAGTACAAAGTCAGGAAGGCCATGTTCTCTGTGACAGGCTCAAACAAAATACACAGAAAACCAAACAGTGTGAAACAAACAAAGCTATTGTTGGTTCATGTGACTAATATCTTATCTAGGATGGAACACAAAACGCCGCCGAGCAGAGCCTCGGATGTTGCTATGTAAACAGCAAGCTACAGTATGTTTAAAGCAGCTCTTTTTCAACAATAAGACAAGGCAAGTATCTGGTTAATTTTTCATTTTCAGACTGTTTTTGTGAGCAATTCTGAGCCACATCTGACCCACACCAAAGAGACAAATGTAAATCATAACAAATGTGAAGAAATGTGAAGAAATCAAATCACTTAAATGACCATGTATTGTATACCCTCTACACATTTTCTGAACTTTTTTCATGCACATTGGGAAAAAAGTTTTGAAAACACATAGAATGCACATTTGTGTATAGACATGGACTGTTTAAGTATCACATCAGGATGACATGATAGAGTATGTTGGAATCTTCACACTGGATTACAAAGACCAATGGTTAAAGCAAACACTGAGACCATTGTAGATTGGCAATTTATTCTACTTAACGTTGAAGAATAGTATCAGAGTCATAATATTCTCAGCTGAGCTTTTATATTTTATTGCATTATCTGTAATGTCTCAATGAGATGATGATAGATGGGTTTTTGATAGATGGGTAGAGTACTGGTATTGTACAGAGTAGGGGAGAGACCAGCTACTTGTAGCTACTGTATGGTGTGTAACCCTGTCATCTTATTTCTTGCCCAGTAGGAGCAGGCTCTTCACTTGTCAGGTGACCAACCCAGCTCTGTGATCCAAAAAAAAAAAAATCAGATCAATATCCTACCTTTTGTATTTTCTTGGGGTCCTTGATGGGGCCTTCTCGCGGGGGGACTTTTCCAAACAGCTTCCACCCTGGATCCCTCTGCTCCGCTGGCCGACTGTCCTTCACCTTCCTGGCAAACAGGCTCCTGAGAGAGAGAGAGAAGCCGAACAGAGAGCAGGAATTAGTTGGGAGGACATTATGGCACAGAGATAAAAGTGGACCGCAAGCCATGAGTGCAGTCTTTGCAGGGTCACTGCTGGGACCCACAGTGCTGCGTAGGAGTGTCTGTGTCCTTACTCACTACTGAGAGAAGCCCTTAAAAGGAATATGTGGATTTAAGAACAAAGCCATACAGGCCACCCAGAGAGCAGCATATGTGACTTCATGTAAGCTGGCAGGCTGGACACAGTCATAGGACTAACAAAACTAGCTAGACACTAGCATGCTCTGTGCAACAACGATCACAGAGCATAAATATTACAGCTGCTTAAACGGTGAGAAAAGTCATCTTTGCTGCTTTCATTGAGGAGTCCACTTCAAATTATCTCTGGACTGCTTGCTCTGCTCTGAGTGCTGGACTGGGAGAGAAAGCAATCTGCATGCCATGTTTAGCTCCATCCACCTGGTGTTTAAATACCACATGCAAAGCTGCTGAAAAGCCTTCCTCTTTTCAGCAGGCTTCACCGTACCATTCCTTTCATTTCTCCCTCAGCGCGGTGTTGTCACAAAGCTGTTAGTGGGGGCTTTAATTAAAAGCCTGAATGGAGCCTGGCTGTGAAAAGACATGAATAAACAGGTCAAATAAAAAGTCTCTTATGACCAGGCAAGGTGACATAACAGTAAGTAAAGGGCTGTAGCATCAAAGAGTCCATATCCTGCTGTTTGTCGAGAATGAATCTCGACAAGAACAATTCAGCCTGGCAACTGCCTTATGTAATGATCCTGACTCATCAATCAATACAAAATATTTCTTGCTCTACACTGAATAAGTTGTGTTGGCACCACTTGGTCTTAACCCACAGGACCAGAGAAAAGTGGAAAGAAGGTCTAAATATACAAGTGGTTTCAGTTGGATCAATCTGACCTTTGACCCGCTGACTGCTGCACTGCGTGACCCGAGCCCTGCGGGTTGCCTCCGGGGGAGTGATGACGGGGAACGTGCTGGCAGACACTGGGCAGATACGGCTACAGGCTGAAGGCTTCAGTCAGTAATAGCTGACTGTGTCTGCTGCAGGCTTCTGTGTTTGTTGTGGAGACAGCTGTCATCAAGACACGAGGCCTTCTGTTCTGCTCACTAATAACTCACTGAAATCTCATTTCCCATCATCAGTCCAGTTAACCATATGATGACTATACACAGGAACAATTATGTTTGTTACTATGGGTTTCGAGTCGAGACTAAAGCTATGACCTGCTACAGAAGTCCCTGGCTAGAATCCAATCAGAGGTGTGGTGGTTATACATTATGCATCTTAACCACTAGGTCACCAAATACACCATACTTTGACAATTTGCTATTAACAATAGCTAATAACAATAAAATGAAAGTAACTAATACATACTTTACCATCCACTACCCCTGGTATTTATATATCATGGCTTTTCTCTTATGCTCTGTACAGTTTACAGGAGAATAAGTGAAACACAATGTGCAACACTGCCTCTGTGATGCTTCACCTTGCAGTATATGTTGTTGTAGAAAGTTCATTGATTAAGTATGCAGCAGTTATTGCTTCCATTAAGCTCATACTGCAGCCTCAGGGTTATTACTCAGGGTACAGCGCATAGGCCAACAACTCTGAAGTCACATGATGGAAAGTGTAACTGTTATCAGGAGATGGTCAGTAACACACAACAGATAGATGCCACTGACTTAAAAACATTATGTAAAGAGTAATACCACTGAACTGAATGCTGTGACCCTTGTAAACAGGTTAACCATGGAACAACTTGTATTGCTAATTGGCCTAAAACAAACCAGGTGTTTCACAACAAAAAGTACTGGCATATGCATCTACAGCAAATGTCCTTTATACAATCCATTCTTAAAATATAAAATAAGTCTAGGTCTACACATGCAAGGTTTTGACCATTAGCTGCAGATTAAGCAATGGCTGACAAAAGAGTCCCTTCCAGTGTGACTGGTCAAAGTCAAAGTCAAACATGATAGGTTATTAAACTAACCATGGGTCTGCCTAACGAGGACAAAATCTATTTTTTCCTCTATTGGTGAATGCTTTTGGTCTTTCTAACCAAAGGTATGAATGCCCACACTGACTCACATATGCCTCTTTTAACATTATGTACATTCATAAAGCCTCACTCCTCATTGTAACACGTTTCACGTCAGTCCTGCATAGTTTCCACTCTCTTACTGATACTGATAACGTGAGCAGCGGAAGGTATTTCTTTATTCTGCGGGTGACACGAGGGTTTAATGAAGAAGTTGAATGACACACAAATGTCTCGGGCCAATACGTCTGAGTTGCGCTCTTGCAGACTGTGCAACATGCAGTGACTGTGCTCTATCACCAGTATCCAAGCTTATGTTGTTCAGCTGTTTTCACTACAGCACAGGGGAAACGGTGAATGGAGAACGAGCAGCCGCCATGTTTCTAAAGAATGTCTCTTTTCTTAGAAAGATAACAGAAAAATGCTGGAAGACGTGAGGCATCAGACACCAGCAGAGCAACATTTTACACTCACATGCAGACACGACGTGCTACAGGAGGCTGTCATTTGAATCCTATCTGCTGTAATCAAAGCCACCAAACTCCACCAGGAGAAAACAAAAAGGAAGGAAACATCAGCTTTCAGCTCACAGGGAAGCGATGAAAGCTAATCTAATGTAACCAGAGGTGATAATAGAAAGAGGAGTTTAACCATTAACAACCAGTGAACTGAAGAAACCAAGCATTCCTAACTCAAGGGTTCATTGCTGGCTTTATTCAGAGCTATCAGTACACTTCTCTTGGTCTTCATCAGCATTTAAACAGCCGTGTTTTTGTTATGAGCTGTTATGTGTCTCACACTGAGGTCACATGATGACAGCTGAGCCTTCTCCATCACAATTGAGCAAACTTCACCCGATAAAGAAGACCACGAGACACACAAACTACACTGTAAATGTGGAGCTTTTAGCAGCGATACATGGGATTATTGACTTTTCATAAAAACTTCATATCATCCCACATCACAGCACAACCCTGGGTGGAAAGAATAAACTGTAACCAGGGAGTGGTGAACTCGAGTAACCCTGAGAGCAACCATAAAACAATGCCACACTGATCAAAGTGCAGAGGCCAACTGAGAGCCACCTTTAGCAAGCAGACCCTGACTTCAAGTCTCTGAATACTTTCTGCATTTAACTTTAGCTTTACAGTTCAACAGAGCATCATTTTTTTCCAGTTTTCATGTTTTGCCACCAAACAAATGTCCGCAAAGCACGAGCATTCAGCCTGGGCCAAATTAGCTTCAATGTGACAGCTGAATGGCTGCAGCTATGGTTGAGTGCTCAAGTGGAGCGGCTAGAAAATCCAAAAGGACTGACAGAGGAGTTTGTTTGTATGTTGAATTCAGGCTGGGGGCTTTGCACTGCACTTGTTCGCAGTCAACTCTCCCAAGAATTTCAGGATTTCACAGCGCTCAGCGTTCAATCTCTATGCATGCATATAAGGTGATAAGGTGTCCCGATGGTTCGTACGGTTCCCCTGACAATGAAGGCACTTGGCACAGAAATACCAAACAAGCTAGTACAAGAAGGAAAACAGAGCACACACTCAAGTTTTTTCCCATCATAAAAGACATGAGTGAACAAGACGTAGAGCTGCTCCAAGCATTCTTTTACAGCAGTCAACCAAGCAGAGCAGTGTGTGTTCAGTTCACAGGAAATACACTGTCACAAAAGCCACAGTCTTCAACTGCTGGACAAATCTCTGTTGCTTTCTTACATAACAAAAACTCATTTGTTGGGCAGGGAGCATGTGCAGTGTACAAATGTACAGGCTACACTACATTGGCTAAGGAATGAAACACACTTATATTCAGTCCAAAAGCTAATTATATGTCTGTTATCCTACCTGTCGATGTACAGAAGAAGTGATGGAGCTGCCATCCTGCTCTGTCACCACAAAACACAATCAGTCTCCCCCAAAAAAAACACCAGAGAATGAAGCAGCTAGTGGCTGAGCTTTCAGGGAAGTTACAAGTAAACAAAGGAGAGCAAAAACTCCTAATGAAGCAGAAGCTCTACTTCAGTCAAGATTCAGGCCCATAGCTTCCACAGCCACTATGCTCAGAGAGGGTGAGACTGTGAGGAAACTGCTGCTCCTCAGCGTCCCCGCCTCCTCAATGAGAGGTCTGACTTAACAAATGGGAGGGCAGGAATGGGTGTGAGGTGCAGGAATCTGAAGGGCACTGAGGGAATGAGTAACTTCTCCATGTGACAGAGAGAGGGATCGCGGAGAGAGAGAAAAGGGAGGAGGGGATCAAAGGAGGCTCTGCCATTAACACGTGATGTATCACACTGAATCGAACTGATTTCTTCAATCAAAAATAAAGAGTTTGTGTCTGAACAACCAAGGACATTTTACATAGGTTTACTACAGGGATGACACATTTTCACATACACCTGCCCCATTTGTATTTCACACTGCAGGAATACAAAACACCCTGCACTCTGAACAAAACTGACTGACTGAATATACTGGTGGTGAGTGAGCTTGCCAGCTTTTTGTTGTTGATTTATTATTTTTATTCTATTTCTTAATTATTTTATTACAATCTATTACCTAACTCTGTAATGCTCTAATCACAGTCTTTAATCACTGGTTTTAAAGCACTCAGTAGGTCTTAAAACCTTGAGGGAAACTTTGAACCTTGTCCAATTATATACACGCATGCAGGCACATGCACACACACACACACACAAGATAAAACAACACGGCAGGTGTCAGATTACAGTCGCGAAAAGAATTCTCCATCGGCAGCCTGGTCCAGAAATGAAAAATAAAAGTTTGACTAGGTGCTGTAAAATCCCCTTCCCTGTTTATTCAAGGAAAATTCAAGGCCTCAACAGAAAGTGAAATGTGGCAAACCAGAGAGAGGAAATGAAAGGACTGCCTGATGATTTTCAATGACTACGTGTGAGCAGCCCAGTGAGCGTGAAAACAACTTTTCACTGAGCTTCAAACCGACTTTGCTCATTTTTCAGAACCATTTTAACATACAGACAGGTTGTACTATAAACTCATCATCAGTCATTATCATTGGTCATCAGTGCAGCCAGAGTGCATCACTACTGTATGTAAATTAATACTACAGGAAAAGTCTTTGGGGGTAAATAGAAAGTGCTGATGAAGAATCTTGTGGCAACTTGTTAGTCAGTTTGGCTTTGTTTTATCAAGATCAACAGGTTGTGTCACTCTTGTCAGGTGTCATTCCTTACAGAGTGCCTTAGAATGATAAACACACACACACACACAATTAAATGCTATTAATGATTGCACATATGCTCTGACCTTACCAATACTGGCAGATTTATTAAACAACACTGTGGCTGACGGCTGGCCAACACACTAAGGTAATCACAGACAGGATGAGGAGCTGCAGCATATATGTCTGCAGGGTAAAATACTGTTTCCCCCCAGCTGCTCCATCAGTAATATACAAGTAGCTATATAAGAGGAAGGAAGGAAAACCACACCCACGAGCATACACACAGAATTAGGAAGTGAGACTTGACATGCAACAATATGGAAGTCTCCTCTTTGCAAACAGAGATACTGTGTGGTCCCCTACAATGATGCAGTCTCCATCTGGGCCAATCAGTAACTTCTAAGCAAAATCTGTAGTGCTGCTTTGTTTCCTCAGCTAAGATGCTGATATTGGGACATGCTGGGCAACCCCTGATGTCTAAATGCCCTAACCTCTACTGTTTTTCTTTGAAAGCAGAAATGACCTCTGTTTCATCAGCCAGGGTTTATAAGGTGTGTTCATGTGTTGGTCTTTTGTCATTAATCCCCCTACCCTTGATTTGGGACAACGTCTTAGCAGAAAGCCAGTTCACTGAGGTGATACTGCAGCAAGAATGCACAGAGCCTTAAAGCTAAACTTTTCTAATGTTGTGCCATGTTAAGCTGAGGGGAGGGTCATGTTCTGGGTCAGCTATAACAAGCAAGAGTAGTGGGAGGGGACAGGATGTCTTGGCTAAGTAAGTTTGTAAAACTCCTTTAAGCAATGCCTACTTCTGTAAGGCTACAACAAGGTCTTTGATGGAGTCTAATGAGAGGAAGAAGAGAATGTTATTTATCTCACTGAGGCTGCCTTGTTTTATCCTAATGGTGGAATGTGCAGATAGAAAAAAACAAAAACAAAGGCTAAGCAAAACATATATTAAAAACTTCTCCTTTAGAGACAGATATTCTGAGGCTTTCTGAACTTACTTGTTGAATAAACTTGCTAGAGGTCCCAGTTTCTTCAGCCTGCCATCTTCTTCCTGCTGCATGACACCTGACCCCAGATATGGTCGTACAGGGCTCCATAAGTCTCTGGGGTTTCCTGGAGATGAGGACAGCGTCACGTCTGAGAAGTGAGCAGTGCCGCTGTCGTCCGTCTCCAAGGTGACGATGGCACTGGAGTCAGAGGTGACAGTGAAGTCCAAGATGTCTTCATTGGAGACGGACAGTTCGGTGCTCATGCTGGACACGCTGCACACAGAGATGTCATCGCTGCGGTTTAAGGCTCCGCCCCCGACCCCTATGCCAGTGGTGGCGGTTAATCTGAGGCCGGGGCTGAAGAGGCGGATGGAGTCGTACCCGCTGCGGGGGAAGGTGGAGGATTTGCGGATGGTGTTGTCGTCAGAGGGATTGTCATCTAAAGGTAAAGTGGCGGGAGAATCGTGACTGGTGTCCAGGATGAGGCCTGCGTCGCCTGGGCGTTGGTGGCTGTGGAGGATGGGCTCTGGAGGGTTGATCTCCAGAGTGGGGATACCTGAGTCCTGGGAAGTCAAGCTGTGGCTGTCCTGGTCCAGGTCTGAGTAGCTTTTCTGGGGACTGCTGTAATAGATGGGGGTAGAGGAGCAGGATGGCTTGTAACTGGGCAGGACAGGCTCGCTGTGTGGGGTTATGCTGGCTTCATGGCAGCGGTGGTTGATATGATCATGGAGGACAGGGGTAGTCAGGTCTTTGACCACTGAGCCATTCTCCACTATGGCTCCTCCAGACACACCTTCAAAGAGAATACAAGACTCAGTTAGTTTGATTTTAACAAAAGAAGAAAAAATCATATTACTATCAAAAATCAACTTGTTCGATAAATAAGTCTACTGATGCCTTGTGTGACCTGAGGTCAGGGGGTATCAAATGTTTTTACTCGTCAAGGCCCCTACAATGAGAACTGACCTGCCAAAAGAGATCAACCTGCCTATCTCATTTTTGTTTCTTAAAACAAAAATGATTGGATGGTACCTTTTCTTTATTTATACTTAAAAGAAATGCAAAGTCCCCATGAAGAAGAAAATGGCTAGCTTGTAAACCTGGATGTAAACAATGTGGCTTTGAACAGATTTTTTAAAATCAACATTTCAGGGTCATTACATTGAATTTTGGTGAGAAATACTGAGCATGAATATAACTACATATAACAATTGTTCACTTTTTACTCCACAGGGTGCCATTAAAGGGGCTATTTGTACGTTTTCTCTGCTGCTGAACGTGGTTTGTTGCAGGGAGCAGGTGGTGGTGACGGCCACTTGCCACAAGCTTTAGCTATGGTACATACAATATAAGAGATTAGAATACGCCTTCTGAGCAGCACTACTTCTATAGGCCAGTCTGTACGCCACAGTGAGTCACTATCGTAAAGTGACGAGACTGCTAGACTGCTAGAGACAGCTATTGGCGAGTAAGAGAATTAAGTTTGCTGCTGAACTTGTAACATTTTTTCTAGACTGATAAGTAAACAGTTGTTAATACTAATGTTGGCTATATAGTGATTGCAAAACTTACAGATAACTCATTTAATTATTAATATAAAGCTACATCTAAATGTAAATCTTAAATTCTTAATCTTATCGTTGTATGTCGCTGTATCTTATTTCAGCTTGTCTTATATTTACTGTGAAGCACACTGTAACATTTTGAAATGTACAACATACAAATTACACAAATACAAGATCAGTTAATTAATCCATCCACAGAAAATGTATATACAACAATTTAATAACAGTTGTTATACAGTCATCTATGAACCAAAATGCCTAATATTTGCTGGTCCTATCCTGTCAAATGTGAGGATTTCCTGCTTTTCTCTGTTTTATATCAGTATAAATTGAATATTGTTGGTTTTGGGTCTGTTGATCAGACAAAACAAGTAATCTGAAGACGTCCCCTTGGGCTCTGCTGCATTGTAATCAAGGATAATTACTAACGATGCAGAGCAGGACCAGGGGGTTCACCATCTGGCAATTAGTTTGTGGTCCTTTGAGTAACCGCTGATTTGTTTGGTAATACAGTCTGCACCACTGAAGTACAATATAAGGAGACACAGCATCATTACATTATATCAAGGGCTCCTCTGAGTTTTTAACAAACTCTTCATTGTCACAGTTTATCTGTGCTAATCTAGTGCATATGCATAAATACATTTATGCTTAATCATGTCACCAGAAACTATAATTACTAAGTATTATGATACAGAGAAAGTAGATAAAAGGTGTGGTTAACAGGGGCCAACAGCTCATTTTGCCCCAGGGACACCCTTAATCTGCCCTGACATTTTATAGACTATACAATCAATCCCAAAAATCTACAAATTGACAAAAGCAGCATCACCAGCTATTATATTATTAAAGGTTTCTTCTAACTGTTCAGGGCATTAGATACATGGGTGTGGGAGCCTTAAGAGGTGAAAACTAATCCCACGGTAACCAGGCTGTAACCGGAGTCTGCTCTGTAATGTGAACAGGGCCCCAGCAGGGCTACATCATGCTTTAACACCAGCTGGGAAGCTAAGCTAAAGCTAGTGTGTTTAAGCTCTCAAGCTGCATTAATTGAACTCCTGACTCTCAGGGACTGAGGCTTTCACGCCCCTTCTGTTACACACTGCAGATCCATTTGACATTACAGTAAAGCTGCAGCTGTATGTGGAGGTGTTCAGTTTTTCAAAGAAACAAGGGGAAATAAGGGCTTTGAAAACACACACATACACAGTTGTCTTTTTTATGAAGAACTTCAGTGGACTTTGGTATAACTATAGTTCATCCATGTGCTGGTCCGGGACATTTTCCCCTCACAAAAATTATCTAGAGAACTAGACATCTATGATTCTTGTTCTTGCTACAAGGTGAGTTCAAGTTGTCTGGTAACTTGTAGTATCACTGACTTATTCTAGTGAATGTAACTCAAAGCCACACAGACACATTTTCTCTCACAGATGATGCAGTAACTGATCCCATGGTAAATCTATCTATCTATCTAAATAGGTAAAAATCTAAAGAAGCAGTAAAATAAAATAAATACAAAAATAAATAGAAACCCTGACATAGGGACTAATGATTTCCAAATGGCTGACACACAAAACCAGATTCTTACCCAAGCTCTAAACCATGACCTGCAGGTGGTCATGTGAGCCTGACAGACTTTGTCCCAAAACACAGCAACAGGTTGTTCCTGTGCCGCTGTGGAAACAATGTACAACTAGAGTTCACTAATAAATGTCAGGTTGTGTCCAAACTCATTCATTACCATGTACTGGTGTAAAACTGACATCTTTATTTGAAATCTAACATATTTGTATAAAAATGTAGCGTCACTAATAAGGTTTTAATCACTGAGTATTAAGCGGTGAACCGTGTGAGGGCAACACCAGCATAAGTATGGTCTTGTTTTTATAAGTTATGAAAAGAAAAAAGGTTGCTGTTATTGTCTACTTTTCTGAACCACCCACTTGAGTCCACATTCAAATCTTGTTCTGTGAGTCATGATATCATTACCAATAGGAAACATGAGGAAATGCGACTTCACTTTCATCTTAGGTTGGATAACTAGAATTCTGAAACATGGCAAAATGTCTAAGTAGTTCTCTAAGAAAGCGGTTCTCTGCTGGAGTTAAAATTCCAGCAATTCCAATTTCTAAGTGGCACTTATCCAGCGACAGATCAATGTTCATAATCACTTTTTAGATGCAGTCTTACAAACACACATTGCAACACAGCGGTGAGTAATGACCAAGTCCTAGCAGATAAAACTTCACATTTTAACTCAGGAAGTGCTACTTGATATTTAAAAGATATGCTGGATTGAAGACTGGCTTCAAACACTTAACAAAATCTCATGGTTTATTAACTATTTCTTTTACTTTTACTTTTACTTCTGACCGACTTAAAATAATTCACAAAATGTTAAGAGTCAATGTACATTAAATGTGTGGTTTTAATTGTATCTCAGCATATGGCCTTTGGTATATTAAATGTATGCCGAATCCTAGATTGATACTAAATCTTTCACAAATGACACGTGTCATGGTTTATTAACGGCGTAAAAGTATGATATTTGAGGTCGTATTTAACTTTTATGTTTTTTTTAATGCAGTTTGGCGTGACCAGTAATGTTGCCAGGGAGAACAGCGCGTACAGTATGAGAGCTGAGTTTGTGTGTTGTGTGTGTTAAGCATGATAAATGTACAGCACATCACAGTAACCTACCACAGCGGCTGCCTGGGTCCTCGGTGCCGTGGGTCATGTTCGCCATGCTGCCGGTTGATGCTACAGGTGGGTGGCAGGTATCCGCCGGCCGGAGCGGTCCATGATGATGCTGTGACTACTCCTGCACCACCATCACCTCCCTGCCTCCTCAGCGCAGCTTACTGCACATAAACACCACCAGCTTGAGTTCATTTGTCGGGACAAACACATATATTCAACTCAAGGACGAAAGGCGGCTGGTAAACACAAACACCACGTCGAACCGGACTTGCTCGCCAAGTGCACTTGCTGCTGACGCCAACTCACTGATTTTACCAGCGCTTCCTCAAGTGTAGACAAATTAAGTTAAAATGCGAGAGACATTTTTTTTTTTTTTTTTTGCTCTCGCGGCATCAGTGGAGGAGAGGATGCACTTCTCTGGTGTTTAACGAGTTATTTCACCAAGCGCATTTTACAAGTTTATCCGCGGTCGTAAACATTTTATACCTGTCTCGACGCTTCCGCCGCCATTTTAAAACAAACTTGTATCGAGAGTGCGGTGTAATCGAGTCAAGAATGTTCACCGTCGATAGATTCACCTGTCTGGACCTGAAGGCATTAATAATCGACCTCACAACAACCTGAGTACCTATATACTCACACTATGGTACAAAAGTCAATTACCCAGACTTATGATTGTTAAACGAGATGTACAGTGAGTTATAATTGTCGCTGATGTTAAAAGATGGTGTAATAGTATTTGGGGAACATCGGTTGTTTCCCATTATCAAGGCCCCTAAATAATGTTTTCCGCATAATACCCTCTCATTTTAAGCTAACGTTGGGTCGTGCAGTTGCCATAATGACTGAAACCCATACTCAACGTCCTGACGCACCTGTTTATCAGATTTCAGGCAATTTGTAAGTTAATTGGCTGAATTAATGCAGTTCAGTTATTAAGAAACAATACTACTAAGAAAGATTTACACATAATACACACAGTGAAACAATGGAGACCACAACAATAAAGATATCCATTTGAAATTAAGTCTGAAATATTTGTGAAGTCAATTTAATTCCAGGGTTGTTTTTGCACAGGGTTACAGCCACGAGTTACACACAATATATCAAAATATGGTAAATGTACATACCCTAATTTATTTATTTTAAGAAAATGTGGCCAAAATATATCACATTTGACCTAATCAATGTAAAAGTGATGGCAGTATTTTTTCATTCCAGTATGTTTTTTTTTTAGAGTGAGCACCCACAACAAAAAAATCTTAGTGTCAATGGACATTTCTTAAAATGTTTAAAGCTTTTACTAAGATATAATTAAGCATATATCTTCAAATACCAGCCACAGACTGATGTGTTATGATTTATGAAGGCCCTGTCTCTTCTACAGCATCCTCACCCTGCCCTCTAGTGTCACCATGAGGTTGTGGGGCTAACATGTAAATCTGCTCTTTCTCTCTGAGTAGTCCCCACCTCGGCATATGCGCTAAATAAAAACAATAAGACAAAGCATAAAAAAAAGACAGGGGAGCTCTCAGGCTGAGGTTTGGTTTATTCCTTTATTAGATGTTAAGAAAATCCACAATGAAACAAAATAATTTATTCAGGGTGTACATGAAATTTGAACAACACAGCTACTCTGGACAGATGGGATTTGGGAACATAGAGGAGGAGGTGAGGGTGAAGGAGCATCATCTAGGTGGGAATGAAAAGACAAGGAAAACTCAAGTTTTCAGTGCTGGATATGTTCTTCAAACCACAGTGCAATTGAAACTCAGCCACCCGTCAGTGTCGTTCCAAATGCATATACCCTCACTGAATGCATTTTCTCGTCATACATGTTTTTTGTATTTTTGTTTTACTTTTCTTTCTTTTTTTCTCTTTTAAACACGGCCTATCAAAATGGAAGAATTAAATGGAGAAAGGTGTGATGCATTCCTTTCAACTCCCATTTAAGTGCTTTATGTGACTTAGCTTCTTGCACACATTTGCTGACAGATTCACACACACACACACACACACACGCACACACACACACAAAGTCATATCACATTCTTTCAATCGTTGATATAACCTCATACATATTTTTTTTCTTAAACCAAAATATTTTGTTCAACCCAACATAAAAAGATGGAGTGTGATGTTTGCATGCTGCATTTTTTAGAGACATTCCATGTTTGTTTTTTTTTTCTCCTCAGGTGTCCCTCACACAAAAGTAATCAACATGCAAAATTAACTGAATGTCTTTTCTCCATATACTCTTGAATGTTTACATGCGCCAAGGTATTGCATAGGACTCAGGGCTTTTGAATTCCCCTCCGCATTGCTTATGCAATCTACAATGGCTTAGTTCTTTTTTTTTCCCTAAAACTATAGCTCTAAATTAATGACAGCCACCTCTGTGGTCTGCTTGGAAAGAACTCCTGTCAATAATTTCTGCTCTACAATCAAAGAAAGGTTTTACATTAATGCATCAATGCACTGTCACAGGTCTGAGTGTAGATTATGCAGTATGCTTATATTAAAAAATTCCTGAGTGTCTGATGACTGTCAAAGAAAGGTGACGAGACCCTGAAGTTGAGTACCTTTCATTCAGCTACTTGGGAGTCCTTTTTTCAATTAAAGTGGCATTGGATCATTGAACAAACCATGGGCCTTTTTACAATCTTTGCATTTTCAAATGAGGAAGCCATTTCCAAAGCCATGCCCGCAATAGAGACACCTTCACCTGCGACAGTGCATTTACAGCGAGTCTGCTCGCGCTGCTGACCTATTTTTAATTACCCGTTAATAGAGGGATGATTTTAGTTATCTGTGCTTAAGTTTCAAGGTATGATGTGACAAATAAGTCACCCTGCTACTGTCCTCATAACCTGTTTGAAAAAATAAAACAAAACAAAAAAAATCAGGGAAAAATAAAACATATCTGGAGATCTTTTAACTTAATGTAATTTTCAAAGCACAGGTCACAAGAAGGGTCAGCAAACCACACCTCAAGGGTTTCCTTGCTAATTTGTCCGGGGTGTGTTTCAAATTGGAGGGGCACTAATGCAGTTGCATTTTTTTGTGAATGTATGTCTCTGCATACCTTCACGTTTCTCTGAGATAAAGTTCTAGTACACTCACTCTGAACCAGTGCCTTCACAAGTTCTATGCTGACACACACAGTGAGACATTACTCAATATTTCAACAAGATATATTGTAAACCAAGAAAATATAAACACACCTCACGTGGAAAAAAAAAAAGTATTTGTACCTTAGTGTAATTATGCCATGTTTTTGGTTTGACCATTGCCCCGCCACTTGTTTTGTTACAGAATAGTTTAGTTGCAGCATGGACAGTTAACCATCACTTGACGCTGATTTTGTCCTTTCTGCTTGGAGACAATGAACTGAAAGGATGTGTAAAAAATGTGAGATTTAAATACCTGCAAGTATTTCTGCTTCAGCTGTTATAGGCCTGACAACTAAGAGGTTACCTTGAAATAAAAACCAAGCCACATTAAGCAAAAACCGCGATCAGGCAAAACTTTTTTCTTCTTTTCACAATTTTCCGCAAAAATATATTCATGGAGTCTGACTGTCTGGACTACAAACAAAACTAGGCTATGCCTTCTACTTATCACAGCCATGTAATGGAACTGCAACTTCAAAAGATTTTTGAACATATTTATAGCACCAATAGTCTGTACCATAGAAATTACCAAAAAATAAAACAAAGTTTCATTCAGTTGCAACACAGGTGTCTGCAGAAATGGCTGTATTCATGTCTTTTCATGATGGGTCTTTACCCCAAAACACAAACTTTTTTTCTTTTTTTCCCAATTCTTTTACAGCATTGCATTTCAAGTAGATTATTAGTATTTTTGCCAACAACTCCTTTTGATTTCCTGCTTTTTTATTGTTTTTAAAGGATTTTTTTTTTATTATTTTAGCCTCACAAACCATACTATGTCTACTACTAGCTTTTGAAAGACTATCACCATTCAAAAATCAGACTCATTTATGATAACTTTTCACACATGGGGAACTTACGGATATTTAGAAGAAAGCTGCACACGTTCTCTACTTCACATTCAGAAAGTCGTCCAAACAAACTATTTAAATTAAACTCTCAAATTCTTATACAACTCAAAAATCTCAACATCCTTATATTGTCTTTCTGAACACAAGATGGAAAGTAGAGGATGCGATAGCAGTTGTTTCACACAACATTAGGTTTAACTAGAAAAAGAGGAGTGAGACTGGCTGGACAAACATACATGCACAACCATTCAGACACCACCAACTACCAGTAACCTAGTTCAAAAGCAAAATGGTGGGAACAAAACTGACAAGGATAGAACAAAAGATTGTCCCTACTACCTAACTGTGAGACTTGAATGAGGACCAGTGTACAGAAGAATCAACTGAAACAAATTCTAAAATGCCTAAAATGCATGTCCGCACATGGCATCACTCAAAGACAGAACATATTTTTTGAGTTTTCCTATTTTCACTCACTTTTTGTTGATCTGATTGTTGATTACACATGGATTTAAGTTAGTAAATGAAAACCAGCAGGGTTATGTGTGGGGTTTTGGAGGGGTGTCTCAGAAAATTAGCCTACATTAGGTTTTCCAGCTCTGAGATGACCCTGAATCTTTGCTGGTAGAGGTCCAGTCACAAAAGGAGAGGAAGGATTCCTCTCGAAGACAGGCATCCTCTGCAAAACTGGAGTATTCAAATGTTGCTGCTCCCTGGAGAAGAAGTCAGGAAAACTGTTAGATTACTGCATATGAAAATATCCCTGTTACATCTGACTGTCTGACTGTACTACTATTCTCTTTACCTCCAGCATGGGGTCGATAAAGCACCAGACTGTAACTATTCAGTGTCACTCTGAGACCATTTTAGAGGCTCCATGGTGTTTGTGAGCCATCTTGTTGTGACCTTTCAGATTCTACAACTTAATGAGGAATTTCAGTTTGATTACCACTGCACATCTTTACTAGTGGATTTTGGAAACTGTTACCAAAAATAGGGACACTCTTTAGATAGTTAATACATTTTGACGGCTGCTCAAACCTTACTCTTCACATGTCAACATTTGGCTTGTCAATCAGTCTCTTAGCACTAGGGCTCCTAGTGGAAAAAGTCTGACATCCTGACATTGTCTACGTATTCTATACCTTGCCATTTTATCTACTGTACACCGTATATGAACTGCAAATTACACAGCAGGAATTCAATTACTGTCATTCTTTGTTTAAACATCAATCAAGGTTTACAATCAATAAAAAGTAAAATTTTTGGGTCACTTCACATTGATCTCATCTTTATGAATGTGTTAAACTGTTTGAGTATGGCTCCACATCCCAAAGGTGCTGCTGTACTGAACTGGCCAGGTTAAACAAACACATTTCAGGCAAAATGACAAAGCACAATGTAAATATTGCTGTGGGGCTGGCTGTGGGTCAAACAGAGGAAATGCAGCATTTTCATTTCCTTCCTTTCTGCGCCTTAAACCAGCTTTCCTCTGTATTGTGCTTATGTTTTATGGGCTTTACATTTAGGTCATCGCTGTTGTTGCTGTGTCATGTGCTGGTAACTTCAACTGTTCAATTTATAGTATTGCCTTGTAGCTGTGATAAAATACTTTCATTATTATAAGCACACTGTCTCCATTCTTTGGACCACATATATTGTTTATATGGCACTGTGGTAGGAAGATTTGGCCATTTGTTGGACAGCCTCTGTTCATCCCACCATGACCATAATAGTGCATTTTTAATGCACTTTCCTATTAACAACAGCACTGTGGAAGTGAAGTTCACCCACGATTTGCTGATTAAATAATAGGCAATTAGCAGCTTATTAAAGTAACAAATCAAAGTTAAAGAAAACTTCTTGCCCCACACAAATAGCAAAAACATAGTCTACAGAGTTGATCAAAGCATGGTCTGCTGTGAGATTTCTCACTTGCAAACTACAGATTCAGGCCATACTCATATGCATGGTTAATTGTGTTTGATAAGTTGTATGTTACCTAATGACTTTACCCCTGACTTTAACAAATTTGTTGATACTGATCATCTTATCATCTCATAAACTGAAATAATGACAACACACTGAATCTTTGGTTTGATGTGTTGTGAAGAAAAAAGTATTGTGAATGAAGTTTAAAATGTTAAAATGTTTTTTCTTAACACATTTACCTGTACACTGAGATCCAGGGAAAAGGGGGGAACAGATTGTGTTCTGCCACCAGCACTCATCTTGCTGGTTGCCAGTTCCTCCCTGTCCACTTATATTTAACAGAGGGAACTAAACAAGACAAACGAGAAGTGGTTAGTGTGTTTCAGTAAAGAGCTGCCTGACATCACAGGTGGAACCAGGTGACAACAGATCATGAAATACTGTATGGTTAGGTCTATATTTTTGTTAAATTCTCTGGCACATTGAACACAACAGACTGATAATTACAAAGAAGCCCTCACCTCTGGCACATCTCCAACAAAGTCATAAGCAATCCCATACTTGGGGATCTGACCTGCTGGTGCACATAAGCAGGACTGTTTCTCTCCTGAAGATTCCTCTTTTTGAATCTTGCCGACTGAGTCGTCCGTCTGTCCACCTGCAGTTGATGCAGCTGCTGCCGTTTTGCAGTCTAAGCAAATCTCTTGCTCAGCGATTGGCAGGAGGGTACTGGAGCCCTCCTGTGAATCCAGAGAGGTCTGGGCACTCTTCTCCATGCCAGACTTCTTTAATCTGGGTAAAAATTTACCAGATTCCAGTTCTGACTTCCCGTAATAAGGGCCCTCACATTCTGCATCCTCCTCCAGAGGTTTGAGGTCTGCCTGAGGATCATCAAAGACGTCCACCGGCGCCAGGACGGGAAAACTCATCTCCTCTTTGTCAGTCTCAGCTTCTGAATCACTTACTCCACCAGGAGACAACTCTGAGGCTGAAATTGGTCGGAAATGAGTCCTTGGGGAAATGCGAATGGCCCTATACTGCGTCCGGTTGATGCCATATATTCGTGGGTGGAAGGCTTCACTCTCCGAGTCCGAGCAAAGAATAGATTTGGGCTTGAACCCTGGACTGAAAGAAGCCATGTCCTCAGGCTCAAAAGAACACTCAACATGGAGGACTTGAGAGAAGGGATTGTTTAGGTTGAAGGATGCAAACGGGTATTCTAAACCTTGCTCCTCACTATGCAAGCCTCCGTAAGATCCAAGCAAATCTTCATGGAAGATGAAAGAAAATCCCTTATTCAATCCATCTCCACCTCCTCTAATGGCCTGGTCACTCTGCCCAAACGACACAAGAGGCCTCCACAGGGGCCTGTGCCCGGGGGCAAAGCAGCTGCTCGTGTTCATGAACACATCTGTGCCAGTGATGGTGAGCATCTCTGAGCTAGAAGCAGATGCAGCGGCGGCGGCACACTGTAGCAGGCTTTCTTGGGTGTCACTTGGCGGCACAACAGCCCAATTCTTATCACCACTTAGTGTCTTCAACTCTCCATACACCCCTCCTAGGATGAATGATGTACTCTCCTTGTCAGAGTTCAAGTCCCAGGGCTTGGACGGAGTCATGTAATCCCCTGCACCATCTACCTTGGAGAGTTTGTTTTTGGCTAAGTCCTGTTCTTCTTTCTTGCCTTCCCAAAGGTGATACTCCGACCGCTGCACTGCTTTTTTCTGAGGTCCCTGAATGGGAACTCCTTTTGCCTGCACCTCCAGACAGCTGCAGCAGTAACCGCCTGTCTCATCTGAGAATAGCCCCTCACTTGGTTTTTCTGCTCCTTGCCTTGACATTACAGATTTGCCATCTCCGATTGCAGTCCAAATGTCCTTTATTATCCCTGAGCTGTAATCATCACTCTGTTGGTTTGTGTTATCTGAAAACATGCCAGTGCTGTACTGTTTACTCTCATCTTCTTCCAATGCTATACCACAAATGGACTCCAATTTAGATTTTTTGGTGAAGGTCTGATTGGATGCTGTGCTGACGCTGACCTCCTCACATTTATGGCCAGGCTCTTCTTGCAAAAAATCCAAGATTTCATCCTCTAGATATGTACCAGAGAGAGGAGGGATTATACAATCAATCTCTTCATTGCCAATTTGAGCAGCTTCCTCTGCCGGAGCATTTCCTTGTTCATTGTCTGAACGAGTCTCCTCTGAATGTGACCACGGACTGCAAGTTCGCGTTGAAAGGTTAGAACAGTGTTCAGTTTCGTCAAAGGCACTATTTTTGGTCCATATTAGCAAACGAGACTGTTTATTAGAATGTGGGTCGAGACAGCTACTAGAATCTGTGTTGTTTTCGTGACCAACGGCAAGTGAGTCACGGGGAAAAGGAAAAGTGGGGCTGTCATACTGCAGCTCAAAAAGAGAGAAGCAGGATGAGTTCAAACCAGATGGTTCACTGGTGGCTTCAGGAACAGGTGGCTCCTCCAGGTTTCCAGATAGTTTGCTCAGGGTGAATGAAACACTATCAAGAGGGGGGGAGAGGCGAATGGGAGAGTCTCCTACGAAGCTTTCTCCATCTATATCTTCTGAAGTAGATGGTGAATAACATCCCCACACTTGAGCCATGTTTTCAAGATCCTCCATTAAGAATCCAACAGATCCCGAAGCTTCCTGTGAGTCTGCCCGTATTGCACTTTTCCCTTGCTGCTCAAGGCCATCTAACACTAAACAACATTCTGCCTCAACGTCTCTTTGCTCTTTGCTTTTTTGTCGAATCATGCTTAAGATCCGACTCTCTTGTAGCGAGTCTGAGGCACTAGTATCCAATATGGATTGATAAATATCGACTTCATAGAAGTGAGTGAATTCAGACAGATGCTTGTCATCTAAATCTCTACTATCCTCTGGCTGAGGGCAGCTTGAGGTCCCAGTGAGTTCAGCAGTTTCATCTTCTGCTTCACCAGGCCCTTCCACAAAGTGCCCATCCACAAATGAGCCTGCTGCTAGGTATGCTCTCTGGCAGCTCTCATTGGCAATGCAGATTCCCTGGATTCTCTCCGGCAGCCTCTCAATGTCGGTTGACAAGGCAAAGCCATCCGAAGAGTCTATCTTGCTTCGATATTTTGTTTCCAGCTTGCTTTGTCTGCTGCTGAAAGGTACAAAATATTCTGTGATGGGCTCAGTGTACCAAAGTGGCTCCTCCATATATTCCTTTTTGTTTCTGGCCTCAACTCCGGACTCTTTCGCTTCCACCCAGCCTGGATCTTTACGAATCTCCTTCAGCGATCTCTTCCCCTTTTTGTAAAGCTGTGGTTGTTTGGCAGCACCCCCAGTGGCGCTGCTACTGCTCCCTCCTGTGTTTCTTCGCTCTTCTTTGTCGATTACCTTCACCTGCAGCTTCACCTGCCCACTGTTGCGCGTTCTCTTATTCTTCGCAGCTTCCCTGGATTTGTGCCTTATTCTAACTGCCTTGCTCCTGGATGACTTAGTGTCACCCTGGTTCCCACTTGAGCTGGAGCCAGCCTCACTAGAGCCAGAGGACCAGGATCTGGGTCTGTATTTGCCCTCAGATCTGTGTCTGGTCTGTCTCTTAGAGTGGACGGTAGATTTCTCCTCTGCTGCTGCGCCACCATGGTATCGGTTTTCTTTCTCCTTCTTGCTTCGTCGTTGCTGGCCTCTTTCATTGGTCACAGTAGTGATGGTACCACATGCCTCGAGATTTCGCTCCTTTGCAGCCTCACCTTCGCTGTTGCAATCTTTTGGGGAAGAGGTGTCTGTGCTGGTCTGTGGGGCTGCAGAGGAAGATGAACTTGAGTATGCGCAGGCCTTAGCCTTGTTCCACACCGTCATGATCTCTTGGAGACAAACAGGTTTCTCTGACAAAGGAGGAAAGGCTTCATAATACCTGCAGTCACAACAGATGAGAGAAAACTTGGTTTAAATGCATTCGTAACAGTATAGTTCAAATAATATAGTCAATAAATAATAAAGTCAATATGGGTGTGTTCTGTAGCCACTTTTTTGTAAACACAAAAACCCACAGGAACACCATGTCCACAATGATGTAGCTTACATTTCCACCTGGTCCTTTGAAGAGGGGGACTCAGCTCGCTCTGGAGACTGAGAGCCATCAGATTTCTTTTGAATCTGTTTTTCCTCTGTAAAACACATCAACATGAATGATTATTAAATCATATTATAACAGTTATTATTAAACTTTATCAATTTTTAATTAAAAAAAAACATAAATGTGATAGTTATGGGAATAAATCAAACCTTTCTGTTTGTTTTGGATGTCCTTAAGTTTAGAGCAAAGCTCTTCAACCAGGCTCTCAATTCCAGAGTTCTGCACAGAGGAACAAGACAAGAGACAGATTTTTGAGTCACATTTTGTTCCATTTGTATCAAATTACAAAATATACTACTACCTAACTAAATACTGTGACCAGCCAATAATTAAAGTCAATTCATTTCATTACTTCCTGTGCACAAAGAGTTATGAATGTAACAAAGTTAGAATTGAGAAGACTCTCTGAACATTAACATGTAAACATATTTGATGAGGATTGTATGCCCAGAAATGGGGGTGGAAAAAAAGATACATCTGAGAACAAACAAAACCCAGCACAGCTATCTTAAAGGAAACACTGAGTACAAGCCCCTAGGATCTGTGGGCTACTATTTGGGATTTAAAAAAAAGATTTTTTTAAAGCCCTGACATAGAAGAGAATAATTTCTTTTCCCAACTCCAAAAACAACAACAGCGGAGGTTGAAAGATCCAAGAGCCTACGGTGAGAATGCAGATCAATCCCAACTGCTTCTTTGACCCCATATGTGGCCCAAAAGAAAGGCACGGGGTTGACACAAGTCAAACCAGCTGACTTGTAAGAGCTTAGGCATGCCTGGCCATGACTGTGCTATATTTAGTGCAGAAATGTGTTTAAAAAAAAACAACAAAAAATATAAGTGTAATCAATAGCACAAATGTATGTGTTGTTCTGATACCCTGCACATTTACTACATATTATGTTTGGATTGCTGACTTCTCAAATTGAGCAATGTGATACATGAAAAAACATAAACAACAAGGGTTTGAAATAAACAAGACAACCGTGTTAAAATGCTACCTTAGACCTAGAAGGCACTGTTGAGACAAAACAGCCTCAAATAAATCACATCATATCTACCACACTCTTTAGCTCACTCATTTCCTGTTCACTCTTCCAGAAAATAATATTCCTTACCATGCCACCTCATGAAAAGCAAAGCAAGGTTTTTCTCCTGCCCTGTGTTTCCTCTTGCATCATTGTGCCGGTCAGCTGACAGCCGACCGAGTCTGCTGCTCACTGCTGCAATCCCGTGCAGCGTGTGCTGGTTAAAAAATAGACCGCAGAGTCCAGTCCCCAGAGAAGAGCTCAACACTCCTCCTCTTGCCTTGCAGACCCTTCCCCCTACCCTCCCCCCAGCTTTGTGTCATTCTCAACTAAAGCACACCTCCCTTACTACTGCTGGCCACAGACAGATATGTCAGCAAATCTCTCCATAGCTCTTCCATTCAGGAGGAGGCATAAAACACAATCTATACTTAGTGAATAGATACTTTCATACAAATACCATTCCTTTGAGGGCCATGTATTAGAAGTGTGACAGTATTGTTTTATGAAAATAATCAACTTATAACAGCTGACCTTAATATAACCTTTTCTAATGAGGACTAACTGAAGGTGTGGCCAAATGAGGTGACGATGCATTTACAATAAAGATCATCCCTTGTTCAACGCTTTAGCCTCTCGCATTGACAAGGCTTTATTCACCGTGATTCATGCAATTAATATCTGCATGACTGCACCTTAACAAGCAACAAGGAATACTACAGTAACAAATTCCTGACATAATTAGACAAATGACACTCTCATGCCCTCTCTATTCAGAATGCTTTTCATACTTTTCATTTACAAGTTTCATAAAAACCAAGACAGGCAGGTCAAGCAGTTCCTATGTCAATGCATGTGCTTTGCATTCCTCCAAAGCAAAAATGATTTAAGATAATGATTATTTTACACCACAGAAAAATAAACCATAATTTCATCACTCTTCATAAACGTGATGAGAATCACAGGACTACAACAATTAGGCAGAACAATGCTTACTTCATCAGATGCGGAGCGGAGGCATTGCACAGCGGCTTGTTTCTTCATTTCCTCAAGACTCAGGTCAGTCCCTCCTTTCTTCTTACTCTTACCCCATTTCTTCCCAGTTCCCTTCTCCCAGCCCAAGAAGATGTCATTTTCCTTTCAGACACAAACCAAGTAAGGTAAGTCACAAAAGTAATAAACAGTAACATGGAAAAAGGCAAAGCATATAAAGATTACACATACTATACTATATGTATATATTATAAATGCATATGAACTTTTTTTACAGGATCATGTACCGTAACAATTTACACACAAACACAGCAAACTGCATATCAATAAATGTAATGGCAAATGACAGAAATCAAAGGAGGAATTAGTCAGTGGTACAAGTGCCATGACATGACAGAAAAGCCCCATTGTTAACCTCTCCTGGCAAATTAATATCTTCCTCTAACGAGGCCATTATATTCCCCACACAAACTTCCCCTCCTGAATAAAACTCACTGCCCATTAATTTAGCAATGCACAACACAATGAAACAATAATTTCATAAGCTTTTTGACTTGACTAGAATTATTTCTTTAAAGTTGTGAGAGCCCACCTGGTCCTGCAGGTCGTAGTCATAACTGTCATGCAGGAGAAGGCTGAGGACATAACGGGTGTAAATCATGGCATCAATCCCGCACTTCTCGAGCTCCTGACCAAGCCAGCTTTGTACTGGACCCAGCGACTGGAGCAGGGACATCTCTGAGGCAGGCAGGGGGCCCACGAGGGGGTAGGGGCAAGAGAGGTTTTCAGGAGGAGCAGGACCGTCTGAATCGGTGCTCACTGGACGCATGGGACCTCAGGTGTTGGCCATTCTCATGTGGAGCAGCATTGTGATGGGTAGTTATGGGTGGTTGGTGGAGAAGGGTATGGGGAGAGGATGAGGCAGAACCTATCTGGAAGAGGGGGCAGTCACTCCAGCAGGATGCACTGAAGGGGCTCTACATGGGGAGGCATGTAGTAGTTTTTTTTTCTTCTTTTTATTGCTTTGAGCAAAAAAGGGGGATTTTACTCGTCAGGCATGGCTTATGCTGCTGATAGATCTCAGCTGCTGAGCAAAACACAAGACGTGTTTGCGTCTTAGTCGGAGGGGTCCATTTTGGGGCTACGTCTCACTTCACCGGCACAACCTGAAACCGAGCAAACAAACATGCATCAGTTTCTCTGAAATATTTTCAATGTTGAATGCAAGCATTTACATGTGCACACACAGAGCCAAACACCAAGAAAAAAGGCCTCTTTATATTACAAACAAAATGCATGAAGGCATGAGGTCACTGCTTTTAGCAATGGTAATTACGTTTTCTTTGATTTTGGAAGCAACAGAAATAGGAGGACATGTGTTATGACAACAAATGTTATGAGAGATTCTACCACTGCAGATAAGTTTTGTTCCTCATCCCAGAGGACATTTTTAATGACTGTTCATAGCCCTGCTTACCAGAAAGCTAATGGGCTCCTGAGAGAGCATGAGCTCTTTGAATAACGCAGACAGCAGCCACAATCTTAACACATTATGGTGGTGAGCCTGCTTTAAAGTGATAAACAGGTTAACAATAAGTATTGGCACTCCACAGTACCATGTTCTACCAGAGGCTTGGGTTTAAACCATGGTGATGTGACTTTTCCTAAAATTACAGCACACTCACAAGAAAGGGACATCTCACATTAATGTGGAACTATCTCAACTATCTGAGCAATTCAAGTCTATATGTGTAATGTTTCTAACTCAAGAAGTAACAGGAAAAGTAGCTATGACCACATCTTTTTGAAACGCCTTAATGACAGCATGGCTTAATACTTATTAGAAAGGAAGCATTACTTTACTTATTGTTACTTTTATTTTATTATTCATTTCAATAATAAAAGAACAAACGCTGTATAGTATCAATTGTGAGTTATAAAGCCAAAAATGTCCTGGATTCATGTGCATGACGAAACAACTGACAAGCAAACTCCAGCAGTTGAGTATAACTGTGTGGGAAACGCTTGCTGTCAAGTGCATGTGTTTCATATGGCAGCAGTGGATTAGGGAACCGACGCGAAGAGCAAATGGAGGCTGCACCGATTTGATTGGCTGGCCCGGTCGTCATTCAACAGTGCCATATTCTAGGTTGCCCGTTAGAGACGTCAAAAGGGCAAGATAAGAAGCTTTGCAGTATGCAACCATACCATTTCGGCAGTCAACAACATTGCACAGAATGACACCGAGTCAGTTAAATTAATATACAGGTGGACAACAGCTGAAACGGTTGCTAGCTTCATCGATAATTCCTAAATATGGCTGACCAGTGTCTACAACCCAGCTGTTTCGTGTATGAATACTAGCCCCGGCAGCTAGCTCCTGACTGCACTGTCCATATACCAACTTTAGCCTACGATCCATTAGTAAAAGGCAATTCCTCCAACGTGACAAGAAACAAAATAATGCCATTAGTGCAGAGTTAACTAACGAATAACCTACTTTACTATGGGTGTTTGGTAACTTTGTGCAAATATGGTTTGCTGACATTAACGCTACATTTTAGGGCTATAAACGACATTTGAGATTCAGTATTTATGTCATTAATATGTCAATACACTTAAGAATCAGTAATTTGTCAACCGCTGAAGTGACAACTAACGTTGCGCTGACTTTTGATATTAACTCCTGTTAACTAGCGTCACTTGGCAGTCAAACGGCAAGGTTAGCTGGACCACCGACCTTTAGCTAATGAGCTAAGTTAGCCAAGATAGCTGCCGAGAGCTCCTCGTCCGTTGTCAATAGGCAATTAATTATATTTCACTCTTACCTAACATGCATCATCCAGATGAGAGAGGATACATTTCAGTTTACTTAGTTTGTTGACGATATATCCCCGTCCCCGCGAAGAATGACGATAGTTTGGTATGTGTCGGGCAGGTGAACAGAGGCTGCTTCTATACGGTGACATTAAAGCCCCGATGGTTCTCCATTTAAGAGTTAGCCAGTGTAGCAAACAGCAACGCGCTAACGTTAGGCCAAGTCTAAAGTTTCAGTCGGAAACATAGCACACGAAATTACCAAAATTACACTACAACACAACAGATGTGTTCCATCAAATTTCAAACAAGCGTTAGCTAACGTTAGCTTTTACGTACGCTTGTTGTTGTGACCGAGGGGGAGGAGGAGCAGCTGCCCCGGTAGGCTACTAGAGGACTGTCAGACGTTTTCCCTTCAAAAATGTGCGCCATATCGTCATACAGCGAAAGAGTAAGCTGACAAAACATGGGACACTAAACAAGGAGAAAAGCACCACAGTACGAAAAGAAAATTCCTATCCGGCTCGCTGGTTTACTTACCTGCCGTGGGCTGAAGTAGAGAGGAGCAGCGAAAGGGGAGCGGCTATCTCTCTCCCGCTGCCGTTCCGAGCTCGAGCTCTGGAATCCGCTGCGGTAGCATCGCGTATCATGGACGCCGACAGAAATGGCGCTGTTTTCACATCTAGTGCTTCTTCAACAACGTCAAGGAAACTAACGACATTCGGGCTCAAATAGAAGGAAGACCATTACTCGATGACACCCACTACTTAGAGCCACAATGTCCGCTATGAAAAACCTGTTTCATTCAGAGAAGTACTACTGAATGCGCCACCCTCCGCGTTCGTATCTAGGCAACAAGGCAAACCTCCGCCGTCCTGTTCGTATACGTTTGATTCCTCCGCTAGGGTATTGCATCAGAAGCCCAACTAGTACTTTTATCGTTTGTTCTAAAGGTAAAGTAAAATGCTGAATAACATTGAGTAGATTAAACTCAGCGCTGATAATTTTATATATTATTTTAAATCTTCTCTCTTTGTAAGCTTTGAAGGAATAAAAATATAGGACTACATATACACTGATATAGGGTACACACCATACCTCAGACTCATTATGTTTATTTTTGTATTCATTTTAACTTATTTAGTATCATTGGGACTTTCTGTTCAGTTCTTTATTTTTGGACCACTGTTTGGTCAAAACAAAAATATTCTTGGAGCTTCACCTCATACATCTTAACTTTTTATCTACACACAATACCATCACTATCAGTACTGCGCCTGCTACTGTACATCTATTAACTGCTTCTATTACTACAGCTGTGGTGTTACTATTACTACCAGTGCTATTTATAGCACAGCAAAAGTTGTACAGTGACAACTTGTAACTTGAACCAGTAACCTTTTCCTGTTCTGCAAAGCCTCTAGGTTACCAATAACCACTACGTGTGTGTGTGTGTATGTTGGGGGTGGTGCTTATTCTTTAGACTGACCACCTGCCTTCTATCAAGGGTCTATAGTGTGGCACACTTCATCTGCTCTCTGACCCCAGGGGTTATGATCCCTGGGACGGGATGCATCAAGGCCCATTGACCAGCTGTTTGCACTCATGCCACCACCACCACACACAGTGACACAAAGAATCACACACTCACTGTCTCCTTAGTGTGGTACTCGAGGTAATTGTCTTTATGTGTATGTGGACTGGATGTGTGTGGGCAAAGGAGTTCCGGAGAGAGGTGTACAGACTCTAAAGTCTACAGGTGTGTGTGTTTGTGGTCTGTATGCATCTGTGAGTAAAACAGTATCTGTTTAACAACTATCATGTTATAAAGACATTATCTGTAGTTTTACTACAGTTCCCATAGTCCCTCAGGGGCAGTTAGCAGACTAATACTGAGTTCTGTTTTTGAAGCCAGAGCTCTGCAGCCAAAGGCCAAAGATATATTGACCCTCTGCAACACAGAGGGTTTATCGATTAGGAAGTTGTGTGGGTTTTCACCATCAATATATGTTACATACACACATATAACCTTTGACAGAATAAGCTGGAAGACTTGTTTACCACAGTTGTTGCAGGTTTTTTTTTTTTGTCTACTTGGTGTTGTCTCACCAACTGTTTCTGTCTTTCCGGTCACAGATAAAATCTCATCTGAGCCTCAGCCACAAGCACAGTAACATGCAACAATTTACCCTTTCGCAGAGCAACATCTCAATCTGCACCGCTCTTTGCCCTGACAGCTTTCTCATTTGCCAGTGTTAATTGAGAGTCAATTTGGAGCAGATGGCACAGTTAAAAGATGACCCATAATCCTCTCCCTGAAGGGGGGTTAGAGGGGTGGGGGTGGGGGGGTGGTTAAGAGGACTCTGGGTGATTTCACTCCGAGGTTGTGAAAGCAAAATGTTTCCCACAAAGCTTTAGTATTGCTTTCCACCTTAACAGTGAGTTCACAGTGTTGTCTGAGGTGAAGCTGGTCATCATCCATAGGGTGGGTCACTGAGGTAAATCCTCTGTAAGTCACAGCTCACGCGCTAGATAACCACAGATATGGGGGGTTATGGTGTGCACAACAACTTGTTTACATCGTCACTGTGTCCTAACACAACCTCAAGCATATTCATGTTTTCAATCGAAGTTGACACTGTTCCGCTTATTTCTGTTTTTGCTCACAAGAGCCTACGATTCAGTGTCGGTCTGTATGCATGAGGTGGTTCAAAAAGTAACCTGTAAGGTCCACGTGAACTTAGTATGTAATCACAACATCTTATTAGAATCAGTTCCAGTTCCAGATTTGAGTTGTACCAGCTATTCATAAATCCATTACTAATATGTATAAGATTGTTCCTAAATTGTTAAAAACAACTACCTGGTTTCAACTAGCAATTTTCTAAATTTGGTCACACCATTGAAATGTAGCTAGTGACTTCAGCTGTAGCTCAGTGTCCAAAAATAGTAGTTTTAGAGGGGCAAATGATACATTAAAACTAAATATGACCTTGTTTTATACATATAAATCAAGAAATGTGTGTTTGAAAGTTAGTAATATTCATGTAGTTTAGATCAGTAGAAAAAATATGTAATCTGGCTGAACTTTATTTAGTAATTTAGTTTAGCATTACAGCTATTTTTGTGAAATACATCTTAAACCTTCTCAGTTTACATCATAATTAATTAGCATCTCATCAATATTGATCAAGATTTCCTTTATAATCATTTCTATGCCCAGATATTGTGCTAGCATTCTCTAATTGTACAGTCAGATATGCTAACTGTATTTTATAGCAGCTTACATTAGCTTTGTCAGTTAGTTATGTGACAGTTATATCTGTCAGTGGCAATGTGAGCTGCACAGTTGCACCAGAAAGTGTATTTCCATTATATATGAATATGTATTCCTGAACAACAGTTAAGAATTTGTTTGCATGGTGAAACCCATTTTTTTTAGTAATGCATAAATCTCCACATGTAAGTTTGAATTTTCAAAGAGCTAAGTGACCTAAACAGTGCATTATTGGTTTTAGTAATTTGGCCTTTAGTTATTGGTATAAAGCTTTACGATTTTAGGTATTTAAGATCTTTCTAGTTTACATCAGCATTAAATTAAGTCAACATATTCCATAGTTGATTAACTAAACATGCCACATTAGCAATCTGACAAGCAAGCATTAGTTCACTCTGTTAGCTATACTTACAGTATGCTGCAGTTACACTTGGCAGTTGGTTTGTGTAAATGTTTAGTAAAAACTAAACTTAGCTCTTATGTAAAAGAGCAGTTTGTGTGCTGTAACCCATTAATCTCCACTTAGTTAACTTTTATGTTACAGCCAAGCAAAGCAAGTGTAAAATTAGTTTAATCACAAAGAGCTCAACATAGCTATCTAATTTTTGGATGCAAACTCAACAGGAATAACATACAGATTTGGCATTTTTGTGAGTGTAGTTAAGAGTCTCTTCCACAAACAGCCACCATGTATTGCTCTCATAAAGTGCCATATTTTTCAGTTATATATTTTAACAAACTACTTCAAGTTAAAGACTTGCTATAGCAGTTGATGCAGTATTGATCAGTTCAATGGTGGATATGTAACCAAAGTGCACTATCACAGCTGGACAGACCTCAGTCGATTAGACTTCTGAGAAATTATTTTAGACGTTTTAGAAGCTCGTCTCATTTTATCCAGATGATCTTCTGACTGGGTTCATGGAACTTATTCATCACCAGCATTCAGACAGTCACATGTCAGGACTCATTAAAGGAGGGACTGAAGCCATATGTGCAGCAAACAGCAACCGATTCTCGCCTCCTGTTAACTTGACACACTTCTCAGGACACTAATCCTTTTACAGAATTTAAATACTTGCCTATGAAGAGACCAATCACAGCTTGAAGTATTTATCAAAGAGACCAATCAGCATCTTTGGGGAAGACACAAATCCTGCCCCAAACAAAGCCATATGACTTTGGTTCCTCTTTTCTGTCTCCAGAGCTGTTTACCACTGTCTGCTTTCTGTCTGGGCTCTTTGTGAACGCCTGAGTGCATACATGCATTTTTATGTGCTCTGGTACAGACTGTTGTAATAGTGGCTGGGTGTGCTTGTGTGATGTTTTGTTTCCTGTGTTTGAAGTTGCGCAATGCTTCCATTGGCACTCAGCCTGTATACCATACCTCACCTCAGGCCATTCAGAAACATAATGAAAACACACTGTATTTTACCCATGGTGCTGACAAACTACTCAGCTCTTCCATTCCTCTTTTTATTACTTGTGACTGTAGTCATGCCATGTCTTGCAGAGGTAATCAGGCTGCAAACTTTTATCAGCAGCCAAAACATTACAACAGTGGGGAAGGGAAGTTTAATTTTAACATGTTTAGTATTAGAGTTTATCCAGTTGTTGATTTTGATGCATTCCTTTGCTATTCTTCACTTATTCGCTACCAGTGTGTGGATGGGTACATAGTGTGTGTGCTGTGCCCCTGTTGTGGTTTTAGTTTGGATGCTGTTGTCAAGTTTCCATCCAAATGTCGAGCAAATTTTAACCAAATTTCCAGAAAATCAACCAAAGGAAATGCAACTTAATGTGCATTTCCATCCTCTACTGTTATACGTATATTAGGAGTTGTACACATGGAGATGAACAGATGTTGGCGTTTCAGAATCAGAATCAGACTTTATTGCCAAGTAAGCTTGCACATACAAGGAATTTGTCTTGGTATATTGGTGCTAAAGAACAGTGATAGTAAACAAAGACAGATATAGAGAAGTAGAAGTAAGGTTAAGTTTCTCCAGTCAAGTAACATTAACTAATTGCAGAAGAAGAGAGCACAACAAGACGATGTCATAAAAAGACTTCAAACAACTGAAAACCACGCTGCCATTTTTTTTTTCATTGGTGTGGATGCACATCATGATATATTCAGGAAGTCTGCTTCCATTGCACTCATGTTTTTATCCTTTGCACCTCAGCCAAGCCTAAAAAATGTTGTGATGTTGAGACTTTAAAAAAAAAAAGTTCAAGCTTGAAATCTCTGTAATAATTCTGGGATTCGTGTCACTCCCCATTCAGGCCACTCCCCATCTCTCTGTCATTTTTCTAGGCCTACAATGCCCAAAATATATCTTTACAAAACAAAGAGATGTATTATCACATTCTATGTTTTATTCCAAGTCACTGTAAATGGCTGAATCTCAGTTATTCTTTATTGATGAGACTCAACAAAGATCAATGGACAATCTCTCTACTTTTAAATAAGTATCCTATATCATTACATATATAGCCTGGAGCTCCTTACCCATAAAACTAAAGTAAGCAAGTTAAACTTCAACTACCTAAATGTTACACATTTTATTTTATTAGACACAAATCACTTACATTTCCATTTTTATATGACACAGTTTACCAGCAGTAAAGTTTGCTACACCACCAGCAGTACATACTTGTACATAAGGTCACTGAGTTCTTCCTGCAGTATGTGTCTGACTATTTGCAGCCTGACAGATATGTTGTCTACTGGCTACACTCCAAAAGGTCAACTTCAGTGGTCAACATGCATGATCTTCTTTATCTTTGTTTGGGGGATTGCATTAGCACATTATCTGAAGGAGCTGATTTCCCTGTGTCTCAATTATTGTTCCAGCACAAAGCTCAATCAGTAGGTCAGTCGATACAGATCAATCAGTCTGTGGGCTTTAGGTCGTTGGTCCCTGCCTATAGGTATGCAAAGCCACTAGTTAGCTCAATGCTCCTTAAGCAACATTTCAACTTCTTTAATGATTGTTGTTTGTCTATTAACAACTAACATTATCCCATTTGACACATTATAAAACAATGCTACCAGGCATTTAATCAAATGCTTACTAACTCCATTGGATAAGGTGACATTTGACTGAAGTGAAGGGGAAATGGCACATGATTGTTTTGAGAAGTGAGATTTAAACTACAGATTTTAAAACTAGTTTGATGTCAAACCTCCCACAGAGAAAACCTGAAGGCGCTGGGAGCATTAAAGGATTTCTATGGGTGCTAATGGCTTTGAATAAATTCAGATATGTGCTGGCTGATGAAGATGTAAGGCCAAGACAACTGACAATGTGTAAATGTGTCAGTGTCGAAGGACTTTTCCAGGGCTGCTCATGATAACGAAGGACAAAGTCTCCTTGTCATGTGGCTCACTGCGTGTGCGAGTGAGTGTGTGTGTGTGTGTATGAGAATAATGGAATAAGAGACAGAGAGCAGGCCTGTCTGCACCAGGACAGTGCACAAACATTGCTAGTTTTAATTACGTCACAGGCAAGTGGCTGTAAAAGCAGGAAAATGTGGATTACATCATGCGGTCACAGTATACCCACAGAGAGCCTGTTATCAGGACAGTGCAGGCATGAATGTGCTCTCAATGCAAATAGCATGGCCTCACAGCCCTCTGTTAACCTGTCTGCTGTCTGCAGGCGATGAATGATTACTGATAGTTGGTTCAACAGGTTTACAGTGTGCTCCCAGTCATACAGACCTCAGTCAGTTTTCTTTCTCTTTCTCTTCTGTAGGCGACTCTGTTTGATCAGAGCCCGATTAACAGATAAAAACTTTTAAAGAGAAGTTTGAAGGAGGTGAAACAAATCAGAAGCAAATTTATCCACATTTTCATTCATTCATTTTTCAAGTAAAAGGAAAGTTCAAACATGTTGGGAAATACACTTGTTTGCTTAGCAAAAACAGGGGAAGTATAGGGAAACAGTTCTTATAGTTTGCAAATGATCAAATGCAAAAAAAAGTGTGCAAAGCCAGAAACTTCATGGTACAGACAGGACTTCTGAGCTGCAGTGTTCAGCTGTTGTTGGTCTGAAGATAGCTCCAATACATCAGTGGACAAGATGAGATTTAAAAAAAAAAAAAAAAATTTGTCACTAAATCCCATAAAAAGATAAAATCCAACAAGGAAGTAATCTTGCTGACAAGTATTGTGTAAATGTGTATTGATCCACTGCTGGAAATAGTCCTCAACAAATGCCCTGTTTCCTATTGCCTGAGTCATTTTTCTTTAAAACTACAATGCCCAGCTGTTTTAGGAAATCACTAAGCCTTTTTCAAAAAATCAGACTATATATTTGTAACCTGTTTGTAAGGATTTATGTCTTCAGTAGGAACCAAACAGGTTGGGACTGAAAAGTAAAGAAAGTACTAAGAGACACTGGCATTGGTTGCTCTAGGGGATGGAGTATATAAACATGATCCAGTCCTATTTTAGTGATATATACATACAATCACAGGTAAACATTATTGCGTTCACATTACATAAGATTCTACCAGGAGTGTATGCTTGTATTACATAAGCTACTATCTAGATTATTTAATCTTAAACTGGAATTTGTTTGATTGTTCGTATTTGTTCACGTGGCTGTTTCTTTCATGCTTGTATGTCGTACATTTACATTTGTTGATGTCTCTGTTGTGAAACCAGACAGCAGATGAATTAATGGGTTTGATTAACGTGCTGGAATGCACAGGGCGTAGCTGAGATTTGGAAGAAGCATAATTCCATCTTTAGTCTGCCTCTCATTCAAAAGCTTTGTAGTTGTTGGAAGAACTTTGATCTCGGCCTGCTGTCATAAATGAGGTGCATACTTTATACGTACACAGAGGGACACATTTGTGTTTATATTGGTGCTTGGTAGTTGTTTGCTTTGAGTGCCACTAACTGAATCTAATTTACCATTACATCTCTGGATCTGTTCCAGCTCCAGTGTCACATGTTTGTACCTGACACTGCAATGATGTTGACTCAGCAAATTTCCTCATTCTTATTTTTTTATTGGCCTTAAACAAATGAAGTGCTCACACCATGTGCCAGATAGTAAAATGATGCACAATTATCCAAGGTTTAAAAAGATCTGTATGGCATAGCAAATAAGCTGCAACGCAACAAAAGGTCCTTCACAAGGCGCTTTGCACTATAAGCTTACTTTTCATGTGTGTAGGTCAAAGGTCACAGTGCCGACACCACTGTCTGGTATGAATGAGGGCTGCTGTGTACTTCTTTCCCCTTACTATCAGACTTTAGAGTCTTTTCGAGTTTTTCGGTCATGTTGATAAAAACAACACAACACGAAACACAACAATTCTTATCAGAAAGTCACACATGTTGAAGATGGCATCTAGTGGTGGAGACAGACAGTGTGTCGCTCACCTGGCTTCATAAATCAGCATTCAGTGCTAGACTTAAGTCTTCAAAGCAAGCAGATACCAGTATCCTGTTTGACAGAAATGGCCTCTGTGACACTAAGTCAAAAGGAATTCATGGTATGGGAGGAACTCTGCGGTATGTTGTATAAGCCCTAGCAACTGTTTGTTAGCCAGTACACAAACCTCCAGTCAACAGGTCGTTCTTGGGAGACAGGTTTGAAGGTAAAGGGTAATAACGCGCCCATCAGCACAACCTTTGTTTGGCAAATGATTTGCACATGCGCTACTCCTCTTTTGCAATGCAAAATTAAAGCATAAGTAATTCCACTCCTGTGTAATTACAAAGACTCAGCAGCTACGTCTGGTCTCACATGGCTTTGACTTCTGTAGTTTCAAGGTCCATTTCACAGATTTCAGGCTGTATACTAGACACTAATACTGTCTGTATTTGTCATAAAACTACACCAAATCGTCCACCTGACGAGTCACCTTGACCTCACACTCTCAGTTTTGTCTGGTAATGTCAGTGGTTATATAATGACCCTGTGTTTGCATCATCTAGAGAAGGACTTTGAAATAAATAAAGAGCACAGAGTGAGAGTACAGAGGCCCTGGCTTTAACATGCCTCCTGGGTAACAAGTGGACAGTACAGGTATGAATGCACCCAAGATGTGTTGAGAACGCGTTGGGGTCAGATCACTCAGACCACATTCAGAGGTGGTCTGGTCTGCAAATGGTTCCATTCTTTTAGCAGTGTGTACCCCAATGTGTCCTAGATGTTTTCTGCGCAAGTCAAGGTACACATTCATTCTTACTCATTTAGCTGCTTCTCAAATCACATAAAAACTGCTGTTTGTTGCTAGGCAGACTGAAGATGTGTTTTTCAAGTTTCTCAGTTTAAAGTTCTCACACTCACAGGTAACAAGAGATAGATGCTGAAACACTTCATGGAGATAATCATGCAAATTTAAAGACTGTTGTTACCAACTCGCAGCCAACTCCAGAACCAACTGCCAACCACATCACACTCACACACTGTTATGTGCTACAACTTTTATGTGGAATCAGACCTGTCGTGTTTCATCTAAACCCCTCTTGTGATACATTGAAATTTTTTTTGTGATTATACATCTAAATATTGTGCCTTTTTTCAATATTTTCTTGTGTTTAATATGCATTATTGTGTTAAATATTAATGTGATGTTTAATACTCATATCATATCATATCATTGATCGGTGAGCATTCTGTTTGTTTTGTATTATTGTTTACAATATTATTGTTTATATATTACAACGTGATATTGCAATCCAGAGTACCTGCTGATCCAAGCCTTTTCTTTTTGTATCCCACAGCTCCATCCCCCCTTTTCTACTTTGCCAAAAATTATACCAACATGCCAAGTTTGCTACAAGATAAGAAAATACTCTGGACCTTCTTTACATCCAAGTTGTTGCTGCTGATGAAAGATTGCTCGCTCTTACCCTTAAGACTGTGTGGTGTTTGTATACCTATTCTATGTTACACTTAGGTCTATGAGGAACGGCATTTTGTTTTCCTGTGTGTATGTCAAGCACATATGTGGGAATGACAATAAACCTGAACTTGAGAATGAACCTGAACCTGAACCTGACATTAACCTTAAAGTACATCTGTGCCTTTCATTATAATAGGAAGCTTCATTTGAGTGGTTTCTTCTGCTCACTGGTGCTAGGACTAGGACTTAACTGGAGGGTGTCATTTTTTATATCTACACATGTAGTTTCTACTTAGGTTTAGAAATGGTTACCTAGCCTGCGCAGCAACTCTGCTCAAAACTATGGAAATGGACTTCCAAAGCTGAGTGGTTAACAATTCAAATATAGAGTAAGGTCTTGTAGATTTCTAGCAACTGAGCTAAGCTAACCATTCCCACATCATTAAACCCGCTTGAAGAAAACATGCAGAATTCAGTCTATTTTTCAGTATCAGAAATGACATTAGCTTCTAACACTGCCCTTAGGGGCTACACACTGTCTTCTCTATTGGGCTCTCTTTAGTCTTAGTGTGATTACAGGTCAGAGCAGCAGGGAGGGAGAGACTGTTCCTCAGAATATGCAATAGCATTAAGTCAACCCTTGAAAGTTATTGTGCCACTGTTTTGTGTGCTTACATTAGTTAGTTAGTTATTAGTAATTAGATTTAGTTGGAGATTAAGTTGGAGCATACAGGGGTGGGGCATTAGATATTACACAAATTAAATTGGTACACAATTATTACACAGCAAATTTCACATGCATGCAGCTTGCATGATGTAGCATTATGTTGTTCCCTTAAAGTAACCACAGCTTCATTATCTCAGTGTTGCTTACTAAGTTGTACATTCCTGTGGTTTATTCAACAGCCCTCTGCCCATGCTCATGGGTAAAATGGTTGTGATAAGATATGATGCAACAGGATAAGAAATTCTGAGCAGAGAAACTCTGAAACAAGACTAGGAACCTTCAGCCATGCTAGCAGCCTGGTGAGGCTGTACGTAGGCACAGCTAACATCAGTATGCTGATTTTTAGCAGGTATACTTTTAACTATGGTCGTCATTAGTTTTGTGTGTTAGCATGCTAACATTTGCTAATTAGCACTTAACAGAAAGTATAGCTGAGGTTTAAGGGAAAGTGAATGGTACATGTAAATTTGACAACAGCCATTCCCGTAGGTGTTGAGACATTTGACTGAATGAATGAAAGCTTTGACCTGCTGGTGGTGGGAGAGGAAAAGTCAGGGGAAGTCATTATGATTTGTCCTCAGGGTACCTGTCTATTCAATAGTTGTTGAAATGCTTCAGCCTGGACCAAAATTCCGGTCCAGCCAACTGACAATGCCATCCATGGAGATGTACTGCTAGCATGGCTGAAGAAATGGAAATTGTGTATTTTATTACTATTGATTATTTTAATGGTATTAATTAATTGATGTTTAACTTGGCTACATGGGGGCAGCAGAAACAAGTTGTAAACACAACACTGAAATATTTTGATCTCATAAAGTTGACAGGGAATGTGTTAGCAAACAGTTGCTTATTAACACATCCAGCTGACACAGGACAACATTAGCATTAACTAAAGCTAAAATGTCTGGCTTTTTAGCTGCTAAATGCTCCTCTACCTCCACTAGCTTGTCACTGACTTTGTCTGCCATTTGATGCAAGTGGGTCTATCAGAGATTTAGCTGCTTCCAGAGGCAAGGCTGATTAGAGTGGAGAGAGTAAACCAAAACAGTAAAGTTGTAGCTGTAAAAACCAAAACAGTGAGGTGAAAGACACTAAAATGTGTCATACAGCTGAGGAGAGTGGCTAAGTCAGGTGATAATTCTCTACGGATTTGACACCACAAGTGACACTTTTTACATTACACAAAATCATTTGACCCATTATTAATATTTTAAAAATGGGTAGAGCAGCTTTAATGTTATTTTGTCCATTTAGTATTTACTTTTTTGTTTTCCTGTTGATGATCACAATCTAACTTTTTTATGTGTCACAGCATCACAAGTTGAAAGCTGACATAAACAATATTCAAACAACCCATTAATCAAACAGTCATGTGTATAGTAGCCTTTCAGCAGTCCCAGTGGTACTGCGGTCCCTCCATAAACCAGTGACGCCCCATGACGGCTACAAGGACAGGAAAACACTCGGTTAAAGTTTAGAGACAAAGAGCAGCAGTGTGTATATCGTGTTTCTGCTGCTGTAAGTCAGGCCACGAGATGAGCTGGACACCCTGGCAGCTCATATGACCAGAGATGTGTGGCTTTAAAACAGAATGAGGTATTCATAACTGCTCTACCTCCTCACATGGACACAGCTGAGCAGTGTGTGTGAGGAGTTTGGTGTAAACCTCTGGCCACAAATATCCTGCATCGACACACAATTTGAAATAGGCACTAAGGAAGAATCTTTGTCCCAAAATTAGACAGTAGTAATATGAAACTTTTGGTGCCATTTTTGGTTTGTGGTTCTTTTTAATGATTTTATCATGAAAACACCCAACTATGGAATGTCTCCCTTTCAATTTATTGATGGAGTTGATCAGTCCTCTGTACTATCAGGTCTATTTATTGAATGACTGAAAACATTGAATCTTTAAACCTGAAACAAAATGTTTCTAAATTTCTAAACCTTTAAATTACCTTCTGGAAATTTCAAAGAGGGTCAGACAGACGACTTCAGATGACATTTAGTGGGTACATTTGCCCCAGAGTTACTCATGAAAATCTAATTATTTTGGCCTTGTTTTACTTCCATAGCTCCAAGTCAGTAATAAGTAATAAGACCAACACCTTGGTTGCCAGATTGTTAAACATCTACAGTCAACATACAGTACATTTGTTAGAAAGTAATCTATAAAATATCTGAAAACAAATTATTAACAGTTAATAAAGTCATTTGTTATGACTGTTTTGGGTTTATAAAGGCTTGGACATGGCAGTTCACTCTCAATTCTGGGGACACATATCTGTAGTAGCAATTCTAAACCCAAGATCCATTTACTTAGCTATTTTTGTAGCTCTCGACCATCTCCCATGGCCTGCTTCAGAGCATAAAACTAAAGGAAGTGGTAACAATTTATCATACAAGCTATAAAAATGCCATGATGTGTTTGTTCTCTGCACATTATTTAATGCCAATTAAACTGTAAGAACATATAATAAGACAAATCAAAATAGAGCAGAACACATGTCCAACAACATTCAGTGCAATCCTCACCCCACCATACTTTTCCTTCCCACCTGTATCTCCTGACTCCAGAGCCACATCCTCCTCCACCCTGGACACCTAATCCCCATAAGCCTTTATAATGCCCTGGACAGAGGGAAAGAGAGAGAGTGAGAGAGAGGAAGTGGAGAGAGGAGATTCTGAGCTTAATGACCTTGCAAGCCGATTACAGGCCAGCCACGTTTCACAAACAGCACTGTGAGGCCTCAGACTCAGCCTGCACTGTCAATCAACTACAGGCACATAGAAAAGAGAGGTCATGCATATGGCAGGGGCGATTATTTTGATAGCGGTGGTGACAAACCTCTGCTGTACATTGTTAATGTGCCAGTCAGAAATACCTTTTTTAATGCTGGTTTTTGTAAAAGAGAATTTATCTGCCACTAGAGGGCAGCACAGGTGTTCTGAAATTACACAACTGCCCCGACTGGCGAAAGTGTGTTACTTGGCCAGTGCTCCCTGGTGGGGTGATATAGTGATGACCTGACCTAAAGGCAGAAAGTATCACAGAGGTGGATTAAGAAGCAGCGTGATGCCTTTGATTAGAGGATTAACAAACTAGCTGGTCCAAAAGTTTCCCCTCCAGAGTCTTTGAATCTCTAAATCCCTCTGTTGTTTTTGTGATACCTGGCACCTCAGAGGAATCCGGTGTTAACACAATGCATGTCAGATATCAACTCTAGTACAACATAGAGCTGTTGTGTGATTCCCCTGTCTTCCCTCATTTGGTTTTTATAAAGATCCTGTTGTTTTTGCGTTGGCTTTTGACACGGACTCAACTCGTACTCAACACCCTGTGTATGACCACCAAGACGTTAGCAAGACGCGGTTTGCAACATACTTGTGTGTGGCTACTTCTAGTTTCACATGCATGGCCTCCTATTCTAGTTAGACAGGAAATTTACTGAGTAAGGCTATTTGACCACCTGCTGCTACCTTAAAAATACATTTCCTATCATACACCATCTTCCTTCTTCTTCCTCTTGTTTCACCATACAAATACATATTTTTTTGCGACCACAGAAGCATGCAAAAATAAATTAGAGAATATTGTGTTGCATATTTGCACCTTTTAATGCTTTTCAGTTGTTATATAATGCACATGAATTGATAGGTTTTTTGTTCATACTCATTAGATATGCAAAGTTTTGTCATATTGTACTCATATTCACTCCTTTTTCTATGTTTCAGCGTTACCTTGCTGCTTTTAATGTCTCTTTACTGTGTTTTTAAACCATGCTTTTGTGTTGTAAATGTATGTATATCCATTGTTTTGCCACTCAGAGAAAAAATTCAGAGAAATACTTTGAATGGTTTAAGGAACTACATTTTAAGGAGCAAAAAATTAAATCTTGATTACTATACATTTTTGACTTACCATGCAATGGGTTTTGAGAGTTTTGTAACATCCCAAGAGGGTATTTCAGGATGTCCATCCAAAGCAGAGTATGTAAAAGAAACTATTCACAAAACATAGTTTGCATTTTAGTTACTTCTTTTTTCAGCTTCACTCATAGTGATTTCATGTTAGTCACAAAACACTTGACAACAGTGCACAGGGAGGTAAATTACTTTATTCAAAAAACAGTTACTATAAGGATTTTGTGGTCCTGTTGCCACCATTTGGCACCACCCGAGGGTGCGGTCGATCTGCTCACTTCTTGGGACAGCGGTTGTGGCAGGCGCAGGTCAGAGCAGCTACCAGCACCACAAATTCATTGAAGTCGATCTCAGAGTCTCCGTTAAAGTCCAGACCGTTCAGCAGCTTGTCCACCTCATCTGGGTTCTTTGCTGCCTGCACGGACCAACAAAACACCGTCAGTGCTGCCGGATATTGTCACAACACTAGATAAAAGTACCTTCTCTTCTCTCGTCAACCTCTTTTTACAGCCAAATCTAACCAACCATTAGTATCAAGTGTGTTTTATTCAAGTTCCAGATAGATCTTTGGGCAGAGAGATGGCATTGTTGTTGAAACTTGTTGCTGAGGCAGGCTGTGGAGATGAGATTAGTTCTTCAAAAGTGTCAAAAATGCAAACTGCAACTTAAAAAAATTCAATAATGCATAGCTGCAGAATGGGGAAACAGGTAAAAGTACATAGCAACATAATTTTTTAAATTGTTCTACACCACCAGTGAATACATTTGACTTCTTTTTATATATACACAATGCAGAATATAGTAAGTTTAACAGCACAGATATCCCTCCCCAGGGGTGTACAGTACCTTCAGCAGTCCAGGCATCTCCTTCTCCAGCAGAGCCTTGGCCTCAGCTTTGGACAGGGTGTCCTTTTTACCCTCACTGGCAGAGTATGTATCAAAGGTCTTCATCAGGAGGGCCATGGCTGTCTCTAGCTGGGTCATGGTTGCTGCTTGAGAGGGTGGTCAGTACGGTAAAAAGAGAGGAGCTGCACAGGTGAGCAGAGCAACAGGTGTGTCAGGAGTGGAGGAGGAGAGAGGCGACTCCTTTTATACCTTTTGAAAAA
This sequence comes from Lates japonicus, assembly GCA_033238685.1. Taxonomy (NCBI): domain Eukaryota; kingdom Metazoa; phylum Chordata; class Actinopteri; family Centropomidae; genus Lates; species Lates japonicus. The sequence continues at coordinate 1,359,428 of BRZM01000066.1, read as the reverse complement.
TGGGTTTGGGACCAGTGATAAGACATGGTTCAAAAGATAAGGTAATACCGGCATTAGTGTTTGATGAAGGTGGTGGCTCCAACTGTGTAGACATAACCTCAGTCTTACAACGCCCAGTGTACACATTACCTCACAAACCATACAGCCCTTCAGTCATTTATTTATTGATTTAAAGGGAGGTATTGTCATTAACTAAAACCACAAAGCCATTTAATTCTGTGATTCCCTAAATCTGAGGCAATCATAACATAGTAATAATTTCACTGTGATAAAGTGCGTGCTGGTTGTCACTTTGGTCATCATCACTTGATGATACTGGAACACATTTAATGTCACTGCATCTGCTGTGGTTGGTGGTTGTCTATGTTGCTGTGTAGGGGTGGACATGAACCACAAGTGGAAACTTGTGAAAAGCTTCAGCTGTGTAAAAAGGACATCGGAGTGTGTGTCAGCTCGCATGTTTCTGTTGTCTCTGGTACCCTGACCTGGCCTGGTTTCCTAGAAGCAGTGCTCTGTTACAGTACATATGCAGTATATGTTGTGTTGAAGCATCTCTCTGGTCACACAACCAGTAACTCAGCTGCAGACGAACATGGTGGGAAAGAACTATTATATATACCCCAACATCATCTGCAGTATATATGAATTTAAGATGTTGTACATGAAATATCAACTTGTCTGAAATGTTACAGGCACATTCTAACAGTATTTCACAAATATGCATGATATTGATATGCATTAAAGCAATTTACAGTATTACTGTAACCCACTGCTGTGGTGAATCTCTATGTACAAAGGTGCAAACAAAAGAAACAATGCGAAAGCATGAGAAAGCTTCAGTCAGAGAGCACGGTGGTTAACACCTTTTGCAGGGTCCTGTGAATGGGTATGCAGGTAAGGGGTAACATGGTGTATACTGCGTGTGAAGGAGAGTCTTTCTGTAGCCTTTCACACACTTTATCAGTCTGGCTGACTCATTGGGTCAATTGTTTCTGTATTGAAAAAATTCTTTGCAATCAATAGGCGCCAATCGGGCGAGTATTTATTAACTTATTAATGATTATTTTCTCGTGACTCATAATACATTATCACTGTCATAAGTGGTTATGACAGTCACTTAGATAAAGAAATGTGACAGAAATCATCTGTGTGCCGTAGTGCCATCCAGTGTGCATGCTAACAATTTAGCATACAATACATTAAAGAACTGTAAGGAAGACAGTTAGCATCACTGAGAGCAAACTAAAGTCTCACTTAAAGTTGGCAGAAGAGAGATGTGATGTTGAAAGTTTTTGGTCTCATTTGTGACCTCAGCACTCTGCACTGGATGTTCCTCCATGATTTGGTCACGTTAGCATTCCTTACGCAAAACTTAAGGGGAAAATGAAAGTGTATTACCTGTTATTCAGTGGCACAGTGTTTGTACAAAAGTACCGTTACAGTCCCACAGATGCCTACCATCTGTCTGCAGTGATACATTGTTGCATGGACTTAAACGAACGTTTAAAACCAGGATTACACCATCTGCACCAGCCACTTCCTACCATACTATCAAGTGCAGGAGACAAGAAGCACAAAATGAAGTGACATAGTCAGTGGAATATTTAATTTCAGTACTGGTTTTTTCCCCAGGAAACCATTTTTGTTGGAGGACACCTTTTGGAACAAAAAAACTGACACTTACCTCCTACGGGTGTTCAGTCACCAGTTGGGCTAATTTCTGATCTACTCATCACATCCTACAAGTCTGATAGTTAGTAACTATCTTAGAGCAGCAACCACTTCATGTTTTCTGTGCTGTTTGAATACAATTATTTTACAAACACCATGCTAATGCATTAGCATCTTGACTGAACACAACTATTTAGTTGAGGCACAGACCAAAGACTTAACAGTTTTTTGGTTTGACAAACAGATGTAAGTATCATGTTCAGCATGGTGTAATCCTTTAATGGCAGAGGATCAAGAAATATACTCTATGTCAGATCTCCTATTCTTCAGGTGTGTAAAGAGCATGTCTGCATTTTCTATGCGTTGGCTAATATTAGCAGCTCCTACTAACACTGATTGTATCTCTGCTTTCAGTAATGCTAAAAGGAGCACCTAACCTGAAATGCAGAGCACATGTATTGTGAGGTGAATGTTGTGAAGATCATGATCGCAAAACGTGGTCTCAGCAAAATGAGTCTGTATTTATCACTCAAGATTTTATCAGTTTTGCGTGCCTTGTGTGATGAACATACACAAAAGGCTGGGGAGAAACTACGTCGACCGCCACAGGCACCGTTTCCACTTCCTGTCATTGACCTATAATGCAGCGACCCCATCACACCACAGTTTCCACTTACCGTCCTTATTGTAAGCTGAGCTCTTTGCTACAGCATCAATACCACTCACTAATGGGGACCACTAACTGGTTGGTAGTATGATTGAGTGAGAATAAAATTAACTACTTTTCTCCTTCCAGTCTAATACAAGTAAACCTGTCTATGTGGACATACACCTCATCATTATTGAAATGAACTTAGACCAGGAAGATGGACAAGACATATTTGCACTCTTAACTCATAAAATCTTGACATAATTCACTTAAAGGTGAGTAAATTAATGTACATTATATACATGCAGAAAAGTAAGCATAGAGAATATTAGAAGAAATGAAGAAATTCCACTGCTTCAGATCCTCATCTGCTTTCTTTTGTCTGAACACGCTCAAAGTAATCACAGGACTCATACACTGGCACCTGACACTGAAAGAGAGACAGAGAGAAAAAAACACAATGATTGCAAATTCACAGACTTTATCAGTGTGGTATAGCAGTACATAAACATGTGTCAGATAAGGCTGTAAAACTTGGGGTTTGTGGTGTTCAATGGGTAGAAAACCTTTGTTAATGAGTAGGTGTGATCAATAGGCACAAGTAGTCAGAAACAGGATGTCAGTTATATTTCATAATAATGTCTCAACACTGGAAGTTACAGCTTTTAGTACGGCTGTATGACACACACACAAACTGAGTGATCCCAAAACACAGAGACTTCTTTAAGCTACAACACAGCCCAGTACAACAGCCCTGTATTTAATCCTAGTTAGTTATGACAGTGTATCAAGCCAGTTATCTATGGCCTTGTTTTACCAGGTTGCATTATATTGCCCCTACATAAAAAAAAACCTTACAATATAAAGTTGTCTAACAGAGCAACACCACAATGTGGAACCATTAAACATATAGCTGTGTGTAAAAGTATTAAAGAATGACTCCTGTATTTTTGAACCTGGGTAATTGCCCATGTTTTTGGGGATAGGGACAAAAATCTTTTGGACAAGGTTTATCTCTGTAGGAATCCCATCCCTAATTTTGTCAGCGGCAAAAACAAGCACTTCAGTGGATTTACTTCGACGTGGACAGTTGCCCATTGGATTACATTGCACGGTTCAGCTAAATTAGCAGTTTCGACGACTATTTATTATTATTTTATCTTTTTTAAAATCTATTTTACCGTATAGATATATTTTGGACACTCATTACTACACAAAAGAAAACAAGGATATCGTGACTCACAGGAATAAAATGCTGGGCAAGCCAGATAGCATGCGTTGACAGATAATTCAATATCGTGCCAAAGTGGAATGAAATGTGATTCTACAGATGCATATTTCAACATCACCACCATCACGCCTTTTCTCATGTCTCAGCTGAAACTTGTATTGACCCCCTCAATTGAAAACTATGCTAAAAACAATTTGGAAACTTCTGTTAGGTTATTTAAACAATTAAAGTCAGACACCGAGACTGAAAGGGTTAGAGCCTGAAATGGTTAAACAGTGCGCGAACTAAAAACAAGAAAAAAAGAAAAAGAAAACACTTTTACTGTTACTCTACATGTCAACTCACCCACTCAGTGGAGCCTGTGGAGGAGTTGGTGCTGTGTTTGTCCATCTCTGCCACCTCAGAGTCAATGTGGGGAACCTCATAGATCACCCTGGCTGTTTGTGCTGAACCAGTGGGCCACACACACACACAGAGAGAGAGAGAGAGAGAGAGACAAAAAATGATTAGCAGAAAATGCACAAAATGAAACTTTAATATATAGAAGCAGCACAGTTTTATCTTAAAATGAATGGGAATTGCAGCCACCCGAGTTTGTCTCTATCACTGTTTACCTGTGCTACTAGTACTACTACTGCCATTACTACTACAAATCTACTACTACTAATACTTCATCCCACTTTCTGTTTTATATTCCAACTTATCCTTTGTCACAGGGATGGTGTTGGGTGTGGAACATTTATACACCTCAGTCAGATCACCAGTTGGTGTGGACTGTACCAGGAAACCACCTCCGAATTGTCTTGGCAGAAATGATGTGAATTGACATACAGCACATACAAGCTGGATATGTGTCACCCATATAAACATCAAACACAAATATGCTAGCAGGAGTCTCTGATAGAAATTGGGAAACTGTGGTGTCTGAACACTTTATTCAGGGTGATTAGATGGATTGACTAAAGCCAACTGAGTAGTAACTATAGCAGGTGTTCACGCAGCTAGCGACCAAAGCGCTGGTAAAGGCGAAACACCACAGGCAAAAACATTGTTTTTCATATACTGGTCAATTTTGTGATTTCCTTAACGAAAGAGCACAAAATCTTTGATTAGTGGAAAGAGAATGTCCAAAATAAACTTTTAGGCTTTTACTTACTTTACACTTATATCTATTTGCGTCTGTAGATTTCAAATACAATACATCTTTAAAGGCCGTTTTCTCAAAATGAGTTTAGTCTCGTACACTGAGCTGGAAATCTCCACTTCAGTAGCACTTACATACACCAAACTTTCCATTTTTATTCCTATGTATATTCTGAAGGTATTGGTCATATATCATTCATAGTCTGAGCCATTTTATTTTTTAAATGGCTGTTGAAAGTATTTTCTGATTTAAGGAGCGATAAAAAAAAGATATCCAAAATCCCCACTGTAAAAACCTCTCTCTAATACTCTCTTTGACTCTAATATGTCAAACTAAATGAAAGAAGAATTTTGAACCTAGCTATATACAATGTTCAGATTTCTATTCTGGAAATGTATTTAGATTAGTACATATTTAATTACATAATGCCTCATTTGTATATATAAACATAACATTTCAGAAAACTAATTGTCTTAATGTAAGTAATCAGCTGGAGAAATGTCATGATGATATCTATTATTTTGCACTATTCATCTGTTGTGTCTCGCTGAACCAGATGTTTTCATCAGACATAGAAACCAAAACAGAGCTAAAAGGAATATTGGAGGTGCATTCACTGACTGGCCAGAAACATGATTCTAAATGAATGCTAATATTGTTTTGTGTCTGCTAGATGTTTTCCTAAAAATCTGCTTTGGATTGCATTTTAAAGCGTACAGCATGAATAACACTCGAGCTGTGATGTGGCCTCTGTAGACAGCCAGGGTGATTAAAATAGAAGTGTATGTGTTCCATCAAACACATATGAGGTGTATAACTGAAAAATGTGGCTGATTAGCTTTCTGTGTAGACACGCTGTTAAAGTAGCTTAGAATACACCAATATCTATGACTTCATGTGATATTAATAATGTTGTCTAAATGTTCTCTTCTTTTAAACCTTTATGGCGACTGGTTTTTACTGCTTCTTCAACATTTTTGCTGTTGGTTTTTAACACCGTGGACTAAAGCGGTGTTAGTCTGTCACTGATCTTTCTCTGAACTCCTACGTAACTCAAAGACTCTCTGTACCAATCTGTGTCTTAACCTAAGTTTAGAAAATTTTGTATCATTTCTCAGCGCCAGTGTCAAGCTTTACTAAACTTATTTCTTTTAGAAATTAGGGCTGAAAATTAATCAAAATATGATCAAAATCGCAATGTGGCTGAATGCAATATCCAAATCAGAAATGCCCAAGCCTACAAATCTCACTCTTCACATGTAATCGAACAAAAATCACATTATCATCATTTTAAGATTTTTTTTCAGTTTTTTTCTGTTAGAGATACTCTGGCCCCTTCATTAGATTCATCTATCTATTATCTGCACCGCTTATTCTTAAAGGTCGCGGGAGGCTGGAGCCAATCCACTGCATTAGGTACACCCCGAAAACATAGCACAATCCAGTATTACAGCTCAGTCATAAATTCTACCTTTATATTGATCAATTTTGACTGACCCCATCAGAGAGGTATTATTTTACTATATGTTTATTATTATCGTTGGAGTTTGCCATAGTGTTTCTAAATTTTGGCTCACCCCAGTTACAAATAGGATAGGGCAGAATATTCTGACCGCCTTAGTCTGAGCATGGCGCCAGTCTGTACATATCACTCTGTTGCGCGGTGTCTGCTCCATTCTAGTCAGCACTGGGTTTATTTGCCTAGGTTTTTAGATGTCCATCTGGGACATTTCTGAAACAAGTGGAATTTTATTTCTGGCATTCAGAACCTTGAAAAAATACATTAAATTAATCATATAGATTACATGTGATATGAAGCATCTGTTTCCAGAATCAGTGTCTCAGTTATTTTGGTTACTTCAAGGACTTTGCTATTTACATTTCTACTGAACAAATCGTCATTATGAAAACTTTGTTATGTTCCCTTTGTTATGTCTGTAATACCTTCCCCCGTCTCTGCCTGCCACAACTGGCACGTTCTGTAGCCTGCTTAGAGGGCTGTAATTTTCTCGCTGCTGTAACTGAAATAACCATCCCAAACCTCCTGCATGTCACATACCCCAGAGTAAATTCGAAACATAACATAGTTTCATGTTGATAGCCGGACTGTTCTTCATACTGGCACCGCCAGGTGGGAAACAGGTGGGATCTGGTGGGGCAATTACTTAGCCACTACAGGCCTGGCCTTAGTCAGCCGGGTCTGTTGGCTACGGGTGATAGTCACCTGGATGTACCAAGCACAAACGGTATCTAATGATGGTACAGGAAGGTGATTTATTTTCACCCATCTAATGCTGATTCGTTCACGTAGATTAGAGGATGTCTCAGTTGCGCCTCAGAGATAGGGAAGAAACATAATTTTCTAAATCACCCCACAGTTTTTCGTCAGATGGATACCAATTTTCAAAATGCATTGTCATTGGCTCATCAATCATAGGCAACAATGCCTCAGGCTCTAGATCTGGTGGCAATCACTTCTGCGTAATGTGGTAATATCACACCAGCCGCCCTCTGGTCTTATAACGCTGTGATGGCTGCTTACGCATTTCATTGGTAGATTGCCGACTGCGTCTCACGGTCACTGCTGGATGCTATCTACAGATCCTCTCACGCGATGTTCCGAAAGGTCAAAGTTGAACCAGTATGAGACTCAGTTCTTAAGTTCTTGATGGCCAGTTCTTCGAAGCTGGCGGAGACTCATTTATAACTGCTGTGCAGTTTTTCCATGGTTAAGTTAATCTATCAGACTGTCCTTTGGCAGCGGCTGGTATTCCTATCATCCCTCATCCAGAACGTAAGTCTAGGTGTCACAACAAATGCGCCTGGTGGAGCACTGTAAAGAGACAGAGATACGATGCTTCGAGGTCCTGGGGCCATATACCTCATCTGACAGAAGATAAACATCACAGATTTTAATGGGCCTAATAGTCTGGGGAGTATACCTTTACTATTTTGCTCAGCTAGAAACATTTAGAAACATAGTAGTCAAGTCCTGTAAAATATTCAAATTACTAATGTATGTATAAATTTGAGAACCGAGCCTTACTAAGCATTCCTATATTTACCTGTCACGATCAGGCCTGCGTTAATCCTCAGCGTATTATTATCGGCGTACAGCAATGAGGCTTTGTTCACGAGTGCAGCATTTTTCAGCACAAGACAGGGCAGATGCCAATGTGGGTCGTGTTCCGCCTCCAAGATGAGAGGCACAGGAGGGCCAGCAGGAGCTGCTCAGTGACCTCTCTTACTCACATGTGCAAGAGCAATGAAGGGCAGACACCTCAGACGTGAATGAACATCCCATCCAGACAGAACCTGAAATATCACAGAGACAGGAAGTGTTTTACCAAGACTATTTTAGGAACCATTAAGAAAGAAAAAGGGGAAAAAAACTTTACGAATTTAAAAGTTTGTTAATTTATATCTTGAATGTTCCATTCCATAAACACACCACCCATATATTTTGGGTCTGAATGTGGCTGTGTCCAGTCTGTGAACCAGGTTCTCTACTATGAGTCTTTGAACTTGTTCCAAGGTGCCCAGGACAAACACTTGAATCAGCTTTTCAGTTTGCTGTCATTTCTATTTTAACTGGTTTTATTTTTATTGTATTTTTAAATCTATTTTATTAGTTACTAACACATTTCATTCATTTTTATTTTCATGAGGCAGTGGTTCCAAACTATTTTACATTCATATTTGTTCTGTCTGTCATATCTAAAGCATTTGATTGATTGATTGATTGATTGATTGATGTTTGTTAACTGTATTTTATAATCATTTACTTTTCCATAATATTTGTTTTAAATAAAAAATTAAATGGTAATCTAATGGATCTCTACATAATTTAAATTGGTGCACTAAATAAGTTGCTCATTATGATAAACCTATTCTGTCAGCTTTTACAGCTGCAGAGACTAGTTACTTTTCTGCTTGGGCCCCAGAAATATTCTCTGTTTTAGATGATTTCATTTGAAGAAGAGTTTGAGGTGAAAAAGGGTTTGATTATCCAAGAATTTCTCCAGAAAGTAAAGATCAGAGAAAAAGTTACTCTGCTAAAATCTTTGACTTCCTCCATTTAAATGGGATGAGGATGATTGATGCCCTGCTACAGAAACAGCTTTGTATATTAGTTGTTTAATCACTTACCATCAGCTGTGTTGTCTCCTGTGCTCCCTCTGGTCTTAACTGTGATGACTGTACCATTTCCATTGACTGAATTATAAACTGGTATCTCCACAGTCACTATGCAGATGTCTCTCTGAATTCTCTCTTGTGATATTTGAAAAGGTCAAAGTTAAACAGTGATGAGACTCATTCTTCAGAGATTCTTGATGTTGATTCTTCAAGCTGACACTCATTTGTAACTGCTGTTTGATTTTTCAGCCAGTTAAATTTGACTCTATCAGACTGTCCTTCCCAGCAGCAGCTGATGTTCACTGTCTCCCCCTCCATCACAGAGACATCACGAGTCTGGGTCACAACAAGTGTGCCTGTAGATGAAACACCTATAAAGAGACAGAGAGATAAATTATATTGAGGTCCATAATAAGACCATGTATACCTCATCATTTCAGAAGATAAACATCACAGGTTTGACACTAAACAGAGACAGACAAAGACAGAGACAGATGTGATGTTAAAGGTTAAGTTGTGTTTCTACTTACTCCAAGATGAGAGAGCACAGAGAGAGGCCAGCAGCAGACTGCTCAGTAGAAGCTTCATCTTCTCACATTGTTTCACTACTGACTACTGACACTCATCTCTATATGGCTTCTCTAAGTCCCTCCCTACAACACAATAACAGACACAAAAGAAACACACAGGTCATCATCTTTTCTCCAAGGTTTCACTGCCTTTTCTGCAGAGAAGTGTGAAAAGCCACTTGTGAGCGTTTGTGTTCCTCATTGCTTTAGATAGAAACTAAGAAAGTAAGACATTGTAACTGAGATTGTGTGACACAGAGGTACTGTAATGGGTTACCAACAAAATAAATGTTGAGGAGAGAGGAAGTGTCAGTATTTCCATCAAAGAGAATTAATCAAATTTAAGTTTTTGTTGCTTCCATCTGTCTTTAAACTATGATTTTTATTTGACAGTTAGTTACTTAGTTATTACTGACGTAACATTATTATCACATTATTATTATTATCATTATTTGATAGTCCTGGTGGAAACTGGTACAGTTCACTTGTCATTAGATAAAGGGCTTGTACCGATCATCTGTATCCAGGGGTCAGATCCTTGGAGCAGGAGTGGGTGTTTGTTGCATGTGTTGCTGTTTGTCATGGTGTCTTATTTAGTACCAACAGGAGACCCTCCAGTGAGTAAAAAATAATAAAAAAGAAAAAAAGAAAGAAAATACACCCAAACATTGTTAAAACTGATGAGTTTCAAAGTCTGATGCTGTACTTCTATGTTTATTCAGCAATGTGTTAAGCACAACACACACCAGCAGCATCACATAGCTTTGAACAATTTCACACCCAGTCACACTCAGTTTACACTGGTAGCACGCACCAGATGCAAAAGAAGTGGTCATGGGTGTTTTAACACACTTCCCATCCATGCCTCTGTGTGTTGCAATGAACTTTGTCTTAATATTTTCTGACGGCCCTATCCTGTCTGTGGCACTCAGCCACACGTCTGTTTCTTGCTACTAAAAATGTAGCTCCTTAAAAACAACTCATTAACATATAGTTTCATATTCAAAAAATTCTCAGTCACTGCCTAAAACAGCTGGGCACCGTAGTTTTTAACAAAGGCATCTCAGACATGACAAAGTTGAGCCAAGGTTTGGGACTATTTTCAGCTGAGGCTTAATACACATTAAAGATGTTTTAGTGAGTATTTGGCGGCAGCAGGACAATATGTATGTGGGAATAAAGAAACACTACAGTGTGAGTCTGTGTTCATTGTAATGAAGCAACATTACATCAAACTATGTCTTTAATAGGTTTTAGATAATAATGGAGCTCTATGACGCTAAAAAGAGAAAAGAAAATATCATACGTGTCCCCACAAGAGTTTTAGCTTGCTAACATGCAAGCTAAAGCATGCTAATTCTTCAGTATATTTTGAGTTGAAATGTAGCCTATGGGTACGTTTAGTTGTAGGAGTAGCTTACTGATGGGCTAAAATATCTAACATATAACATAACATATAACATTTTTTTTGCTTCATACTGCATCATTTCAGCAGCTAAACCACTGAATTATTGACAATGTGAACATTTTGCGCCACAAATGAACGGCAGAGGTCACATGACATGTTTTAAATCCGTAAAATACACAAGTGATCTGAGTTGCAGACTCATTGTGTTTCTACTTACTAGAGGGCACATAAGGTGGCACGAGCCAGACTGTTTCATTTCACACTTCTTCACTGATCTCGTTGCAGCTACATCCTGCACACTCTGCACACATAAAACAAAGGGCTACTTCAAGGCTTCATCTTTATTTAGATGTTTCTCAGAAATTTTTGTAGAGGTGCGCAGAACTGCAAATTCTGCTCTCTCTCTTCAGGTAACAGCCTGGCAGGCAAGTTTGAAACAAGCTTTAACAGAGAGAGAGAGATTTGTTACTGATGTCAGAATGCAAATAAATGACAGTTGTCCAAGCAGAAGGTGGGGAAGGTGTTAATAACAGTTTGTGTCCTTATCCAGACAATGTAATCATCCAACATTTCATAGTTGACACTTCCTCAGTGTGCCACAGCTTCCATTTCTCCCTCATCTGTCTCCTCTTCCTCCTGCTCTTCCTCTGGTCTTTGGGCTGAGGTGGGCTGATTTCCAGTGGCAGCTGAAACATGAATGCACTGGTCAATGAGTCGCAATAAGCTGCAACATATGCCGCTAAAGCAGGGTCGAGACATCATCATGGTGGAGATTAGTGAAAGTTATGTTGTACCTGGTGTTTGTCGCTGAGCTTTAATCCCTAAACTGTAGAGGCAGAAGAAGGTTATGGCGAGAGCAAGGATGGGCAGGCTCCTCAGGATGTAAAGCAACACTTCCTCCTGGGGAGTGTCTGAAATTCCCCCACAGAGACAGCTGCTCAGTTACACACAGACTATCATTACCATGCTTTACCATGCTTTATATATATATATATATATATATATATGTATATATACACCTGACATCATCTACAGCCACAGTAGCAGTCTGTAATATATCCAGTTTCCCTTGCTAACACTTATGTTAAACAGACAGGTGACATCAGTTCAGGTCTATTATTAGATCTTTGCCACTATAAAGTTTGGCCTGAGAGTGGTTTTCAACAATGATATCCCATCAGCCCAGTTTTAATCACAAAAATGCAACAAGTGCAAAGTGGTAGGCTTTGGATGAACAGACTGTGTGGGCGTCTCTGTGTACCTGCTATTTTGGCTGCCCTGTCTGTAGCAGTGCAAAGTGCAAAGGGGTTGGGTGAAGTGGAGTATAAACTGTGTGTGTGGTGATTAATAGATCCACTCTCAGCCAATCACATCACAGGTCTCATAGCTCTGAAACAGCTGAGCCAATCAGAGTGAAATATGACGACAGCAGGCTTCTTCAGGATGTCGTGTCTGTATGGTGCAGAGTGGAACTATATGAACTCACAGGACCACAAATGCAGCTAATTAGTTCAATGATGATGGAAACAAATAGCCAAAAAGTAGCTTGGTGGTGCTGTTTATGTGATCTTAGTGCATAGAAAGTTGGAGAGGAGGCCATGACTAAAGTTCCAAGTTCTGACTGGTCTGATGTGTGTCGAGGTGTATCTGGTTATTCTGAAGCAGCCTGGTGTGACACTCAGGTGTGTCCTGCTGCCTTCAGATGGCTGCAGCACAGCCATGGGTAACACGTACTGCAAGAATCATTCTGATGTGTTTGGAGATAATAAGACAGATTAAGTAATGCTCCTGCAGCACTGGCATTACTTGAACCACGCAACAGGTGTAGCCAAAAACCAAAACCTGTAACCAAAGGAAATACTGCAGCTCACTTGTTCACAACAAAATCATTTCCTGTATTTGTCTTGTCAACAATTTTTTCATCTTGCTTATTTGTATTAATTGGTGTAGAAGTTAAATATTAATGTACATTTTGATCTAAGGGTTTATAAGGTGATATAATACCTTTATCTTCTAAAAGGACAACTCTTATTCTTAATAATAATATTTTTGTATCTGCACCATCCCTTGCATCCTTTTGCAAACCAATAGATTAAATACACTGTTACTGAGTGTTATGTGGGGCCAGTGGTGTTTCATCACCTACCATCAGCTGTGTGGTGATCTTTGTTGTCATCTGTGTTCTCTCTGGCCATAACTGTGATGATTGTACCATCGCCTCTGGCTGAAGCATAAACCGGTACCTCCACTGACACTTTGCAGATGTAGTGTCCTGAATCCTCTCTCGTGATACTCGAAAAGGTCAAGGTGGCACAGTTACATTGTTCCTTTTGCAGAGATCCTTGACACACGGTATTTGAGCTCACATTCATTTCTGTGTGATTTTTTAGCCAGTTAACCCTTGTTTTTTCAAACTCCCCAGTCCAGCAGCAGGTAATGTGTGCCGTCGCCCCCTCCGTGACGACAACACCAGGAGTCTGGGTCACAACAAATATACTGGATGAAACACCTGAGAAAAAACAGAGAGAGATATATGATTTTTTTATTCATCACAAATATGACCGTAGTTGGCCTGCTTATGCTTCCCCCTTTTAGGTTCTGCCTGATCTGCCCAGCCCCCTTCCACCTCAGCGAGGAATTGGCTTCACCTGCCTCTGAGTCTGTAAGACTGGTTGGTCCCACTGTGGCTCCCTCTCCCTTTTGAAAGGCTGGTTCCTTTTGGGCACCAAACCTGGTTTTCTTTGAGTTGGTAGTGTTTAGTGAAGCCTTTGTTCATGTCACATGTAATCCAGTTTTTATAGCGCCAAGACCCTCACCACACACACACATACACACAAACACACACTTGGCTTATTCTGAGTTATCCTTAGAACAAATAATGTTAAATGGGTAGCTATTATTTTACTGCACAGAGATGTGGCAGAGCAATATTATATGACATGTGTTACAGGGGCATGTTTTAAATTAAACAATTCAGTGAAGACTATCAGCATAATTAAGGAAAATGTGTTCAAATGAGTTTTACCTTCAGACTTCTCTTTTTTCATCTATTAATCGTTCATTGGCCACTGGTGAGGATGAACAGTCAAATAAACTGACAGACAGACATTAGCTGTTTCTTTGCGGTTGGATGAACTTTTGAACATTAGTCTGACTTCCTTTGTCAAGTACTACTTCCTGCAGTATTGTCAGAATGATGCTACAAAGGGATATAGTCACACAGTCTGTTCAAACACTGACAGAGGGTTTGAAGTATTCAACAAAGGTCAGGACACCTGTAGGAGATGTTTGCATCAACTTCCTTCAATTTACCTCCAGTGCTGCAGGAAAGCTGCAAGTTAACCAATTTCTTGATCCCTGAAAAGGACGTGTTATCTATGGAATTTGCATGATTTTTCCATTTTTGGTGACCTTTTTGGTTACCACTTACCTTTGAACCACTTAAGGTTTGACTTGAACTACTTTTTGCACACTTTATTGTGCTGTAGATTTAAGTTCCCATCAATCTACACTCAATAATCCATAATGACAAAGTGAAAACATGTTTTTAGAATAGGGTTAGATAGGAAATAAGATAGGAAAATAGAAATATGAAAAACTGATAAAACTCTCATTTACAGAAGTATTCAGACCCTTTGCTGTAGCACTCCAAACTGTGCATAAATGCATCCTCTATTGAGATTTGTCAAGACCCCACCTGTGTTAATTGGACATAATTTAGAAAGACACACACCTGTGTATATAAGGTCCCACAATTCACACTGCATGTCAGGACACAAACCAACCAATCAAGTCCAAGGAACTCTCTATAGGCCTCTGTGATACTAATGCTTTGTGTTCATAGTAGCACAGTGGTCTAAGTGATTGTGAAATGGAAGACGTTTGGAACCACTTGAACCCAACGTTCACAGAGTTTCAGAAGTCCTCAGCAGAGATGTGAGAACCTGCCCGGAAAGATGACCAACTCAGCAGCACCCCATCAATGAGGCCTTCAAGGCAGAGTGACTGGATGGAAGCCATTTTAAAAGGTATGTGACAGCCCACTTGGAGTATGCCAAACAGCATTTAAAGGACTTGAGGAGAAAGATTCTCTGGTCTGATGACACATGAACCCTGTACCTGGTGAACATCAGGGACTGCTCCTCACATTGCAGCATCATGCTGTTGTGGTGCTTTTCAACAGCAAGGACAGGGAGACTGGTCAGGATTGAAGGAAGGGTGAATGCAGCTAAATACAGGGGGTTCCTAGAAGAAACCCTGCTCCAGAGTACATGCAACCTGAGGCTGGGGTTTTCATCTTTCAATAAAACAACGGCCTGAAGCATACAGCAATACCAGTTGATAATGTTGAATTACCCTGTAAAGTGCACATAAGCATCGTAGTAAAATTTCCACAGATAGAGATTTGACAGTACTGTTTGAACAGTTGATTTAATGAGACACAAATGGGACAGAAATGCTAATAAACAGTATATTTAGCTTTCATTAGCTTTCACTACTGTTGACATATGGAGCAGCCATCTTAGATTTTGAGGTTGGAGTAGGTGAGGGACTTCTAACTTTCTGAGTCAGAGATTCACAGACACTGCCTGTCCAATCTGTTGGAGTTTGAGAAGATCTGCCAAGATTAATGGAATAAACAGCACAAATCCAAGTGTACAAAGTTTGTAGCGGCTTGTATTTTTGGCATTAAGAGATGTCCGTTTTTGATTTAATATTTAAAAAAAATAAAATTAAAAAAGTAAAATTTTCAAAAACAGGTTTTCACTTTGACATGATGAATAATTGAGCATAGTTTGATGGTGGGCAAAAACTTACATTTCATCCATATCTCAAATATTTAATCAGCAACAACTACAATACAAAGTGTGAAAAAGTGAAGGGGCCTGGATATGTTTTGAAGTCAACAGACATATACTATATAACTGAACAGTTAATTGAACAACATTTTAAAGTCATTACGCAGACAACTCCACAATTTGCTCCACATATAGAATATTATATATCTGCTTTACAGTATATGTATTATTTCCAGTATATATCTGCTTTTATGTGTGTGCACTGACTTTATATTTTGGCTTTTAACATTACATTTTCTTCTTGTACACGTGTTGCCCCACACCTCTACACAGTATCTCAAATGTGGTAAAATAGTACAGCATTTGAGGTCCTTGTAAACCAATGTGTGTCTTGATTTCTTCAAAATTTAATATTTTGGTCACTGTCAGATACAATACTGTATGTGAAGTTGCTAAGAAAACTTCTATTGTTACACCTGAAAAATTTGGCTTCGAACTCCCTTTGAACACTGATTCCAGCCGTATTTGACTTAAATATTCTTTTTTGTTTTGGTTTTGTTCAAATTCAATGATTCACTGTTAAAAATACCAATTTATGCAGCTTTGCAAAAGTGATTTGAAAGATAAAGTTGCAAAATAATTATGTTTTTACTCACTCCAAGATGAGAGAAGAGACATGAGTAGCAGACAGCTCAGTGGAAGCTTCATCCTTTCACGGCGATTCAACACTGAATACTGACACCCGTCTCCTGTCTCTCACATCTGACACATACAAAACAATACATACCAGGTACCATCTCCATTTTGAGGTTTTTCAAAGATTTAAAGACAAATGTTTAAAACCACAACTTCTGTTCCTTCCTCTTCAGATGAACTGAGGGCAGCTATCGGCTCTATTTAATAAAAAAATAAAATAATAATAAAACAGTCACTATTTAGCTATGTCCTGCCCTCTCTGTGAGGCCGGAAGGAATATTTTCTTTGTGTCTGATATACCATGGCTTACAATATTCTGTTTTATTAGGTAGAACAGAAATATTTAAAAAACAAAAAAAACAAAAACAAAACTATAATAGTTTCCCTGGCAGATAAGATGGAAAGATGAATGAGCACAAACTAAATAATGTAATGTAAACTGAAAATCAAGTCTTTCTATCATGGAAAATTACAAACATAGACTGTTAATAGAGCTTAAAATATGTTGTTATACATATTTAACAGTAGTTTTGACTCTAAATCCAGCCTTCAGTTAAACAATCTTCATATGAACTCTTTTCATTCTAATATCACAGACTCATTTTGAACACCCACGTGCTGCTCATATCTGTCACTATTCCTCCTCCACCTGTTTATTTTTGCCATTGTACCTGTTCTGCCCACCAGATGTCTTTGGACTTTCCTGATTGTCTCAGTCACCTGATTCCCCACACCCACTTCTTCACCTGTCTGGGCCTTATAGATACTAAGTATCTTTCCCTGGTCTTTTCCCAGATCACTGCGTTCTTGCCATCCTGTTACATGATTTATTCAAGTTACCTGTTCCTGTACCTGCCTACCTGTAAGTGTTAACTATCATCATCTCCGCCATTAAAATCACAATCATCAGTGTTGTTCAGTCTATGTTTAAGGCACTGCACCTGGTGTTCAATTACTCTGGCTGTTTAGACATCTATAGTCAGATGAAAGTTGACTCAAGCTATGCTGGGGATTAAGTACTGTCACCAAATTCTATATGCACTAATAAGTGCAGTTTGTAAACCCACACACACTCCTGAGAAGTCTAAGCATCAGTAAAAAAAAGAAACCCCACGTGGGTGTGTAGGTACTTTACCAATGGATCAAATGACCATGTGTTAATGTGAAAAGTTGTTTCTCATAGCGACAAGCCTACATGAAATTGTCAGCAGCTCTGCACATTCATTCATTATTTACTGTGTACATGAGCATTATAACCTGCACCAGCCCAGTACCGGGTAGAGTTTCCTGCTGTTTGGAGGGAGTGCTGTGGCACGTAACTAGGCCACCACAACAAAGGAGGGAGGTCTCACCTTGTAGTGCACTTTGGTATTACAGGAGAACCAAAACACGGTATCAGGCTGCCACACCTGGTGGAGCATTTAGCAGCTAAAGAGCCAGACATTTCCCTCTGGAGTTGGTGTTTAGCTGTCCTCAGGTGGCCAATGAAGGTTTAATGCTCACGGTAACGAGCCGTGCAGAAAGTTAAATGCTCATTCTGAGATATGTCTCATGTCTCATGATCATATCTCTGCTCCTAAAGACAAAAACAGGGTTTGAATTAAACATTGTAGCTTTAAATTGAAGAGGAAATTGATAAAAGTATAACATTTTAATAAACAGGAAAATTATATTTGCAAATTCATTGTGTTGTCTCAGCTTTTTATGACTTACATAAGAAGACATTAAGGACAAACCAATGTATTCTAAAGTTCTCTAAAGATGTGGAGTGTCTCAGCATGTATAATTGCACCCTGCAAAACATAGGAAGACAGAACCAAGCAATGAATCAATGAATCATATTAGTGCCCTTGCTCAGAGGCAGTTCAGTGGTACATTGCATCATCATGAGGACTAAACCAGCAACAATATGGAAGCCACCTTTTTTTCCAGACAGAGTCGGCTCATCTATCTACAAAGGTTCAGTCAGACTGCACCAGGTTGCATTTTACTATAAGGTCTGCTCAACGGAAGTGGCCTTGTGTTCTGCTGTGGACTGTCAGATGAGATGACAGAGCAAAACAGGAAGACCCTCAACCACAACCATATCATTCTTCAAACCCAAACTGATGTAGCCCTGTAGCAGCCCTGTGGTCGTCTTGTTTGTGATGTGCAGTGTTTAAACACACAAACACTGCTGTTTATTCACAGACTAATTTACTCAATTCTGTTCACACTGGTTGATCCCTTCGACCTCACTGTATTGTCATTTTGGACCTTTCAGCTGTTCTAGGGTTAAAATCTGATGAAACTATGTTTAGTCACTTATCAGCTTCAGATCAGCTAACACAGTCTGTATTTAATGTGTAACACGGACACTTAAAACATATTGTCTTGCGTATTTAGCATTCTTCTGTGGCTTTTTCTGCCCTCCTGTAACATAAAAACTATTTATGCTTCATACATCATTCAAATATCCATATGTCTGTAATGTTATATATGTATATTTGTATAGAGTTTGCATAAAACTGCATGTCTAATCAGCTATTCCTTATTTTCTCTTCCAGGTTTAATTCTTTGTAGATGGGTGATTTTTCTTAATGATGAATGTTATACTTTGGTTTGAATAACAGTTCCACTGACATCCATTGTATTTATATTTCAGACATTATACATAACATGTTATGTTTGATTTGTATAAAGTGCAAACTCCATTTATATTTCAAAATGCTCAGAACTGACTGCATACTGACCAAATGTATAGGACTTTGTTATGGTTACTTGTACAGTAACATGAGTTATTATGACTTACATAACACATTAAAACCTATGAAGGTCCATGGTAATTGTAACTTTACACCTATATACAGTACAAACTCCATTCATATTTCAGATTACTCAGGACTGAACTCTGATTAACTGTACATATACTTGTTATGATTACGTGTACAGTTGATGAGTTATTATGGGCTGCATGAGAGATTACAGCCCATTTACTCCCATTGTAATTATAACTCAACACATGTGAACAATGAAAAATACTAGTTTTAATCTCTTCTTGTGAATTTATCTTACTCTATTTTCCTCTATCAGTGTTTATCATGCTGTCCTTTTAAGGCCTTGTTTATGCTCTGATTGTGGTTGATTTTTCTTATTTTCCAGCACAGTTTGTGCTTATGTGGCAATTTCACAATCAACTGTAAGAAATGTGATTATTTGACAGCTGTTAAATATAAGTTCATTTGGCTACAGCAAGAATTAAACATGACCTTTTCACAGCAAAGTTAATACAGGCTGAGATTCAGCACCGGAAATAATCACGGTGAGTCGTTTTTATTTCTTTTGTGTGAGTCACTGCACAGGGTAGATGTTAACATCCTCCTTCTACTGCTTTCAGTCAGTCAGACTACAGCTGTTTTAAGTTGTCTTTCACACGTTGGCTGTCTGCGCAGAGAAAGTACATTTTCCACTGAGCACTTACATTATTTGCAGGCTGAAGCATTCATCTCGTTTCATTAAATTCTCATAGACAATTGTTATTTTCCAGGATTTTTCACTCTTATGTGATTGTTCTTACGTGACTTCTTTTGCAATTGCGCTCCAATGTGAGGTTTTACACAAGAATATATTATGATCAATTTATTCTTGACTTTTATTGAGGGAATCTTTTCCCTCCAGAAAACCAAAATACTGTGAAAAAGTGTGTGTCCTCAGTTTGATCTGTGTATGATGTGGATTTCTGGCACAACCTGGAGTACAAAAGCCTTCACTGGGCTCATCCATGAGATGAAATGTGCTGCAGTACAATAAGGTAAATGTTCTTTATACAACAAGTGCTGTCAGAGTTTTGTCCTCTTCAGAGATCAAGAAATCACAGTTGAAAATCCAGCTTTTGCTGCCATCTAGTGATTGAAGTTTTCATCTTGCTGTGTTCCCTGGCCTTGCCTAAAAATTTTAAGTAGGTAATAATACACATAGGCAGTGGTTCCATGAGTAGAAAATGCCACTAAATATAAAAGTATTCACCATATAAATATGATAAACACCAGGAAGCTTTATGTTGGTTCAGAGCTGAGTTTTTGAGTTTGGCACTAACAGCACCTACAACCACTGTCTATGACAATAGCACACATTTCCATTTTGTTCTGTTACCCTGACTGTGCTTGAATGCTAAAATGCAGCTTGTGGCTAACACAAGGAAATAGCCTCACCACAGTTGAAACTCTGCACTCTGCACAACCCCTGTATATAGTTAAACTTACATCCACCAAATACATGTGTCACAGAATTGGTGATCAAAACAGCCACAATAAAACATAACCATAACTAACCATAATCACAGCAACAGCAGTGCAGTCTGTCACACCACAGTCACAACAGCAAGTATAAATTCTCATGATCAGATTTACACCATCAGGTAGCTGCAGACAACTTGAGTTTAGCATTAGCAGAGCATTAAATATTACAATTGTAAATGAGCTGATTGTTAATGTAGTTGTCCAGTGTTAATGCTGAACCACATTGCCTACAGTATTATACCTTGATTATCATAGCTGCCAGAAACAAAGCAACGTGACACCACTGAGCTGATCATCCAGTTTTGTAAATCGTGTTCGTAAATACATTGAATCCATAGGTATACATATCAATTGTGCACAATACACACTATATGATACTGAGTGAAGTTCCCATATTTGGCCAGCAGAGGGCACAGAAGACCATTAGTCAGTAGTAGCAGTCATAAAACAGTGGTTTATCTCAGTTGAGACTTGACCCACCTGATAACCTCCCAACAACATCCTCTGTCACAGGGGGGTGTGGATTTCATGTGAGATTAATGCTCTTGTGTCCTTCAAAAAGTTATGTCTTTCCTTTATTGTATATATGAAGCATCATGATCAAGTAAGAATATATAAAAAAATATATTAGTAAGCCCTCAGTAGAGGCTTGAGAGTTGGTATCATGGTAAACCAGTCAGAGGAAATGCACAAGAACACTGTGTGACACACTTTCCTGGAAGTCCTCTGCCTTACTTCCTGGAAGTGGCTGTACGAGAAGCTACTTGTAGTTTTTGCTAAAACTAAAATTATGATTACTATGTGAATAAATGACTGAAATATGGAACATGTGGTCCTATGCACCTAACTTTGTGGTGTGCACATAGTTCTTTTGTTGAGATTACTAGGAAAAGCAGGCAACTCCCATGAATGCCTCTTACAGTGTAATGTGTGTCAACTGGTTTGAACTGATATCACTGAAAAAAAAGGGGGGGGGAATAAGCATCACTAGAATAAAGTGATTAAGGACTTCAGGTGGGTCCTGTTTACCTTGAGGCTCTGAAGAAGTTTTCTTCTGTGTCAGAATTTAACACTGAAAAGTCCTACAACGAATGAATAGGAGATTAATGGGGGCCCAGAGGGTAATATCTACCTCAGGAGACCTCCTAACAAGTTAACCCGGTAATGGTAGAGATACAGCTGATAAACCATGTAATGTACAAAACCATGTAATGTCACGTATGGTGGTGGTGGTTGGGAGGGGGCGGGGTATGTCGGCCCACTGACTGTATATTAAAAAAAAAATAAAAAAATTAATATACATGTATATTTGGCCGCCTATCTGCTGTCAAATGCCCGCGAAAACATTAACTGGCATTTGACACGACACCGGAAGTGTTTGCAGTGTTTTGGGGGAGCTGTTACACCCATAGGTTGTAGTTCTGCAAATAATGACGACAGACGCTACGTCAAAAAGAAAACGATTTGCTCGCAGCGCAGCTTGCCTGTAACTACCGGAGCCATTCCTACATTACCACCACGTGTATGGACGATGGATATACGTAGCTATTAATTTGTCTCCCTTTGTATCCTTTTGTAGCATTTGGATACAACAAGTGCTTGGTTTTACGGTGGGAACATTATGAAAATACAGTGACAAGAGCAACATATTTCAAGGTGAGTCTCTCACATTTCTGCATCATGTTAGCTAGCGCTTATGTTAACAGATGGCGGCGTTGTTTCATATGGACAGAATTTTGTTTTAAAATGAAATGTTATTTTCGTCGTCTTTGAAGAAAGAGCTGGTGTTTACTTCACCGTCGACTGGGTGATGAAAGTAGAATGCGGCTCAGGTTTCCTCCCCTGTCTCCAATAACGTTAGACCGCAAACGAGGATGTCTGAGTATAAACTACTGTTTCATAAAGGTAGTTCAACTATAGTGCTTTCTAAATGCATTTCATAGTGAATGCGTCATTACCAGTTTCATTCAATAATATTTGTTTGTTTATTTGCTTTATCTGCTTCTTCATAGTGG
Source organism: Lates japonicus (assembly GCA_033238685.1). Taxonomy (NCBI): domain Eukaryota; kingdom Metazoa; phylum Chordata; class Actinopteri; family Centropomidae; genus Lates; species Lates japonicus. Next base: position 1,336,832 of record BRZM01000066.1, on the reverse strand, counting down.
GGAGCAGGTGTATCGTTAGCTATTGTCCGGATGAAACGTGGTGTTCTTGGCTTTGTAAAGATAACAAATATACGGAACACTCTTTATATATGATTCGACTATTTAGATTTTTTGTCCTGTTCATATAAATATCAGTTCTGCTGTTCAGTAAGTTACCAGTTTACAGTGTAGTATAATGCTGAGTGAGACATGAGTAACTTTATTCAACTCCACACTAGCACACCTGTTTGGACCTGCGCTGTACACATATAGTAACTGTTAAATCATCTGGTACTTCACTTTAATCTGGCAAGGACCGTGTTTATGCCACAGAATATCTATTTTCCTGGCGTTTATATAGCTACATGTCTCCTGCCGTCTCGTCTGATGAACACATGGCCACATATTATTCAGTCTGGATTACTGTGAGGATTGATAATTTCCTATGACTCAGCAGTGAGTCAAGGGCTTTCTAGGGTTTGACTGGCATCATCTCCAGTGGTTAACACTGTACTTGAGGAACAGCTGCAGCAGGTGGTGGAACAACTGACCCAGGGGTTCCCAGAATGAAGTTGGTGTAATCTCATGGATGTATCATTATTTTTATTTATTTTTTGGCTTACATCAATCCTTCACCCACTTATACTCAGTGTTTTTCCACAACCCCTGTACTCTAATCTGGAAATGATTGTTTTCAGGTGTGAGACTCTGCTGTATGATTAGCTTTTGCTTGAACTCACCTGTGAGCTCACAATCAGCTGCCAGTTGGTCTGATTGTTAACAGTTGTGGGTGTGTGTTGTGTCAGTAGTCAATTTTATTTATGTAGTGCCAATTCACAACAGAAGTTATCTCGAGGCACTGTACATATAGAGCAGGTCTAGACCATACTCTTTTTCTTATAAAATTTGCGTGTGTATAATTATTGTCTGTGATTCGGGTGTTGTTCCTCTGCATCTCAGCATGGGAGGAACAGTTTGGTTGTCAATGGAAGTGCTTAGCCAATAAAATGACTTCTTTTTTTTAATAGGACAGATTGATTTCACTGTCAATAGGGAAAAAAAGCTGATTGTGTGTGTTACTTAATTAATTTAAGTGAGTGTGTAGGAAAATATACAATTGAGTGCCAAGATTGAAAATAAGTAGTTGAATGGGGGGGAAAGGAGGTCCTAAATGAAAAGAGACATAAATACAACTAGCGCTCTGGGTGTTCCTGCTTATCCTCCACACTTCCACCTAAGTTCCCTTCCAGGAACCCTCAAACTTAAAAGCCAGAGCGCACATTAGTGGTTTTCTCACACCTATTGAGAGTGCTGACAAAAAAAAAACCCTTATATGATGGGTAATTTTAACCCAGCAGCAATTGTCTTTACAGATGTTTATACACAGAAACATTACTGTGAAGAGCTGCTGGATTTGAAGGGGACTGACAACTGAGGAGTGTATTGTTTGCCTACAGAGGCAGTAATGTTAGTTAAACCCCAACTCAAGCGTTAATTCAGCCCATAACTGTTTTTCTCACGTTTTACATGTTTGAATCAGTGATGTGGGAGTTGACTTTGATGTGAAACAATTGAGCCACTTATCCTGTCTGGCCTGTATAGTTTGTTGCTGAAGCAAGTTGGGTGGGAAGAAGGAAGGACATAAAGAAGATGGAGAAAAGGACTGGAATGCTTAAGTCCCCCTCCACTCATGAATGTGTTACTTGAACTTCATGAGAAGGCTGGTCTCTCATTCATCAGCTGAGGGGGAAAGTTCAGCCGTTGCTCACCTTAAATCTCAGTTTAACGTGAACATATAAACAGGATTTGTAACATCACAGCCAGTTTAGGAACCAGTCTTGGTCCAGTGATTCCAAAACCTGTATTTTCTTAAGCCTTTCTTTAGGGTATCTTTAAGCTTTGCGATATTTATGCTGAAAAGTATTCCACTTTTTAATATTTACTCTTCCTTTTTACCACATTTATTAATTTCCCGTAGACACCAAAGCTTGTAATATGTTCTCAATCTTGCAGAGAACAAAATTTTATGTCTTTACAATCCAACATGTTTGTCTTAAGTCTTCAGTCTTTTAAAGCACCTGGTCCTGTGACTGGGCTGCTTGACAGCCAACTAGTATTTGTTTTCTACTCATAAAATACATCACTGGCAGAAGATGTGTACAGCTGATGACAATAAATCTGGTCTTTTGGACATAAAATTATCAGCACTGCACAGATTGATTACTTCATCTGAGGATTTTAAAAACACAGTTGAGAGAGACTGAAATTTGGATGAATAGTGTTCGTAAGAATGGTCATAAACATATTTTAAGTAGCTTATATCAGGCTCTTAGTGAGATTATGCCAGCTGACATTCCTGTTGACACAGCAGACCTGTGAGGAACTTTTGTGACTCTGTCTGTTTTCAGCCCTGACCTTGAGCAACAGCAGGACGTGTTTGCCATGCCGACTTGGGCGTGTCCTGGTTACAAACGCACAGAAAAGCAAACTCCTGCCAGTTGTTTGACTAGTTCCTATTAGAAAAATCACTTAGGATACATGCAAACTGTTTATGTCCACAACACAGACTGTTTACAGGACAGTGTGATATTAATTATTTTGGTTTACCTCATGCAGTTTATCTCTCATTTGATTCAGAGGAACAAAGCTATATTAGGATAGCTTTGAAGCAGCAGGCAGGCAGTTATAATTGAATTGTAGCCAAGCACTGACACTGCCTGTGATCACCAGAGCGCCATCCACTCTCACTCACTCCTGTTTTCTATTCTTTCATATATTTGATAAAACACAAACACAGTTTTTTATCACCTGTATGTCCACATCAGTTTAGCCCTGTCCATGATTCACTTGCACATTGTAATTAGTTCTGCACTGCTGCCTAAAACATGCTTTCCAGTTAGACTACAATGACTTTTGACCGAGGTGATTTACGGACCGGCGTGCTTTGAAAACCATGTCTAATCAAGGAGTGTCCTGCCTCTCTGATGCAGACGGAGGCTGTGTAACCAACCATCTCACCAGGGAGAAAACAGGCTTTTATTTTAGCTAAGCTGGTAACATAATGTACAAACCCTGTGATCTATGGAAAATGAAGGATGTTCATATCAGTGTGGAGGATGTTGACTCAACTGAATTGTGCTATTTTACACTGTGTGCCATGTTAGCTCCCTCTGAGAATGACGCAGGTGTCTTTGTGTCTGGTTACCAACGGTAATGTCACACCTGTTTTTGTTTTTAGGAAGAAGGAAGTGTTGAATAGCCAACTTTTAAAGGAAGTATTCCTATGACCAAACACTGACAAAGAAAAGGAAACCAAAGACCTTTGTTCCTAAAACGCTGGAGTCAGTGGAAAAAAGAATCGGTTTGTCCACATTCTTTTCCACAGCTGCACAACGCACACAGATTTATTCCTTTTCTAATGTTAGATTTGTTGAGCGTTATGAACTGTAGTTTAGAAACTAGCCCAGAATCCTTGAGTAGGATAAATGTGAGTCTAGCTCTGTTACGTGTCCAGCCTGATCCCCCAAGTCAAAACAGGCAGAGCAGCTGTGTTGTACGCTGCCAGTGTTACTGCTGAGAGTGGGCTCTGTTTTTGACTGTGTGGGATTGGTTTTCTTTCCAGAGAGTACAGTGCGCTGCTTGTGTGCACACAGGGAGTGGACTCTCTGATACTTGACTAATGTACATATCAAAGAGGAACAGAATTTGTTCCCTGCCTCAGGGTGCTGGTTCCACTGCCAAGGCTTCAGTGGAAAATCATTGAAACTGCACTTAGTCAGGCGACTGACTGGACATATACACTCCTGTTAATCCCAGTGGCTTACACATGTGAAACTGCAAGTTGTTAGATAGTTTCCTAATACTCACAGGTTCACACAACATACCAAAAGTCAAAGTGAAAAGACTTAATTATCATACATCCAGACACATATCACGCCACTCTGGAGCTTCTCTGGAGGCAGTTTTATGTGTACAGCCCCTCGCAGTCTTTTGTCAGAATGTAAACGGATTCCTGCATCTCTAAGTAGTGAAACCTTGGCAGAGGAGTGTCTAGAAGACAAACTACATGCTCAGTAATCTTTGGACATGCAGCTGACCTTTCCTCTCCCCTGCTGCCCCAGCAGTTTCATCAGAACCTCCTACATCAGGATGAAGGAACGAACAGACGCTCCTCAAGATCGGTGAGTTCAAAATCAGATCAAAACAAGAACCTCTCACTTCCCAGTATTCTCTCTCGGTCACTGTTCCTCAGAGAGTTTTTGCTCTCGATCACAGTTTCTGTTGCTGATAATGTTGCTATGTAACAATGTAAAGACTGTTATTTCTTGATGCTTCTTTAAAATGATACTGTGGCAAGACACTTTCCAGCTGAGAGCTGGAAAGTCCTCTTCCAATCACATCCTTTACTCCCCATCTACAGGGGCTGCTTGGTGGGAATCAGTTTCTTCATTCTGGGCCTGGGAACATTGCTACCATGGAACTTCTTCATGACTGCTTCATTGGTAATCCACAAAAGACACATTATAGTAGCAGTTCTGACAAATTAAATGTTTCAGAGTCAGATGGTAGTATCTCATTTTCCCAGTCAGATCTGTATAAAACCCTTTCTCTAAAGTGACAGCCAGGAAATTGTTGCTCCAGGGCTTCAACTTAAACTTCTTAAAGAATCACATGCTGGATGGATAACTGGTCTTATGGAAGTTTAAGCTGTTTATATATATATATATTGATGGATTGGATTAGTCAAAAGGATGTGATGCAGCCAAGTGATTTGCTGCCATCCTGCATGTTATGCAGTCTGGGTTTAAGGTGTTAAAATGTCATGACCCGCAGGGACCCATAAATCCACACAGTCTGTCATATGACTTTGGGTCACCATGCAGATGACTGCACATGCACACACGTGTTCATGCGACAGAGCGAAGGCTCTTTTCACATAGATGTTACCTGCATCTGCAGAGCTTCCACAGCACTTTGATTCTGCTGAAAGCTTTGACACTTGACAGTCAGGGATATTTTCAGCTGCTTACTGATAGAGGATGAAGCTGTTAGAATGTGACCTGCATCACAACAAATGTAGGTCTCAAGCAACGAACCAAATGAGAGGAGGTATTATTCAAGTATTGTCACAAGTATTATCTGGATCTGTGCTCTAATCAGCCAGCTGCATATTATGAAAATGTGGCTTTATGTTGACAAAAGGCCACTGTAATTATTATTAATGTAGAATGATAAGTCATAGATTGTTTATTATTATTACTTCCCTTTTATATTAATCTTGTATTATTATTACTATTATTATTATTATTATTATTATTATTATTATTATTATTATTATTATTATTACTATTATTATTATTATTATTATTATCATTATTATTAATATTATACCACATATAAGGATACAATGCCAGAGGATTGTTTCTAAATTGGGCTGTCTGTTGTTTTGTTTGTGTGCTGGCTACTTAGAGCCAGTGGCACATCTGTTAACAGTGACACTAACAATAGCCTTTATAAAGCACAGAGCAACATTAGCATTCATCTTTAGCTGCTAAGTGTTCCATGGTGTCCACTAGCAAGCTACTAACTTTGTCTGTCTGCTGTTTGATGTTAAGCACACTGGGTTCGTCAGAGCTGTTTTGCTGAAAAAGGCTGCTTTCTGAGGCTGGAAACAGCATTGCTAAAAAAACAGTGACAGCAAGTAATAACAGTACATTTTTGGGCTGTAAAACCAAAACGATGAGCTGAAAGATGCTAAAATGGCTGAGTGAGCTGAGGGGAACTGGTGATAATTCACTGTGCAGCACTACACGCAGTTATTTGATCTGTTAATATAAAAATGATTAGTGAAGCTTTAAAATGATCGAGGATTTATGCAGAGTATTTCCAGCAAGTTTTATGACAAGAGGATTCTGGGAGTTGTTTTGAGTTCACTGCAAATGTCTGAATATATTCACTTGGAGAAACATTTTCTAATCAATGAAACTGTTCTAGTGAGCTGAGCAGTATCCAATAAGCAGTTTCTCAGACAGTGTAAACTGGTAAGAAAAACAAAAATGCCTTCAAAGCTGTAGAATTTCAGAGATAGAACATAAGGATTTTGTTGTACTTTCTATTTATTATTCCTTATGTGAAATGGAAGGATAATTAGACAGTGATAATGTAATATCTGTCCCCTGTCCTCTGGGTTTGTAGTATTTCCAAGGTCGTCTGAACACAACAGAATGGAGCAATGGCACAGTGGTGGTCCACAAAGAGTACTACTTCAACAACTGGATGACCCTGCTATCCCAGCTGCCCCTGCTGCTGTTCACCCTGCTCAACTCCTTCCTGTACCAGAGGTCAGTGAAGTACTGTCAGAGGATGTTGTTATTGGTCCTGGGCAGTGTGCCAAAGCTGTTTTAAAGAAATTAGGACTTGTCTTTCAGCCAGCAGTAAAAGTAATGTACATTACTAAACACTAGACTTGAGGTATTGACTAGTACAAAGTGTCTTTGTTTTTTCATCCAGTCTGATGTAGAACTCCAGCATTCATGGTTAAATCACTAATGTTGGTGTTGACTGTTGTTGTTGCAGGATATCGGAGGCGATGCGTATCGCAGGTAGCCTCGTTTTTATCCTGCTGCTCTTCATCCTCACGGCAGTGCTGGTCAAAGTGCCCATGGAGGAAGATCGCTTCTTCTCTGTTACCATGGCTACAATCTGGTTCATCAACTGTAAGTCAGTGTGGCTCTGAGTGAGTGAAAGCCTGAAAGAAATGGAGGTTGAGGGTGGTGTACATATGTGTAAATTTGACTGATGACTCTTGTCCTCCGCAGCGTTCGGAGCTGTGCTGCAGGGCAGTCTGTTTGGACTTGTGGGTCTGCTGCCTCAGAAGTACAGCACCATCTTCATGAGCGGCCAGGGCCTTGCTGGGACCTTCGCCGCCATCGCCATGCTGCTAGCCATAGCCAGTGAGACACTCACACAAAACACTACTGGGTGCCTAATCCCCAGTTGCCTAGTAACAGGATATTCAAAATGGATGCAGAGCTAGTCAAATCAGCATGACGACACCCACCACACAACTCACTCTGCTCCATTTCAAAGGACTCAGCTCATGTTGGGTCCTTCTAAGCAGTGTTCTCATGTTTTTCCATACTTCTCTCTCTCCCAGAATTCCCAGCTAACTTTTGTTTTTGTGTTTGTCACTCAGGTGATACAGACTCTGAGACAGCAGCGTTGGGTTATTTCATAACACCATGTGTGGGGACAGTGGTCACACTCTTAAGCTATGTGCTTCTACCTCGCTGGGTCAGTCAGCTTCCAGCCTACATCACCCACAATCCATTCAGGCTCAGCTAAACCGCAGTATCCCCTCTCTTTGTTGAACTCAGTAAAGTCACATTGTTAGTTTCTGACCACACTCTTAAATGTTGAACGTTGGATCAGTAAATACATAGTCAAGTTTTTCAAGATGGTGTTTGCTGTAGTTGGTGGGACTTTGAATGCTGGGAAAGTCAGTAAAGTTTATATCAGAGCTAAACTGATGTTTAAATCTCAGTGATCATCACTTTTGTTGTAGTAAAATCCTCAAATGTGAACTAGGAGCCTCAGTCTGCCAAAGTTTAAAGCTGCCTTATCTGACTGTGAGCAGGCAGAGAAGTGAATGATAATTGATATTGAATGTGAATTAACTTTTCATAAAAGTTCACTTTTGTCCAAGTTAGTCAAGCTAGTTAGTGGAATCCCTCTAGACTCATGCAGTCTAAACACGTACAGACGGTGACAAATTAAAGGAAAAACCAGGAAAATAAGTGAGAAACATGATGAGTGCCCTCATCCACTGAATGTCAGTCACTCGTTTGATGAGTATGAAAATGACGTTATGGCCTTCGCAGTCACCAGTTGAATACCTGTGGGAGATTTTGGACCGGCTTGTTAGACGGAGCTCTCCACCACCATCATCAAAACAACAAATAAGGGAATATGTTTAGGAAGAGTTTGTAGAACCAATGCCAGAGAGCATTGAAGCTGTTGTGGTGGCATGTGGTGGCCCAACACCTTACTAAGGCACTTTATGTTGGTTTTTCCTTAATTCCCTAATTTGTCACCTGTCTGTGTGTATTAGCCCAACAGCCTGATCCATGGTTTTCAGCTCTAAGCCTAACTTGTGTTGTCTGGTGTTTCCATGCAGGAGTTTGCCCAATATTATCTGAACAAAAACAGCAAGTATGAGCCAGGGACCACAGACGAGCTGCTGAAAGGTGAGATTTTGGCTTCAACAAACTTGTGTTCACACCCTCTGAGTTAATGTCACCCTGTCTCCAGGAGACACTGTCATTTCACCACGCGACCCTAATTTTGAAGTGCAAGCTCTTTAAAATGAGTCAAATTAAGACAATCAAACATTCATCAGACAGCGAGCGAACATCTGTTTGCTTTTCCACTGAGTTCACAGCTCTGTCCTTCACAGTCTGCTTGAATCAAATCAATTCAGTGGAACATTATCTCATTAAGTCAGTTGACCCTCCATTTATCCAATTAGAATCTCGGCAGAGGCCAGACAAAGACAGAGCCTGTTAGCCTCACACAGGCCCACACAGACTCTGTGTTTTCCATGAGTGCTGAAAAGCCCAAAGAGGTGCACCTACTCACATAATTCACTTGCCATATTTGAAATATTTCCTTCAAGCACGAGCAAAGCACAAAACAACAATAACATTTTTTATGCATAAATGGACCAGAAGAAGTACTGTATGTATATTCAATTGTAGAGAGCAGCACGGTGGAGAATGGCAAGCTGAATGGCCATGCTAATGGCTCAGTGACCATCAGCACAGTCAGTGGCAGCAGTCCAGCTGAGGACGAGGTGGAACCCAGTCCAGACGAGACAAAGCAGGCCTTCCTGTCACTGGAGCAGGTGGAGCGGAGACAAGCCAAAGCCTCTGTCATAGAGGTCCTCAAAAAGGTACATCCACTGGTTTGATATTACAGTCTCACAGTCTGTGAAGTGTCAGATGTTGAGTGTCATTAAGTTATTTAGTCCTGTTATGTGTGTAAACTTTTCTTCTCTCCTTTTATTTTTAGATCAAGGTGATGGCATTCTGTGTGACGTTTGTGTTCACAGTCACTCTGTCCGTCTTCCCCGCTGTCACTGCAGATGTCAGAACATTATACCCAGGAAAATGGGGTATGACTGTGCCTTAGTTCAACTCTGATTAGAGTAGATGCTGCACTCAACATACACTTACTGGATATCTTACTGGATATATCTGGATAATCTCTTTATACTCTCATCTGCTGTAGACTGATCTTCCTGTTTCCTAATGCTCTCGCTTGTCATCTTTCATCAGAGCGCTTCTTTCTCTCAGTGTGCTGCTTCTTGATGTTCAACCTCTGCGACTGGTTCGGTCGGACCATCACCACCTTTATACGTTGGGTGAGTATCCTGTTGCTCCTGTGTCCACTTTGCTGTGACTAACACTGTTTGTTGATTTAATTAATGTAAATTACTCAACTTACTAAAGTTTTCATTCTGATAAAACATTTCACATTTATCATAATCAGACCGCTTCATTTCCATTTTGATGCATAATAATCTAACCAACTAAACTATACATGCCCAGCAGCTGAGTGCCTATTACCAGCTCATACCAGCTGTTCTAGTAGCTACTTTGTACAATTATTTCCAAAGTCAAAAGTAGAATCATTGTTTGAGAGAGATGTTTGTTTCATGACTAATCCAGGAAATGTTACACCTGATAAATCATTGATGAGACTACAGCTGAGCCATTGACTCTCTGAGTCTGTACTTAGTCAACATGTCCCAACATGTCTGCTAATGCCATGCTGCTGCTAAACAGATATGTTTACCACATTCACCATCTTACTTTAGCGTGTTAGCACTCTAACATATGCTAATTTAAATGTTCTTCTACTTTTATGTACTACATTTATACTACATGTATATGACTGCTACACATTACATACATTTTATATATTAACACATCAGTTGTGATCTAGTAATGTCAACTACATAATAATAAAACAACCTCAAAGGGTAAATGTCAGTAGATTCTGTAAAACAAGTGCTTTTATTTTTTTTATTTTAAGTACATTTTGTTGCCATGACTTTGAACATTTTGAATGACTGACTTTTACTAATACATCCATGGATATTAAAGGGAGGACTACCTTGATAAAACCAGTATGGAAAATCCCTGATAAATCGTCTCACAGCGTACACTGTTGTCAACACATCAGCTAACCCTGTTGTGTTCAGTTCTAATGTGTCTACCCAGCAATAATTAGTGGTAGATACAGTAAGTGATGGAGGGAACATGACTCAGTGCTCCTGTGTCCTTGACTGGAAACCGCCTCATTCATCCTCCACTGGAACAATAATAATAACATATTAAACCCTGACCAGAGGGCTGATGGGATTTGGCTCTGACTCTTGTTACTCTGTGGTTAAATCTCTTTGTTACTCTGTCAGCAACTGAAATCACATTTTAGGTGTATTTTGCTGTGCCAGATGGTCCTGTCTCTTCTCTCCCACACAAGTCACTTTTCTTAGCTCTACGCCTACGCATCACAATCCCTCCTGTGGCTGACATCACACACACTACCAGGCATTCCTCTGTGATTGCACTTTGTTTTTCTGTTTCTGTCCATCCTCCAACACAGTGTGAAATTACAACATCATCTCCTGTTGTACGTGCAGGAATGTTTGCTCTTGTGCTGACAGTTTGATCCACAGACACTTAAAGTTTGAGGTGTTCTGTGGGTGATATTTGGGAATATCCATCCAGACTTTTGTCTCTCCCTCTTCTGTTCATTAGTTGTATCACTCTACCTAATGTCATTTTTTACTCCCCTCTGTCCCTCAGTCTAAACTCATATTTCCTGTCTGCAGCCTTGCAAAGAGTCTCGTCTGTTCCCGGCGCTGGTCGTCTCCAGGGTGGTGTTCATCCCTCTGCTGATGCTCTGTAATGTCCAGGCTCGCTCCTTCCTTCCTGTCTTCTTTGCCCATGACGGTGCTTTCGTCACCATCATGGCTCTCTTCTCTGTGTCCAGTGGCTACTTTGTCTGCCTTTCCATGTCCTACGCACCACAGTGAGTACAACTTCATCAACACATGTAATTTATAAACCAGTGTGAATATGAATCGAATAGTTTTCAAATCTGTTTTCTGCCATGTTTGACAGCTTAGATTATCCCTGACTGCAGATACACATACATATGTGTTGTTATTTTGGAGCATGGACTGTTTTTAACTGTTATGTTCAAGGACACTCCAACAGCAGAGGTTTTAAAGTGGGCTGCTAAATGAAAGAAATGACCAACCTAGTTAAAAGTGTAATATATAATCAAACGTACACCTGTAAACTGGTGTGTAGGAGGATGAAATGTACAGAAAGTTGAAATGAATTTAAGACAGAGCTGTGTTTTGGTCAGAGACTAATGAACAATATGCCTGCTGAAGGTCTGTGAGTCAAACAGCACCCACACCATATATGGTAGATAAAAATCTCACCCATCAACTCCAGCAGCAGCTTCCTGGCATTCATACCACTTAAGGTCAATGAGCTCTTCCATGTGTAAACAAACACAGCAATGTTGTAATCGTACCATAGAAACGTTTGTGTAGCTTTAAGCCAAAGAAACAAAAAGACAGCCTACAACAATATTTAAAAAGGTGACTAATTAGTATTGGTACATAATACGAGCCAGTTCACATTTCTCTCCCCACTTCCTGTCTTACGCGCGCCTTCGTGGAAGAGCCGCAGAGGAGACACGTAGACAACTTGATGTTAAGTGTAAGAAAAGCTCAGACCAAATTATCCGTGTTTTTAATGGGTGCTATCTGCCAACGGTGGCTTTGCTGGCAGGGAGGCTAGCCCTCCTCCATCATCCGTGTAGAACTATAACTACCTGATTGAATGACACTCATACAGCAGTCAACACTTGAATCTCTGAGGGTCCTTGAATGCACCAAGAAGGTGTATCCAAATCACTCCTGGATCACCATGGCAATATAGCATAACACTGACACAAAAGTAAAGGTGGTTGAATGTTCACTGTCATCAATCAGCAGTCTGATGTCAAGTCTCAGCAAGTTGATTTGTGTAGCGTGCTGAAGTGAACTGAAGCTATTTGTTGTACACTTTGGGAAATGATCAGCATGATGTAAGACTGTGACCTGGTTGGTGTCATGGCTGATCTTCTGTTCTCACCTGCTCTCTCATCAGATTAGTGGAGCCAAAGGATGCAGAGACTGCAGGAGCCCTGATGACCTTCTTTCTGGCCCTGGGTCTGTCTATAGGAGCAGCCCTGTCCTTCCCTCTGAGAGCTCTGGTCTAGTCTCTCTTTCTCTCGCACACACACATAGTAATCGTAATAGTCGTGCATAGACACTGTAGGATACTCACACACTCCTGGAGGTGAAAATATGAATAGTTTATCATCAGTGTGTCCCCTCCTGGGCCATCTTTTCCGTTATTTTATTTTTATTTTTTTGTGTGTGTGTCGTGTGCTGTGTGTTACAGCCTGACAGACGTGACAGGACGTGGACTCTGAGTGACACTGTAAATAAACAGTTGATGAAGTGGTATTAACAAGGAATTCCCTTTGGAAGAAGGAATAAGGGAAACACAGTTTGTTACTTTGAATAACTGCTGGTAAATTTACCCGCTGCCTGTACAGTTATCACAGGATGGATTTTGCTGATTTGTGTTAGTATTTCTGTTTGTAGGTACTTTTAGGGCATTATAGCTGATCATATGTAGAGAAAGGGAAACCTTAGACAGACTGATACAATTCATTTCCATGTGCTGCAAACAAGACTGTAACATACAATTACTTGTCGAATTTGTTTACACTCCATTTGTTTGGTTTTGATGGGAGATTTTTTTATTTGATGGTTTGAATGATTACAGTGGATCAAGTTTTTGTTAGAATAATTACATGAGGTATTTTTGATGTTAGGATTATTTTGTAATCTCTAATGAAATAGCTCTAGGGTACAGAATTTGAACAAAGCATTTGTTGTAATGTAATGTAAATTACCAGTGTGAGGTTAATGACCTGCCTCACGGGCATGAATGGATAACTGAATGGGCCAACGGGGCACAGGCTCAAGGGGTCCAAGGGACCAGGAGGCCCCCGGGCCGAAGCCTCAAAGATTCAAAATGACTACAACGAGACAGAGACTACTACAGACATGGCTACAAACAGACACAAAAAGACAAAAAATGAGCACATTGTTTTGTGTCTCTTTCAATCTGGGGGTCTTACTTGTATGTGGGAGGGGTGGGAGGGGTGGGGGGCCTTTAACATGTCTGCCAGTTCCAGTTTTTCCCCTTTACAAACCTGCAGCACCAGTTGTCTCTGGTGCTCTCTCCAGGTTCTTTAGATTACTGCTGCCACCTACTGGTCAAAAATGTTTTTTTTGGGGGGGTGGGGGGTGGACGGACGGATGGACGGATGGACGGATGGACGGACGGACGGACTTCCCAGCACCTGCTGACACGCTGTTGTATTTTTGGTGACATGCCAAGATTCAGGTCAGCAGGTTACGTTACTGACATGACGCTGGGCTGACATGGAGTCTAAACTATGATGCATCCCCTGGCTCATTACAAAAAGTAGGTTTACTTTAAATTAGTTTTAACGCTCATTTCAAAGCCTCTCCTGAGAACACCTGGCAGCTGCTGTTTTCTTGTTCAATGTACCAGCGTAGTGACTGTTTTTACTGTAAGCCATTAAAAACAATCTAATCAGATGTAAATATTAGTGAAAAAAGAGAAATGGTACTGCAAATGCTGAGTTTCTTTTTTCTGTTAGATATTGTGTAGATATTTCCTGTATATGTCAAGTAGTGTTGGATTTTTTAGACATTGCTGCCAATGTGCCATGCTCCAGCAACATCAGAAATTTCAGTTGTGTTGGGATGTGTTTTTTTTCACGTTTAGAAATGAACTTATTGCTCCATTCTGGTGTCACATCACAATCTATGTAAATTTAAAACAAGCCTTGATTTTTCAGTTCATTATCCATGTATGTGTGTTTATGTTGTTTTTTATTTTTCTGACTGTAAATGAAGAGTTTGATGGATGGTTGTGTGTGTGTGTGCGCTGTGTGAGGTGTCATGTACATGTAAATGGAGAAAATAAGTTGCTGTGACAGCTGCTGCTTCAAAACAAACCAAGGGCTGAGTCCTGATGGACGGAGCAATATTCATTGGATTTTCTTTTTTAAAATGTGACTTGATTTACACCACATTCACATCAAATGGGAACTAAACATACAGTATATACAACGAAGTAGTTGTCATGGTGATTATCAATATTTAAAAATGTCGAGTCCACTGCCAATCCCAAACTTCAAATGTAGCTGATGCCAACTGATGTGAACAGTATGTAAAGTAGGGAGCTGAAATGCACCACATTTCCTACATCCTGTCAGTGCAGCATCAGTAATAAAGATGTCTGAACTCTGGGATCCTAATGTATAATATAATACCATGTTGTACTTCAAAATTACAAAACATGGGTCAGAAAAATTGAAACTCTTGGTAATTTAAATGTTTCTACTTCTTAATATTTTGTATAAAGAGTGTGAATGAAATGATTAGATATGAGTAGTTCACAGGCAGTGTACAGTGTGTAGATGGCAGGTATCCCAACAGTTGGCTGCTGCCGTCTGCCTCCTTGTAATTAGCCTGTGCTTGTTTCTAACTGCAGATGTGTCAACATGGAGCAGCAGGAAGTCCTCCCACAGTAACACTCTGTGTAAACAAAACAGCTGTTTTTTTGTCAGTGCTTTCAAAGCAAAAGCACATCATCCCGTTGTTTGTGTTTTCTCAGCGCAACCACAACACTGATACTTAATGTGATCCATTACATGCATTTCACCCGTGCTCCATACAAAGACTCTGGCAGAAAAGGACACAAGGGTTCTGATTAAACCACCAGACCATGTTTCAAGAGTTACAGTAAAGGGAATTCATGCCTATGCATGTTTGTAATGTATCTGTATAGAATTGGCAATTAATAAATGGATGGTTACAAGCAGCTGTGTTTGTGGTTTTAAATGGTCATTTGTATGAAAACATGAACTACAGTGTCCTTACCAAGGCCCTGTCTTTCATACAAGGATAACCAAGCTGGCTTGATTTTCTTGGAGGTATCAATTGAAAAATGTTAATTTAAATATTATTTTGGATCTATTAAATAATATTTATGGAGACCAGAAGAGGCAAAAGAATGCACTATTTCACAAAGAGCACCTGCAAAATATTTTTTTCTAACAGAATTATCTGGGGACTTTGAGTGATCCCAACCCCTGGGTGGATAGGCTACAGGAAAACATTAAGTATGATGCTAAAAGGTGAAATGTTGCTTCATAGACAAACACAGATTGGTTTTAGATAACTTAATCCTAGGTCCAGATCAAACCTGACTGCAGTCCAAAAACCAAGCTAGCTAAATGAGTTACAAAGCTAATTACAGATTGCTAACAACATGTTAGCCTGGATTAGTTAAACTCAGGTTTATACAGTATGAAGCTCACACTGTGGGGCACAGTCAACCTCAGGCTGAAGAACTGAGGGATATATTAGTAGAATCAGTACATACTTCTTCTATTTAACCCCTGTACTGTTTCCATCCAGGTTTTGAGTCACATTTCATTATTTTAAATAAGTTCTCCAGAGACGTGGTTTAACTGTAAGAACCACACAGAACATCCAGATGGATTTATTCCCTGTATTATTTATTGAAAACCCAGCAGTCGTCATTAATACCTGTTTGTGTCTGTACAGGCGAGGAAGTAAGGGGATGTGGTAAACTAAACTAGCTGTCATTCTGTTGTCAAAAAAAAAAAAAGGGCAAAGGACAAGACAAAAAAAGAAACACTCCAATATGCTACAGAATGACACCCTCATATTGTTTTCTCATTTTTCTTTAACACTTGTTTTTAAAAATGTTACACTGATGCAGAGAAAAAAAAGCACTGAGGAAGAAGGAGAGTGTGTGACAGCAGTTCAGAGAGAGATAAAGAAATCAAAATTTAAATGAAAGACAGGTTTGGGTGTGTCTTTTAAAACAGTTGTGTTCATCTGTTTTCTCCTCTGCCAAGTGTTGCTTTTACTTATGTTGGGAAAAGCCAACAGGAGACAACTGTTGACAATCATCTCTCACTCTCTCTCTCTCCCTCTCTCTCTCTCTCTCTCTTATTCTGTCTCTTCCTCCCTCCGTCCTTCTTCATCGTTTCTTTGGAGGTTGGGCTGTGCGGGGAGGGGTGACGGGCCGACCCGAGTTCATCCCTCCATACTGGTACTTGGCTTTCTTCTCAGATGGCTTCAGGATCTAGGAACAGGAACAGAAGCATTAGCATTTAAATTACAGAACAACTAATACTACACTGACTTTATTTCTATTTTATGCTATCTATAGTACAGCACACTGTAGTTATTGTAGTCTTTACTCCCCTACATTAATTGTACATACAAAAGATAAAAATAATCACTCTGACAGGACCATTCTGCATTTTGCAACTACAGATTTCAGCGCAGTGGTGCAGTGGTGGTAAAGTTACTTCAGTACTACGTCAGTACTTTATCGTGTCTGTATACCTGGAAGGAGCACATCAGGGTTTCATCCACACTCATCATGCCGCCGGCGTTGTCAAACTCTCCGCAGTAGTTTGGAGCTGAGAACAGAGTCACCAGCTGCCGCTTGGCAAAGAACTCATAACCATCTTCTACCACCTGGGGGCGTCATACACACAGGAACACATTACTCTCTGCCGACCTGATACATGGTATTTACATATACATCAGCATCTGAAAGGGACGTTTGTCAGCGGTCATGTACTTCATGCGAATATGGAACTTTAAACACATTCTGAAAAGATGTGGCTGTCTTAACCTACAACTGGATGGATGTTTCTCTGACGCCTGATTAATCAGTCCTGTTTTCATTATGTTTAGTGGAGGTATTTTTTATGTATTTAAATGGTTATATAAAGAAAGGATGTGTACTTGTGTAGTACCTGGTGGGCTCTGCAGATGAGGTCCAGGTCGTGGCGGTTCAGGAACTTGCTGACCACATCAGCTCCAAAGGTGAAGGAGACGCCGCGGTCGTTCTCTCCCCAGCCCTGGACGTCCTTGTCTGGGTCTGACCACAGCAGGTCACACAGGAGGCCTGGAGGGGAAAGTACACAGTTTTAACTACCATCTTACTACCCCATTAACACAGCTGGGAGGAGAGGAGTTAACTGAAAATAAGACATGATTCATCTCCATGTTTGACCTGTGATCAAACACTCAAATCTGGGTCACAGCATAAAATAATCTCTGTGTGTTTCACCGTAAATCCACCGGGCTTCTAACTACCGGAAATCACCTTTACATCAGTTATTTAAGCACTAAGGCTTCCTTATGTACACACACACACACACTCTCTCTCTCTCTCTCTTCACATCCAGGCCCTCGGAGTCTCCCTGAAAGACCATAAGAGGATGTGAAAGACAGTGGCTGCCAGGGTCTGAACACTGGCTGCCTTATAAGGACAAAAGCACCCAGGTTTAATGAAGAGGGCAAAGACTCAGACTGACAGAGGCTTCACTTCCACTGGTTCTACTATAACTTCCAAAAAGCATGTGAAGAAATAAAAAACATTATTTAATGATAGATACCACCTGACCTAAACCAACTTACCTGGACCATAGAACATAAATCACAGCACAGACAAATCCATCATTAACTGAGCTTACAAGGACTGGAATCAGGACCTGTATTTATCAAGCATCTCAGAATCACTCCGAGGAAGCACAGTAAAAGAAAACTACCTCAGAGTACAACTTGAGCATTAAGAATTAATCAGTGTATCATCTGAGGAGCTGTATGAGCCGTCAAAGTTTGATTTATTACTGCAGAAAGTGTCAGTTGTTACAGACCAAAATCATCACTGTCACAAAGCTGCGTTTTCCCAAGGCTGTTGACTTTGTGGCGAGAGCGCGAGCGGCTCTCCTTTGCATCCGGCGCGAGGTCGGCCAAAAAAAGTGATGAGGCTTTTGCCAAAACAGCATCTGTTAATAACCGCACCGTCATCAATAAACATCCCTCCCCCCACGGAGTGTGTGTGCGCATGTCAATTGCCTAAATACAATCTCTTGGCTCTCCTAAATATCAGCAGAGATAAAAGTCACTTCAAGTTAAGAAAGCTGATAAAGAGCTTTTACTCCTGGGGCTCAAAGCAGGACCAAACCTGTGCCATTCCCACTCTGTGAAGCTCGATAAATATGGGAACAGATTTGTATTTTTACTGTTCATTAAGTCAGCTAGTGTGAGTGGATGTAATTTCTATTAAAATGGGAATGTCTTATAAAGCTTTTGTGTCCTTTAAAATGTCAACGCAGTGTCCTATCTGATGTATTTTTCATCCTACATAAGTTTCCTATGATATTTTTCTAATGTCCTTTTGTCATGTGTATGGTACTGATAGAGAGTGGGGCTCTGTTGTGGCAGGAGGGTTCAGACAGGCTCTCTTCATCTACTGCATGAATAAACTACTCAAGTTCAAGAGGAGCTCTCAACTCAGAGCAGCACTTCAGACGAGTGTTTCAAATGAAAAATGCTGCTCAAACAGATGCAAAACAGCATTTGTTTTAAACCCAAAGTGACTCTGTGGACAAGGTTCACACACACACTGTCATATAATTGACTGAAACTGCTGCTGTTTGTTTATTTTATATGCTCCAGGAGTAACTATCATTTCAACAAAGCAAGATGGGATGTTTTTTGCAGCTGGTGTATCCAGAGAAAACTAAGGCCAGAATCAGGCCTGATCCCAATTCTGTGTATGGGATCGGGACAATCCTAATATAATATAGAGCTGAAAGATTAGTTGATTGATTGATTAGTTCATGACAGAAAATTAATCTGCAATTCTTTTGAAAATCAAAACTTGCTTATCATTTATCAAGAAAAACATACAAAAAATTATTTTGTTAAAACTTCTCAGTTGTGATGATTTGAGTCTTCATTACTCATTTATTATCTTCAGTCATTTTTGGTTCATTTCAACTCTTTAATCTGTAACACTGAACATCATAAAGTGTGCTTTCTATATAAAATCTGAAATGTGACCAGTAAATGTAGTGGAATAAAGGTATAATGCAGCATTAAATGGAAATGCTCAGGTGAAGTACAAGTAAGATAAGATAAGATAATCCTTTATTAGCCCCCAATGGGGAAATTTACAATTACTGTAATTACTGTAAAATTTACAATACAGTACCTAAGTAAATATACTTTTCACCAATCTGAAGTGCAGCTGTGATTAAAACTCAACAACACAATCATTCTATGCAGAGCTACCTTGGACAATGACATGAGAAACACCTGGCCTGCTGTGTGCACGTGTGTGTGCTGACCTACCTGTGTCAGGAACGTCTGTGGGTCTCATGATGCGTCTGATCTGCTCCATAGACTGCAGGTCAGGAGAGAGACCTGTGAAGCAACACAACGACACAATGACACAAAACCATTGCAGTTTGTAAATCTCTTCAGCACCCCTCCCCTCCCCTCCATGTCTGTGCAGGTATTATCCCATATAAGTAAAGCTATAAACTTGCTCTGACCCATTTCCTTCACATCAGATTAGTGAACAAAAACACTCAATTCGCTGATGGGTCAGGAAACTTTTATCTTTCATACTCCAGACCACATATAGTGTTCACAAAGCACAGGTCTGACAGTTGTGGCTTTCTGAATAATAAGCACCCAGAAACAGACACAAGGACCAGCTGTGAATACCTCCGTGACAGCAGAAGATCTTCTCGTCCACGATGGCAGCGATGGGCAGGCAGTTGAAGCAGTCGGTGAAAGTCTTCCACAGCTTGATGTTGAATCTGCGTTTACCTGTAAAGTCAACAAGACAGAGAGTCAGGAGGCCTTGGAGCAAAGAGCCATATAAGGCTGTTCAAACTGTTTTTACAAGTTCACTTAAAGAGAGGCAGGGATTTAAGATCTACAGT
Source organism: Lates japonicus (assembly GCA_033238685.1). Lineage (NCBI taxonomy): Eukaryota > Metazoa > Chordata > Actinopteri > Centropomidae > Lates > Lates japonicus. The sequence continues at coordinate 1,316,828 of BRZM01000066.1, read as the reverse complement.
ACTTGTACTTGAGTACATGTTTTACTTTATACTTTTACTCAGCCACATTGATTGATATTATGAGCTTATAAAGTACAACACAGTTAAATATTAAACCAGTGGTTCCCAACCTTTTTGAGAAAGAAAAAACTGTTTCCAGCAGAACTGTTGGTGACAGTTCCAAAGAGACGTTTCACCTCTGAATATCTCTGGTGCTTTCATTTAGAGAACAGTTTGAGGCGGAAAAGGTCAAATTATCCAGTATTTGTTTAAAAATGCAAAGAAAGAAGAACATATGTAGGCAGAACTGCACCATTATGGACAAAAAAACCCAATCTCAAGGGTCCTTAGGGTCCTTGTACCAAATTTCAAGGCTCAAAAGTTACTATTTATTAGCCTGCTGTGCAGCTACAATGATAATTTTGATATTTATTAGCATTAATTTAAGCATCACAATAACTCCAGCTGACAATAATTAATTTTTAAGGAATAAAAAGTAGCACCCCCCTTAAAAAAAAGACTCCATTTGCAGTAAATCTGCCTGGTTCTCTACAGGTATACGTAATGGAATGAGCTCTACCATAATGGAGCTTGGGAGAGCTGAAAATGAAGACACACTCTCCTTGTGTCTCACTCTATGAGAGCGGAGCACTCACACTCGTCGTAGAAGCCGTAGATGCGGTTGATGGAGGCACACTCGTGGTTGCCCCTGAGCAGGAAGAAGTTCTCGGGGTATTTGATCTTGTAGGCCAGCAGCAGGCAGATGGTCTCCAGAGACTGTTTCCCTCTGTCCACGTAGTCGCCCAGGAACAGGTAGTTGGCCTCTGGGGGGAAGCCACCATATTCGAAGAGCCTCAGCAGGTCTGTGTACTGTCCGTGGATGTCGCCTGGGATGGAGGATGGAGAGGAAGCAGTGATGGATTGAGGAAGGAGGACAAGAGTACATAGTACAATTCAGAGGAACAAAGTCAATGGGGTAGGGGTGGGGGGGTACTGACCACAGATTTTGAGCGGAGCCTCCAGCTCCAGAAGGATTGGCTGACTGAGGAAGATCTCCCGGGACTTGATGCAGAGGCCGCGCACCTCAGCCTCTGTCATCTGGACAATCTTCCCCGGACGACATCCTCGCACTGGTGGAGGGAGAGGAGAGGAGGAATAAGGTTAAAGAACATCTGTGTGTGTGTGTGTGTGTTTTGGATATCCAGGAGCATAATTAACAATGTCACCCATGCTTTCAGGCAAACAGCGTTCTGATTGGAGCGCTCGCAGTATCCCTTTTCCCAGAATTCTTTCTCAAGGATATGATTGTGTTGATTGTCACATCACTGTACACATCACCTCCCACAGGGTGAGTTTTTAAATGAACTTCAAACTAAATATGGGAGGCAGGGTTTAGGCAACAGACAGGGGATGGAAATAGCCTGTGTGGGCATTGTTGAGTGTTGCTGGGAGTGTTTTTGGATACACTTCCTGTTGTGTAACACAGGGGAAAAGAGAGGGGGTGGGGGGGCTCACAGCGGATGCTGGACAAGAAGCTCAGAGGCTCCCTGTCACTGGACATTAAATGTGTATAAGACTGGTAACAGAGTCAACAGGTCAAGTACAGAGGATTAATAAAACTTGATCAATTAGGTTATTTGCGAAATGCACCCATAAAAAATAGTGTTTTTCCAGATACCTCTCTACACTTTCAAACAAAATATGCAAAACTTTAACACACAACTGTTTCATTTTGTCTAAATACAAAGCAGCTGTCATCAGACATTTAATGCCAACTTTCAATACTTGAGACACGAGGGACACATTTCACTCAGAACCTAAAACGTATTAACGTTGGACTAATTGATTGTATTACAGCTAAAAAAATCAATTAGTTGATTGACAGAAAACTGACAACTAGTTTGATAATCGATTAATTGTGTAGGTCATCAAACAAAGAAAACATCCTCTGGTTTCAGCATTTGCTTCTTTTATTTGTCATGTGACAGTAAACTGAAGACGTTTAGTCTTGGTTAGGCAAAACAAGATATATTTAAGACATCGCCTTGGGCTTGATGAAATGATTCTACTGAGTAAACAATCACTTACTTGAGAAAATAATCTGCAGATTAAACGTTAATTAAAATAATTATATAAAGAGGCTCATATACCACCGTGATAGCACACTGAAGAACAGCTTCACGTTTCATTCAGATAGACAAATTACTATGTAAAACAGTTTTCTATGAGCTCGCCTAAATGTAAACACTGTATACTGTACAGTGTCAGCACTGCAATGTAAAAGTAACTGAAGGCAATGACATTTTATATTATTACAGCACTTAGAGGATGAATCACATGCAAAATGTGCACTGACAGTAACCCGACACATCATCACACTTTCACTCCATTTGAGTAAAAAGCATGTATCAGCCTGTACACCTTGCCAAATAGAAAGCTTTGCGTTATTCATGAGTAATATTCCTGCAAGTCAGACACTAAATGGCCTGTGGAAATCTCTTTATTTCCTAATGCTGCTTTGAAAACTCTGGTACAAAGTCTGGCTACTGTCTGACATCTTTTAAAGCTGACACATACAAACCACCGCTGACGACAGCCGCATATAGCTACCTTTGCAATTTCAACTTTACCTGCAGTATTTCCATGTTTTGCCACTGCCCTATATATTCTCCCTGTGCTCAGATGAACGGCAACGTCACACCTCCTCCTGCTCGGTAAACCACAGAAGTGGGCCAGAGCTGACTAAGACCGCTTCTGACAGATGACACCGCAGCATGATGGAAATCCTAGCAGGCGCCAAACGCCACTTAATAGGTAAATCAAAGAGACGTGGTTGGAGGAGAGCTGCAGCTCCACGGCCGGAGGAGTTTGAAAGACAGCAAGAAAGAGTGTCTACAGTATGTCAGATTCCTGCAGGTGACTCCCGCCTGTATTTTACATCCAGTTTTAAAGGACAACAGTGTGTGCAGCAGTGTGTGCAGCAATGTGTGCAACGTGACCCTGCTATTTCTGCTTCAAGACCTTAGGCAATGAACACTCGCCCTGTCTGTCTGTCTCCGCCACAGCCAAACACAACCTGCGACCGCACACGCCCCACCTGAAGGGTAGGAGAGGCTATAGTTAGACTGTCCGAAGGTAAACACAAACACAAAAACACTGCGTGAGCCAAAATCATGTTGGGGTATTTCAATGCCGCAAAACTCAGGGTCACGATGCCCTTAAATTCCTCCCTTGGTTTAGAAATACAAACATGTTGTATTATTGGTTCTTATGCATGACATATCCTCCAGTGAGCACAATACACGAGAAAGGAGTGCCTGTTTGTCCGCTGACTTCACACCCCTCCCTTTCAGCTGTGTGATGACGCGTTTGCAGGTCTGTGCTAGCTCAGCTGACAGGGAGGGAGGCCTGATATAGGAGACACACACACACACACACACACACACACACACACACACACACACACAAAACAGGGGCTGCAATCAGCACCACTAGTCTCACTTGTCTGGGAGGATCCCCTTTCATCAAATGGTTAAGTTAAGGAAGAGCTCGGAACACACGCACTTCAATTTTGCTGCTCCTCCTTCACACACAACCACAAAAACACACACACAAACAAACAAACAAACACACACACAGTGATCCAGTGACCTTGACTTCAGATCATACCACTACGGGCTTGTGGGGAGGTATCCCAGCATCCTTTACTCTGTCACCACTGCACTGCAGCCTCCCCAGTGAGGAGAAAGAAAGGGAGCGGGAGATACTGGGAAATAAAAAGAGAGAGGGAGCGAGAACGAGAGAGAGAGAGAGAGAGAGAGGGAGGTGGTATCCACATCTCATCACCATGGCAACCCAGCAAGACCAATTTCCAGCCTACAAGGTGTTGGTGAGCAGAGCTGCTGCTGTATCTCGAGGGGAAAAAGGAGCTGATTTGCAGATAAAGTGGCATCTCCACCAACCCACGCCCTGCATACTAACATGTACTGCATCTGACAGCAGTGAAGGAGGGCCAACAAGAGACCTGCACTGCCACACACCCACACACCCACACCCCCAACACACACACACACACACACAGACACACACACACAGGAGCGATGACAGTATCTGTAATACTAGACAGGCACATTCTCGCTTAAAAACGAAACTTCCTAATATCTATACTTGTAAGATAAAACTGCCTAAATAAACAGCTAGGGAGGATTTGAGGATTTGGAGGTGGTTGCTGGCCATTTGAACAAACTCACAATGTCTTTTCCAAGTGGGCAACAAGCCCATTTTCATGTAGCACTGCAAGTTCAGCTCTGATTCAGACAGAAAATATAGTAAATATTACAATTAAACTGTAAATGTTAGTGGGAGGTATTGCTCTCACAAATTCAGTGGATGATACATACTGATCATTTTCTCTAGTTAATCACATGTGACTCAAAAACAGAAACAGCTAGCATGCAGTTCGCTACCTGTTGCTACCTGTTTTGGTTGTGTTTTGGTCGTCATGAGGAGCACTACCCCGGCCTCTGTGGCTCTGGAGGAGCTTTGTCACATTTGGGAAAAATACCGCTGATGATGTCACAGTGATGTCATCAGGTTTATCTTGGACTGGACTTGGGGACCACGAATGTATGACAGAAAGTTACAAACAGATTGCATTATGGGAAGTGTACGATCAAGGGTTTTTGCAGCACTTGTGGTTCATACTAGGGACTAAAAATCAGGATATCTCAGCCTCTGCAGCAAAAGTGAAACAGAAAAACTGCTAATTCAGTAGCTAGTTAGCAGAAAAGAATTAATATGCAAAAATGTTTATAATCGTTTTAAGTAATTTTATAAGCAAACCTGCCTAAATTCACTGGTTCTAGCCACTCAAATGTGAAATGTACTGTTAATTCTATCCTTCTCTGATTGTCTGAATGTCTTCTGGTAGCATTATTATCTTCAAACGATTAAGTGATTTAATTGAGAAATGAAAATAATGATTGTTGCAGCTCTAAAACTGATCAGGCACTTGGAAAGATACTTTTGTTTGCAGAACACGAGTACAACACACTGTACTCCTGAGAAAACCAAACAGACAAGCTAGAAGACCCACACGATGACAGACAATCCAAACAGATGCAGAGTGTTTATCAGTGACAGCGGTGAGAATGAGAGAGGTCCCTGGCTGGAACAGCCGTCGAGCTCCACTTCATGACAGCCTTGTCTAAACTGGGGGGAGAAACTTGATGTTCCACTAGCTTTTTCCCAGCTGGTTCTTATGCAAGATCAGAGTAAATCTCTTCCCTGAGAAACCTCTCCATGTTCCAGTTCATCCCTAATTTGGTCAGGTACGCGTGTCTGTTTCCCCAGGCTTTCGGGTTTGGGTTTGGTCACACTCTGGCCTCCTCAAACTGAACTCTGTGTCCTTTCTCCAGCTTGATCCGAGGATCACTGCACCGCAATCACCTGCTGTCTCTATCTCGGTTTCTTTTTCCCAGACCACCCCACCCCTCCACCCTCCTCCCCCTCCTCCTCTCAGTTTTCCCTTCATCTATTTATCTTTAAGTTGCTTTCTTGGCTGTGGCTGAACTCCTGGGTCACCGTCCTCCTCCTTCTCCTCCTCCTCCTCCTCCGCCTTTGCAAGTGAACTGTGCTGACGTCAGGCGCTGACGCCTCACACCCCTCCCAGAGTCCTCTTTGCATTCCAGACAGCTCACAGACCCTTCAGACAGTCACAGCTCCGGCTGCACTGAGCTTCAGTGAAGCCTAGGGATACACCCTGGTCAGGGCATCTGTGAATTCCATCAAAATCCAACACTGTTAAAATATTTTCTTTTCTTTTTTTTGTAAGCGTTCTAGATAGAAGTAGGTCTTTAGGATTATGACTAACATGATACTTCAGTAGGAAAGCATGCACATGGAAACCACAGCATTTTCACAGATCTAAAACTGGACCAATTGGTCTTTTTAAGCCTTTAACTTAGGAAGTTAATCTTGTTTTGTCTAATATTTATGCATCTCACAGTAAGTGATTAATTACACTGCTGCAGCCTATACTTAAAGTGCTGGGAAAAGAAAATTAGGGCTTCAACTAATGATTCTTTTCAGTACCAATTAATCTATTGTTTGCTTCCTCCTGTGATCAATTAATCATCTGCTTTATAAAAATGTATGAAAATAATAAAAAAATGTTCAGTCTGCGGTGATGACTTCAGATGTCTCGTTTTATCCCAAACAACCGTCCATTACTGCTGCTCAGCACTCACTCCCTAACCTTTCTTAGTGCTTGATCTTTCCTGGTAAAAATGAGCCACTGTTTGGTGAATTAAAGTCCAGCTGCCAGGCACTTGGCAACTTAAGTCACTAAATATTTGGGAGGATCTTGGTTACAGCCCAACCCACCATTATTCTGCATTTAGAACCACACCAGAGAGATATTACGACACAACATGACACACTGTGTGAGCACACAGGCAAACTATGACTGAGTTAAGTGAGTTGAAAGACAAAACCAGCATGTAGCTGGGACAGGCCTGTGTGAGCAGTTTTGGAAACAGACCAGAGCTGGAGCTTTCTACAGAGTCAGAGGTTCAATAGTTTACTTTTTATTCTCTGTGGATTGTTTTATCAGCGTGTTTCCCCAAACTTCCAGTACAAAGCAAGAAAATAAAGCCATTGATAAAAGACTACATCACAAGCAGGTGGTTATCTAAAAAAAGTCGTTTCCAGTCATCATTTCTACTGCTTCACTTGTTGTAAACTCCTTGGTAAAGGGTCAAGGAGGTCAACTATTTTTCCATTCATTAAGAGCAGAGTTCACTTGAACAGTGTGGGTTAGAGAGAGAGTGAAAGATAAGCAAATTACAGACAGATCACTTCTTCAAGCCATTACCATATATGGGCGCTGCTCTATGGTGGAAGGAGGAAGTAGGCTAGTCAGTCAGGACAAAGAGGGAGCTGCTCACAGGCTCTGCTGTGTTATGTGATGGAGAGAGAACAAGACTAGCCAGGCACAGGCCAGGGCTCCGTCACCGACTGAGGGTCCACAACAATGTAACGGCTGTCAGCTGCACTGGCAAAGAGCTGCGTAAGCTCATTCACATCAACAAGAAAACACACACTGATGTCAGCGCAATATCAGGAGCTTAAAAATAGGGCTGACCCCTATAAGTCAATTATTCAACTGGTGTGCTGTTTGCACACTTTTCAGTCTGTTCTTTGTTTTAGCTGAAAATAAAAACTACATTTGTGAAGCTTATACTACATTTTTGTAGAGATCCAAAATGTTTTGGTACAGATACCAGAATCATACTTTTTTCAATATCTTACTTTAAGAACTGTAAACATGCTTTTTTACAAATCCATTTTTTGGGCGCACCAGTGGTCTCAGATGCACGGCATACAACTGCAATGTCCTCAGATTGATTCTGGCTTGGGACTTCTGACCCCCTTTCTTATCAACATGCTAGAAATTCACAAAACAAAATTACAAACCTGATATTCAACACTTGCATTCAATACTATACAAAATACTAAATATTTTTTGGTCATGTAGGAGCAGCACAACAAGCTGTGACACTAACATCATGACCACCACCATGTTCTCAAACTTGTTATTCGTGTTTACATCCAGCAGAGCAACATTAGCATTCATTTGGAATCGTGTTTTCCTGATGAACAGGAGTCCAATATTCACTCTCCTTTTAGCTCTTTTCTGGCTCTATAGCTGCTAAATGCTCAACTAATACTCGGTCGTTAATTTTGTTTCTTCACTGCATAGAGTGGATTTAAGAGCTTTTGTGTCAACAGCTGCCCAGTGAAGTTGGAAACAAAGGTGAGAGTGGTAAGACTGAAACAAAGCATTAAAGTTATGAGCAGTAAAACCAAAACAATGAGCCGAAAGAAGTTAAAATGTTCGTAGAGAGGGTGGGTGCAGAGTCAGGATAAAAATTTTAAGGAGGTTGTCACTACACACACCCCCTTTCACAACACATCTAGTTGTTTTTTCCATTGTTGATGATACAAAAATAGATTAGTGCAGCTTTAATATTTCTGACTTGAAATGGCAAGTTACGCAAAAAGCATTTTCTGTAAGTAGAGAAGATATTCAAAGAATCTTCTAATGGGTCAAGCAGACCCATGAATTTTAAGCAGGTATGACTGTGCATGTTTTACTCGCTGCTGCACCTCGCAGCACCAATAAAGATGCCCCGTCAGACCTTTTTTAGCTCTCCACCTCCACTCTCTATTCTCTCCAACTGGGCACGGGGCCAACAGCTCCCCTCCACTCCTCCATCTAACCCTCTCCCACACAGGGGCAATGGAAAACAGTGACCCCTCAGTGAACGAGAAACACAAAGTAACTCTGGCGAGGAGAGCGGGAGCGAATCTTAAGGCAGAAATCCTGACTGCCATGGCATTTCTGTGCGGGTTTTGCATTTTCAGAGGACGTTTTGTTCGACTTTAAGTGCCACGGGTGAATGGATGTCTTTGTGGTGGCAAAGAAAGGATGAAATTGAGAGGAGAGACTGGGGGGAGAAATAAACAGGAGACACTGCTGTAGACAGAAAGAAGGAACGAAGAAAACTAGAGAGATGTAGAGAGAAACTGAAGGCAAGGGAATGAATAGAGGAGAGAGGGGAGGGAGGGTTTAATCGGAAAGCCTGGCCGGGCAGCTGAAAAGCTGGGGTGAGCTCTGTGCCACGTTTGGTGCCAGGGGGTGAACGCTCCCTACTGCACAGGCTCCACCATTGTTGTTTCCATAACAGAGTGCCACGCCAGCAGCCTGAACACCACGCAATACAGCAGCAGTCCTCCACTTCTGACGAAAACAAGCAGGGTGACACCAATGTGAAATGCATTATGAAAGAGCAGAACAAAGGCCTAATGGTGCATTCTAAACTGCTGTATATTAAATGTAGATATAGAACTTTTATCTCATGACATCTTACTTGTGGTGGGGCAGAGAAACTGGCCAGAAAAAGAGCAACACTGATGAATTAAAGTCTTCTGTAACCTTTTTATACTGGAGACCTGCCATCCCAACATACACACACACCCCTAACATCTATTAAATGGTCAAAACCTCTGGGTCACATTATTATACACTCTCTAAATTAAAGCAAGAAATAAATTTGGAATGAGAAATAATATAACTCCTACAAATGCAAAGGTGAATTTAAAAGTAATGAAACACATCAGGTTGCTACTGTTGCAGCCTTACCTGGTCTGATACGACCAGTAACTATAACTAAGTCAGTTTTTTGACTTCATGACCTTTCATCACCTGTGCTGCTTTAACTCTACACTTAAGCATCTGTCATTATCCTGTAATTACCGCTCACAGCCACAGTAGCAGCTGTTTAGCAAAAGTTACACAGAGTCACTTTAAGAACTTGCTGAGTTTAGTTGATTTAAGAAATCTCTGAAGAACTTGTCTGTTCAGGAAAGACAATGTATAACATGTATGCACTGGAATATACACAGTGTGGTTATTGGTATTTGTCCTGAACCATTACAGTATGTTTTGAACACAACTTGCTACTTGTGCGAGAGTTTCACCCTTACACATATGAAAGTGAGATGGGTGTTAACAGGTGCGCCTGAAACCGTGAGTCATGTAGTGAATGCAAATTTTTAAAATGTCATTTAAGCCACTGTTTGTAAAGCTTCTTCACATGTGCATCGGGTCAGACTATTGTTTGAATACGGTTTGTTTTATTTTCCTTGCTGGGTTGAGAGCACAAAAACTGAGGTATGTACTAAAACAGTGAATTTGTGCACTGCTACTTACAAGATCAGTCTCTGTATTTGACTAGAACACGTCTTTACTATGTGTTTATGACTCCTTACATAATACAAAATAAACTGCTGGGCTGCAGTGAATACAGATAATCTAAAACCTGTGCAGTTCAACAGTCAGTGACAAACACAACCTGGACAGCTTCTAAACAGAGAAATACTCTTTAGGAGATTTTATGTACCCATACTGGGTTACAACTTGGCTGGCGCCTTTTCCCATAAACCAAAATGACAAAATAGCTCCAAATTGCAACTTTCTATCCTGCCTTTCCACTCTCACTGGCTGATGTATGGGGCTGTGGTGTTGATCGTGCCACATAAAGCTTACAGGGCCACCTGTGCTGGCAGGCCAGACAGAGGGACTGTTGTCGCTAAAGCCTGGACCGGTGTGGGCTTAGCATGGGCACGCTGGGAAGGCTGAGGCCTGTAATAGCTACTTTGCTGTATAACAGCACACAGACACAGTATAGCACGAGAAAAAACTAATGAGGGGGGGGGGGCAAGTGGGGAGAGCTCAACAAACAAACAGAAAAACACAAGGTTGGTTAAGAACAAACTGGATGTAAACACACAGAGAAGGAAATGTGCAGTCGTGCTGAGGCACGCTGCTGCTGTCCGCTGTGTCGAGACAACTGAAGGATTTCTATGAATACTGTGAAAAATGCGACGTCAGCTCAAACAAGCTGCAACCAACTGTAGTGACTTAGCTATGAAATCTGAAACATGCCACTGAGATTTGTACTGAAAAGGCAGACGACGATTCATTTCAAAGAGCGTCATGTAGAACTGTGTAATGTAGCTGTGATAGTATTGATTGTTTCTCACCACAGTGATGGGACATCACACCCCAGTGATTAGACACCTAACTACCTATTAAGAACTGTTTTCTTAATCAACTACACACACTGGATGTCAGTCATGAATACCTCTGCATTAGGACTAACCACTAATGCTTTTAAACATACATTTTTATAACGTGTATGCAGCCTCTCATGTGATGAAGACAATAAGCTGAATCCCACAATAGTCTCCATATAAATGTTGTATTACAGCAACACTTTTACTGCCCCAGCTGTATTCATGCAGACACACGCTTCTGCAGGTATATCTGTACACCACTGTGTTGCTTACCTGATTCTGTGACTCAGGAGATTGGTCACAAGACAGCAGTGACAAGTCATTGTATTCATGGTGACAAATGAAACCAGAGAGGCCAGAAACCTGCACGCTATAGCCACTAGGGAGGATTCAGTGATTGTAAACCATGTTGTCAGTCGATCAGGTTTAGCCTGTCGGCTAGACAACGCCCCTCAACCCCTCCACCAAACAAGAGCTGAAGGACACGTGCGCTCTGTGTGTGTGTGTCAGGCTGAGGTGGACTCATTTGAAAATGTGTCTCCTCTACATTTTGTCTACACAAAGCCAAGGATTTCCACAGATAGCTTAATTCACACATTTTAAATATTTATAGTTATAGAAATTATACTACGGCCACTGAAAATTCTTGATTCTGATTGGATTAACTTTTAGGTATGACTGGACATTTTTGTTTGTTGCAGTCCTAAATCAAACAGTAGGTAAGGACAGAAACAGAGGCAGAGCCTGTGAGCTTAGAGCTAATGTTATCTGTGTAACCAATAAACAAAACAACAAATAGCTTCTTGGTGAGAACCATGCAAATTTAATTTCAAATGTGTTTGATATTTGTGTGTATCTGAACGTCCATTTCAGCCAACAATAGGATGAGGGGAAGGACTGTGGTTCAGGTGCTTCTCTGCCCCATGACATTCATTACAACCATGGAACCTGTCAGGTAATATTCCCTTATGTTACATATCATCATTATAGGTTAGTTTCACCAGTAAGTTCAATAATAATATAGCATATAGCTGGTAGATTGATGTCTTATGCGAAGACAGTTCAGTAGTTTTTTTGTGGAAGATTTAAAATGCTTAAAGTAAATCAAACAAAGAAAGGGAAATAAATATACATGGTTCCATGCATTTCCTTTGTATGTATGCATTTTATTATTACACAAAAAACACTTTAAAAGTACAATTATTTGCCATATGTGGCCATATAGAAGAGTAAAAAAATTACCAAAATAAAAGAAAATACCACCTGTAGCACCTTAAGTGTACTCAATACATCAGTGTACCCAAGCAAGACATTATAGCAGTGGTAAAAAGAATAACTGAGCTGAAAGTCTACTCTTACGGTATTGCCCTTTTTACACTGTCCCCCGTGAGTGTATGTGTCACCAGAAGGGTAGGTTAATTTCTACCAGGGACAGCTGTGCCTGCTGACATTTAATAGCAGATCAGAGGGCTCTCAATATATGCATAGACTGCGTCTTCGTGCACGAGTATGTAGGTTCCTGGCCAGCACCAGAGCTCACTGAAAAAGTAAGTAAGAGATCAACCTCCTGTTGAAGGAAATCCCTCCCTACCTGAGGGAAAAGGTCCCTTTATCCTCACAGAGAAGAAGAGATGAATCCACAGTGTGGCAGAGTGAAAACATTCTGAGCTTCTTGAACTGACTGCTCTCTAATGAGAGCAGGCTGCAGATGTGATCTGGTCAAGTAAACTCAGATGAAATATCAAGGTTTCATCAGTAAGGAAAAGCCAGTGAGAGGTCTTTGTGTTACTGAAAGGTCAAGTCTTAAAATAAAATGCAGCCCATACGAAAACAAACTGATACACCAGGGACAGTTTGAGGGTGTGTGTTTGTATTTCTGCCTGTGTATGGCCCAAATAAGTCTGCTTGTGTTAGACTAATGTCACTTTGACTCTCATATTAAACGAGAAACAATAACCTGTCAGCTCTGCCTACCTGTTATGATACAGTGTGATTACATGTTATGTTTATAGAGCTGCACTTGCTGCAGAATCGGAATCTTATGAATTCATGTGAGGTTGGCATTTTAGATATTTTGCTCTATGTACATGCTTGCATCTAGCCTGCTTAATGTGGCTGGGTGCCGTACCGCAATGCTTTTTTTGATACGGACTAAAATGTGGCTATCTAGTGGTGGCACTAAAACTGTCAAGTCTGGGTTTCCCTCAGGAGAGTTTACCCAGTTTTTGAGAAGCCACTCAGATCTTTACGCTTCTTGTCTTGTGATCAGTTCTTGATTCTGATTATGTTTTACTAGACGGGGCCTTCATTTCAGACTAGGTGGTCCACGTCTGTTTAAATACCAATAATAATTTTCACACAGACATAACATAAAAATCCCTTCAATTTTCTTACTAAAGAATTGTGACCAAGACAAGACATTTTACAGCTGAAAAATGAACTACAGTCTCGGGTCTGTTGATTTGGTATTGTTACTGAACCTAGTATTGACAAGTGTAAAACCTGAACTCAACTTATTCTCAACCTGAAAACAAACCTAAATTTATGGAGAACTCCATGAACTGATAAAGACTTTGAGATGCAGTTGGGAGATGCAGAGAAAGCTAGTAAGTGACCTTTAAGTTAAGACTGCTTCAAGGTCCTTTCATTCTAAACTATCAGTATCAGCCTTCAGAAAACAATTAGCACTGGGTCTGCCTCTCAATTGGTATTTTCACACCAAAAAATGAGCCTGCCTGATACAAACTGGCTGTAGCTGCTTTAGTGGCTGAAAGGAGATGGATGGTTGGATATACTCACAGCTCACATCTGGAAACCTTTAGGGCCCAATCCCTCCAATTTCCTTCACTGAGGTTTCCTAGTCGCTGCATTGAAAAAAACCAAGCTAAATATGAAGCCAGCTAACCAGCTACAGTAGAGTCCTGCCCAGCCGACAATACAGGCTCACACTGCTGTGTTACTATACGGCTCATACTCACACAAAAAGGAAACCAGCATTATTATGTAACCAGTCCAGATCAATCCAGATGATTAGGTTATACTGACGCGCTGATCCACAGCGTGCTCATTCATTAGCATACGCTGACAAACTGTGTCCGTTTCTGTGCGTGTGTGTGATTTTCAACACACTGAATCTGTGTATGTGTGTGTGTGTGAGACAATCGATCATGACTGTTTGTTCACCACTGCCTTGGCCATCTACACATGTTTGCTGAAGACACAGAGGGATGCTGTCTTTGAGTTGTCAAGAGAGTGAAAGACATGAGAAAGGGAGACAGACAGCTCCGCTCACCTGTGTCAGGATCCCTTATTTAGCACTGCTAAGAAAGCCATCCACCACTACCCAACACATAACAAAGGTGCAGCAGCAACACCAACGCTTTCTTCGAAAGTACAGAGGTTACCAATATTGACACACTCAAACTATAGGCATGAAGAAAAAGCCAAACAATTTGATCAAAATGTGCATATTAGCTACCTGAGTGGACAGAAATACATTACAAGCACCCTTCTGAAGTCTCATCATCCACAGGTATTTAATGAGTAATGTATGACGAGAATGAGAATAATTCATGACAACACAGACTAGCAGGCAATCTTTTTCAAAGTAGTAATGGTTACAGGGTACAAACACTGCAGTTTTATTTAAAGTGGAATATCATCGAGGAATGTGTCTTATGTAAACATTACCTCTCAGCAACATTAGCATATAAACACAATAACCCTCTGACGTGCCCTCTCTCTTCAGCTGAGAATTCTTTACGCCAGATCTCAATTGAAATTTTGAGTTTTTCTCACAATAGGCCAAAGGACGTATATATACGTACTAGAACGATGATTTTAAAGGTCTTCTGAGACCAGACAAATGTGTTGAGATTTTCGGCATACTTTATTTACCAAGTTGCACCTTGTTTAAAGGGAAATGTCAACTTTTGGGACTGGTACGCCCACAAGCTACCGCCCATCATGGTGTATTCTGTTGTAGAAAGCTTGTGGAAATATAAGCAGGACTGTTTGATTGAGGTTTTTGGATTGTAAAAGCAACTTGGCTAGTGGTTTGTGTGCTGCATACCAGGGTGATGATACCATTAATGATGTAATACCAGCATTGGAACATTTAATCAGGACAACAATAAATTGCTATAGTTTCAGGGTTGGTCTGACGTTCCCTCCTATACTGGACCTGTCGTGGTACAAACAACAGTCCTCCAGCTACAACTTTGTTAGCACTCAATCCTAAACCCACACTTTAACACAAAAAATGTAGTTTATGGAAACACTCAAGTGTCACAGATATCAATCAATGATAACTTAATCTATAAAAGACATGAGAAGGACAGGCGGCGGGAGACTAAATGTGTGCCTGTGATTCGTACTACCGTCTGACGGGACTAGTCCTGTTCACTCCAACCCGGGCTACGCTAACAAGTAAAGCGGCCCTTTTCCTCGTCACCTCGCTTCAAAACGGAACCTAAATAACACTTAAGGACTACAGTCACAAACAACAGGACAACGTAAACGTAATGCGGTTGTGAACTCACCCTCTAAAAGCCTGGAAATCAGCGAGTCGACGTCCAACTCCCCCTCCGCCATTTCTGTAACGAACAGTTCTGCCCGCCGCAGTCTGGAGCAGGCAGCAGGGAAGGCACCGCCTCACCGCACAGAAACGCACCGCCAACCTCCTCCCATTAACAGGCCTCTCATTTAGGACTACTATGCTGCTTTCAAACGTCCCTCGGATACTCTAGCTTCTATCACAGAGACGGGAAGAAAAAAGAACTTTTACATTCAGCAAGTCCTGAATGGTACACACATACACTTAAGTGATATTATTATCCTTGTCAAGTGGATTTATTCGTGAAATTCAAAACACAATGTAAAAGTGTTAAGAGTAATACGAATTCATTTAATAAAACGACTTCTGTCATCTTCTGTCATTAGCACAAATAACAAAAATGCAATGCAATAACACACAATTACAACAATAAAATACAATGTAACATTAACATGGTAAATAAATGTCATGCAATGAGTAACCACGAAAAACAGGCAGGAACTTAGCATCTCAAAATTTAAAACAGACCTATACCTGTATTAGATCAGGACACCAGTGGGCCAAAATAACACCCATACAAACCTGGGGCATCATGAAAACTCAGCTGAGCAATTCTCACCTAATTTGTATGCATATATTTTGTTGGCTTTTTCTCCACTCGCACCTATAATTTCCGACAGCGCAAACGCATCAGTGTACCCAGGGCCTTTGCAACAGGTCACTGTGCTATTTTGATGTGATAATAATAATAATTTAAATATATGGCTACTGAAACAAATATTTAATTAACTCAGCTGACAACTTTTACAACAGTAACAGTTTGATATTTCAGCTTCTTTGATTTCTGGTCGCTTGTTTGAGGAATAGAATCTGTACAGAAATAAGTGTATTCACAAGTCAGTTTTATCAACACAAATGTAAACTTAAAATGAAGAAAACTGTGGAAAAGATAACAAAAAGAAGCAGAATTAAGGGCAAGTCGCTAAATATTATCAGGGGACAAATTACACAGAAAGCATTTCCTGATTTATTTACCTGCTGCGCCCTCTCCTGGTCATAATATGTCAGAATTATGAAGAAGAAGTGTAAAGTTTTTAAATAAACGGTTTTATGATTATTTAGTGATTTGAAATATAAAAATACGGTTGCAGTGAGTAGATCAAATAAAATAATGATTAAAAAAATAATGATTCATTTGAAGTGATTAGAATAAGAGATGTTTACTGCCACTGCCTTGCCAGTGTTAAGGCCTGGAACAGTGATTTTTGCGTGGGCCACCATCTGAATGGAAACTTGTAGTGTGGGTCAGTGGGTGAATAACTGTTTAAAAATGGTCATAAAAACATCTTTAGAGTACAATTACATTGACAGGTCTGTTTACAGAAGATAAGCCTGAGAATAAATTTGTGGCTCAGATCGAGAAGGATCCGGTATAAATCTTTCTTCCAGGTTATGACTAAAGCCAGAAGTTATGTTATTGCCTCTCCCACTCACAACTTACTTTTCTCTTCCTTTCAAGTGCGTCATCTGGGTATTTCCGCACTGTTTTGAGTGGGTGGTGGCAAGTTGCAATGCAGAGGAAAGGCAGAGGGGGTGCAGCTGTGTAAAGCTAGCCAGGGGATAATACCGGAAACATCTGGCTTCTCTTCAAAATAATAGCACACAGTTTGTTGAGTGAAAAAATGCATTTTTTATTTGCATGTATTTTATATGTCACAAAATAGGCCTTTATTATTTCCTAATATATATATATATATATATATATATGTGTGTGTGTGTGTGTGTGTGTGTGTGTGTGTGTGTGTGTGTGTGTGTGTATTCACATATATTCACTTGGAAAGATTGCTCTAAACCAATACAAATCATGAAATACATTTGAGGTTCTAATTTGTTTTCAAGGAAGACTAAACCGTTCAATGTGTTGTTTTTAAAAGGTACAAATATTAAATATTTGTTAAATCAAGATAGGTTTCTATAGTTTTGGTAATTATGCCATTTCCTGAACACTGTCATTACCATTATTATGTATATATTGATGGGAAAACGTGGTAAAGTACTTGAAAATAATAAAATCATCTGTTCTCAATTTAAGAATATTATCATATTGTTTTTTAAATAGACTAAATATTAATATTTTTAACAGTTGTGTGGATATATTTCATTGTAGCTGAATAGTATTTTACATTATGGTACGTTTTGTGGTGGTGGGATGTGTGACTTTTGTGACAAATATTAATTTAACATATCCTAATTTATCAAAAATATAATATATAAATATCAAAAATTTAATCCCAGTGTTTCATTATTGACTTTAAAGTCACCTTGTTTACTAGTTAAAATAAATAAGCAACCTAAATTAATGGAAAACAGTAAAAATAATAATTGACCTATTGGCCTGAGACAATAAAGTTGCAGTTTCATGTAGGTTACAACAGGGTGAGGTCACCGGGTTGACTTTGGAAAGCAGCGTGTTACGCAAAAAAAAAAAAAAAAAAAAAAAAAAAAAAACAAACATACAAAAAGTTGCAGCATAATGTTCCTCAATTGTATTTTTGCTCTGTTCTTACCGGAAAACATGTGTTATACCTGCGTCTAGCTTTACTATCTGTTCTACGTTCTTGTACACAAATGTAGGTGGAGCGAGGGAGGCGACAGAACAGCCCTGTCAAGAAGTTTTTAGTCTCCTCTGTCGTGTTTGTAGCGTCTTTTAGCCGAAAGGAAAAAAAACAAACTACAGATAAACAGGGCTGTCGAAAGAGAAGCGTGAGTCTGACTCGGACACAGCCATGGAAGGTGAGTGGGGCTGCGTTTATTTGTCCGGACTGTTTACTCAGCTTAGACAGTGGAGGTGAAACTGTACAGGGAGTTGTTTTGCGCACAGGGGAAAGCCCCGCTACCACTGGGTTTTGCTAACAGGAGGAGTCTGCTGTTCCCGGACATTAAGTTAACGTTCAGAGGGAAGTTTGACTTAAAGTGGCGCTTTTACGACTTATTCTTGCCATATTGTAGTAAATTGTGATGTGACATTGGTTATTTCTCTGTCGATGACTTACTCACCTGGCACGGGTGAGCTAAACCGTGCCGAGCTGCCAAAAGGCCTGATGGGTTAGTCCACCTCATGGATTTCCCTGTCGCGACTAGTATGACTAAATGCCAAACTTCGTTCAAATACTTTGCAGTTTAATAGTTATCTGTCTATTTTAGGAAATACTGAATGTATAAATCCCATTCTGAAAGCGTGTCGGTCATTGTGAACAATTTCTCTTCGATTCGGCTGAGATGTAAGCCGTCAGTTTGCGTTCGTTTCAATTAAAAATCTCCCCCATGATAACTGGTCCACGCCGCTCGCAACCGCCCACCTCAATTTTCGTGGATGGAAATTATGGAAATTGCGCACCATAATTTTGCACGAATTGTGGTGAGATACGGGCTGTTGTTGTAGGACATATGTATGTCGATGTGATGAATATCTTGTGACGTTTAAAAACTGCCCCTGTGTTAATTATGCTTCACGTGTACCTTTCCCTGTTTAAAAAACTTTAAATAGCAAGTTTTCCTAATGGAGTTTCTATGGAATACTAGGATTAAGCGTTTCCACGTGTTCCCCCCGCCATAGCCCTACATTGTTGATAAACAGGATTTATCCATGTCTAGGATATGGGAAGGAGTTGGTGAGCCAATAAGACATAATCATTACACAAAAAGTTAACAGTGTGTGACAAACAGGCATAACAGATTTGTTGAAGCAAAGAAAGTGACTCACACAAATGTCTCAGATGCTTCAGCTGTGTTTTGAAATTAATACATTGAGTGATTTTCTGAGTGCCAAACTGTGACTTTCACTTTCACAACATCCATTCTCAAAAAATAGGGGATGTTTTTCACATTAATATTCAGAAGTGCAATTATTACACACTTACTGGTGCGTATGCTGTGTCTTATTCCGAGATCCATAATAATCTACTTTAATGTTACATATTATAACTTTAAATGCTGACTCTTTACATTCGCCACTGAAAAAAAACAACATTTTCTCCCCACATTATCTTGGTCTGAGCCTGGGGAAGTAGGCTTGTCACGACTTGGAAAGCATCCTACTCATGCTTTCAAATGGAACAAGTCCTACTAGCTGATGGGTGGAGCTCTGACCACCTGATCTTGCTTCACACCTTGCTTGTTTCTATGAATCTCAACAATTCATTAACCACCAACCTGAAACTGGAGCGCTGCATGCTCTTCACTCACAATGGAGGCTTCTCACAACAAGTCGGGTAACGCGACACTGATATTACACCCCTGCCTGTCTTTGTTTGCTTTGCTCTGCAGTGCTTCGTCTGTAGGAGTTCTGGCAGGCAGTTTATGAAGAGTAATTAAATTTAGCCGGGAAGCCCTTGAATCTCAGCGTCCTTTGACCTCTTTGGACGCTGCACTGGCTGAAACATTTCCACCCTGACCACACCACAAATGACAAACTCTTACTAAACCACAGAGACGTGATGAAAATGTTTTGCCACTGTGCACTGTGTGTCATTAGTTTAAATGGTGAACTGCTATTTCTTCTGAGACTTTAATTAACATGGAGCTGAATTTTCTTTTCTTGTTTTCTTCCTACCACAGGTGTGTATCCATGGGGCCTGACCCCACTCAACCCAGGTAAGAGACTATTTCCCGCAAATGGTCAGTGTCATGTATGAATCAGTGCTGATATTGACTGCAGTGAGTATGTCATGAGTAAACATTACAACACTCTGTGTACTGCTGATCGATAACAGAGCTATTTCTGTGTTGACACACTGACAGAGGTAAAACAGTGTAGACAGGTAGTTCCACTGTCAGGACACTGTGCTTTTGTATTTTTTGAGAGTGACAACTGCATATAAGTCTGACTCTTCCTCTCTTTATTCTGTCTGTCCATCAGTCCAAACAGCAAACCCCTTCATAGAGATCATTGAGCAGCCAAAGCAGAGGGGGATGAGGTTTAGGTATAAGTGTGAAGGGCGTTCGGCCGGCAGTATCCCCGGAGAGAAGAGCAACGACACCACTAAGACTCACCCAGCCATAAAGGTGAGCCGGACACAACTTTCTGCTGCATGTCTTCCAATCCAATCCAAAAAAACTGAACAAGGCACAAGATATGCTTACTTTTTTACCATACTGCCACTATACCACCACTATATCTTACTCTGCTTGTCTGTATACCTGATTTGGACCTGGAGACGCTAGGCGGCAGGTCAGGGCTCAATCATCTCCTGTTGCAAAAGAGAACATCTTTGTTAAGAACTCAAGAGTTTGCACAATGAAACTAAGCATGGCAACACTGGAGGAGGCTGTTATATTGTTAGTGTGGAAATCACAGCAGGAGAAGCAACAGCAGCAATAGACACCACAGATGAACATCATTAGACCAGGGAGTAGACCAAACAAAACAGAGCTAGCCGGAAATAATTAGTGCAAATAGGATGATTGTAACATAAGCTACAAAAACCAACCTTTCTTTGTATTTCACTTCTTGAATATGTTTTGTGGGGTGTTCCCATTACTTGGTGGATAAGAAGCTACCATGGGTTCTGGAAACCTGTGATGGTGACATTTTTACCTTTCTAACTTTATTAGATTAGATTAATTGATCAGTTCTTTGGATGCAATATCAGACAGCAGGTAGAGTTCTAGGTATCTAGAAGCCTCCATAAAAGGGCCAATTGTTGTTTTTACGCTTCAGATTTTGTGTTAATGAAACAAACAAGATATAACATATAAATTAGTTAGCTTTACAGATGCTGGTAAGCAAAGTTTTTTTTCTTGTGGATGTTTGAGAATAGGCATATTTTCCAAAATGTCAAATTGTTCTTCTTTTTCAGAAAGAGAGAAATCCCCATTTGACTGAAGCCCTGTAGGATTCATTCCCTTGTATATTATTTTCTAAAAATACTGTTGCTTCCTTGTTGAAGCTCATGTAGTAGAATATGTGAGTTATTACATGAAGTTATCCTGTTTGAACATCCATCAATCCATCCAACCATTATCTATACCACTTATCCGTAAGGGTCGCAGGGTCTGTTTGAGCAGTGGGATGCATTTTTGGCAAGAGCAACCCTTTAACTAAATGACTACAAACAATCACCCACCCTTTTAAAATTTTCCCTTGAATTTGCTGTTTGTAATCATTCAAGTGTGACGCATTTCCTCATACAGGTGCACAACTACAATGGTCCCTTGCGTGTTCGTATCTCATTGGTAACAAAGAATGCTCCACACAAGCCTCACCCCCATGAACTGGTTGGGAAGGACTGCAAACATGGCTACTATGAGGCCGACCTGCAAGAAAGACGAATACACAGGTGAGTGTGTTTTGCATGTGGCGTGGACATCACGCTCAGTGTTTCACACATTTTATAGAAACATTAGTGCCAGTGTTCAAAATTATACCGAATTGCCTCGGGGGGAAACTGCAGCATCGAAACAAAACAGGGTGGCATTTGTTAGAGACTGACCTAGATAAAGCCCTCATCATTTGTGGGACATGACATGTTTATTGTCGCCTTAGTAAAATGAGTCACTGGCTTCATCTTGGTTTTTGAGTTGAGTAAAACATTAACAGCGTCAACTACCTGATGATAAGCTGAGTTTGCCTCTGCAGTTTACATCTTTAGAAAAGGAAAGACATATCAAGGGTCTGACAAGATAGCTTTATTTACACAGTATTAGACTTAACATTACATAATTGCACCAGTCTGTCTGGCTCGAGGGAATTTGTTTCTGTCTTCATCACGAGTGTGATGAAATTCAAATAAACAGCGTGTACTGTAGTCTCTTGCCAGTATTGTGATAAAGACTGAGTAAGTGCACTTGTTTACATGAGTCAACTGTTTCTCAATTAGATAATATTGATATTTTGATAAAATCTCTGACTTACATTGCAGGTTGTTAATGGCTCCTGGAACATGTAGTTAAAAATAGAACTATGCAGTAGTTTATACAGTTGTAAGCTGACAGGAGTCTGAGTGAAAAAGATTTCTAGTACACATGGAACATCTTAGTATAATAATAATAATAATCATATGCTCTATATGGGAACAATATAAATGATTTGTCAAAATTAGATTAAAATGTTTATGTTCTTATGTATATTTCACTTAGAAGAGATAATTAATAAAATGGAATATCCATTAATTACTATATACGCTTTAACAAAATAAATAAGAGATAGGCATAAAAGTGCTAACTATTGAAAGACCATTTGATAAGTTTAGGAAGTGATTTCAAAGTGGGGGGGGGCAAGTATTAGTTTGAAATGGTCAAGAATACAGCCAGTAGAAAGGGAGATGTCTCTATTGTTATCATAGAAAACTACAATACATCCAGTACTTACCAGAAGAATTTGGGATGCATGATACAGTGTACTGTACAATGTAATGTACTGTAACACAAATTGTGACTAAATAACTCAGGGATCAAGGATGAAAAGAAATGAAACAGGAGTAGGAATCTTGGATTAGATGAATAATGGTCGAGTAACTTTTCATTTAAGCAAGAAATGTTATGATACTTTTTATAAGAAGAGTTCAAATTATTAACTCGAGGTGATTAGAGGTGATTAGAGGTGTTCTGGAGAGGTTATTGACAAAAATGGCATCTTAAATTGATGTCTTCTATAGATTAACTTATTGGTAGTGTACTTAAAGTCTAATATTTTTCCACCTCCACTCTCCCCAGCTGTCTTCTGAAGTTGGGATGTGGTCAGTGATCCATAGTGATGTAGTTTTATTATTTATGAATGTGGCTTTTATGGGAGCAAAAATGTCCAAAGCAGAAGTGTTTGAAGATTAAAATGGGGGCTAATGGACCACACCATGTAAACTGTAAATTAAGTTTATAGCCACAGTTATGTGTTGGTTCTCTCACAATATCAAACACTACAACTGTTGTGAGTTAGAGGGCACATGTACGTTCATGTAGTTTCAGTCTCAGACTTTTCTTTTTCTTTCAGTTTTCAGAACCTGGGCATACAGTGTGTGAAGAAAAAGGATGTGAATGAGGCCATCACTTGCAGGTTGCAGACCAATAATAACCCCTTCAACAGTAAGTAGTCATGGTTACAGATGAGTGCACAACACAAAGTGCTTTCTGTGTCGTTGCCCTTTCTCTGGTAAATCTGCCATTGTGTAAAAAGTTATTGCGCTGTGTGGAGAGAGTCCCCAAATGTCCTACTCAAAAGTAAAGACCTCATTTGGTGGAGTTTTACAGAACTAGAACTGATACTTCTGACATAAACATGTGCTTTGGTGCATGTAAAGAAGTATCTCATTGAAAATGCTAAAACCAAAAGTGACTTTAAAAGTCTAAATTTTAAATTCATGTCATTATTTCATCTGTGGAAAAAAAATAAAAACGCCCATTCTTCCTAAAAATAACTGTGTGCTAATAACTTGACACTAGCATTTTTCATTAGCTTAAAATAACTTTGAGGCTAAAGAACTAGCTTGAAAATGAGCGTTCTTATGCAAAAAAGTGGTAACATCAAGCTAGCTACTGTCATGAATAAATTTTATGCAGTGTGACACCATCACTCTAAACTTGTGTTTCTCTGTCCTGTTTATACAACGTGTGTATATCAACCTGCAGCCAGCTAACTTGCTGCATTGCTGAGTTGAGAACTAGCCAGCTGTTTGGGTAGCATGAGCAGTGATAGCTGCAGTGGCTTAACAGAGAAATAGCAGCAGAAACTCAAATGTCATTGGAAAATGTACATAACTGTGGCATAGTCATACCCCTTAAGTTTAACTTCACTTAGTCTACAGCAAGGGGCACTAAACAGAAACTTAAGATAACCAGATGTAGTTTAAGCAAAAAAAATCCAAAGTATCGTGACAATAACAGCATTAACAGGAAATTAAATTTGTTCCTTCGCCCTCCACAGACACTTACAGGATGCAGTGCTCTATCAGACTGCTGTGTTGCCTGATTGTGCACCCCACCCTTTCCCTGCTGTTTTTTTGTCTGCAGTTTCAGAGGCGAAGGTGTGGGAGGAGGAGTTTGACCTGAATTCAGTTCGGCTTTGCTTCCAGGCCTCCATCACTCTGCCTACAGGGGAGCTGTTTCCTCTGGAGCCTGTGGTATCCCAGCCCATTTATGACAACAGTGAGTGGACAACACATGTCCAAATTTACTGTATAGTGAGGTTCAACTGATACAGATTTTTAATGCTAATATTAATGTATTTGGTGAGAGGCAGCTGATAAGTAAGTATTATATGCTCTTGAATATCTTTTGACCATTTTTGTTTTGCGTATTTCTATCACAAGCTCATTACTATCAGGCTTTTTGGTCAAGGTAGAATAAATCTTACTGAATTTCAGTTAAACACCAGTATCCAGTGTGAGCTTTGTGTAGCCACACATTCATGCAAAATGTTAACACTCCAACCTGTAATTCCCTCAGACACTCTTTGTTCCTCTTTGCATCTTAATTTTTCTTGTCAGCCCGAAGATATTTTACAAGAATTAGTCTGCGGTTGTTACTGTGTCCCTTTTTTGTAAACAGTATCGTAACTTTCATTCAGTTGCTGTGCCCTTTTTTTTTTTAAACAAAACCATTCCCAATACACAGATCTATACAGAGATACAGTAAGTATAGAGGATTTTTTTTATGATAGATTTCTTAGGGATAAGTCATTGTCTAAATATGATGTTTGCAACAAGTGACTTTTTCATCAAAATAGATAAATTATTACATTTTTTGAAAATACAGTGTGGTGAAATTGAAATCAGTATTCATAAAAATGTACAATCAGTAAAGGCTCAGGTATTTCATTTGGTAACCAAAGTGTTCAGCTGCTGAAACAGTTTGCAGTTTTACAGAGGAAAGAACTGAATTATTTGGCTGCCTCGGGCATATAGTGTTTACTTGTCAGCCACAGCCCAAGTTCCTCTGCATTTAGCAGTTGTCTGGTATTAATCTGTAGCTTTGGTGTTGTATTGTGTGTTTTAACCTGTTTTTTCTGTGTTGCAGGGGCCCCTAACACAGCTGAGCTGAAGATCTGCAGAGTCAACCGCAACTCTGGAAGCTGCAAGGGAGGGGATGAAATCTTTCTACTGTGTGACAAAGTACAAAAAGGTACAATATGCCTGTACAGTACAATAGTCTTTCATTTTAGTCTTCCCCGCCATCAGCAACGGTCCCTTGCAGCATTGGCTGTTTGTGCACAACTCTGAACCTGTACTTTCACATTTGACAGTCCATAAATAGAACTCACTAACTGACTAAGCAGTTGTAGAGTTTGCAGTCAGTCAAGAGCACTAAAGCTGTAAAGGTTTCACACCTATGACATATCAGTGTGAGTTGTTATACTGACAGTATGCTGGCCTTTTTTTTAGTAAGTGAGCTTGAAATACACGTCTTAGAGGTTCATTGTTGCACAGCGTTTATGTTGCTTCAGTGTTTATGATCAAATAGATAACCTCATAAATTACACATTCATGGTCCAATTTCCTTCTTTACAACTGCAACTGAATAGAAGGAAATATGAGTAACACAGGTGATGACTTAACAAGGCATTGATCTAATAAAACCAGTGTTATTTGCCAAGACACACAAAACTGACCAGACCAATCTTTCCAGTCTACTTAGCTTTCACTTGAGGCCACAAATGAATAAATCTCATATCACAGTGAAACATAAAGGTGCTGTTAGTAGGATATATTGAGGCTTGAAGGTTAACAAATTCTCATTTTCAGTAATCAAGTTAAAATTTCACTGGAGATACAATGGTTTGTCAACCTCCTTTAAAGTGAGACTGTATTAAGACAAAATAATACATAACATGCTCCTTTCACAGATAGAAAATAGAATTTACAAGCAATGAAACCCAACAAAAACCATCACTCACTTTTAATTCACTTAGCAGTTTTGCTGCTACAACCTTACTTGGTCTGGTATGACCACAAGCTTATAGAGGCCAATGATAGCATCCATTTTAGGAGTGGGGTTAGGTAGTAGTGATTGAGTAGTGATTAGGTCAAATGTAACACATTATAACGTCATAAGTTGCTCTTTACATCAAAATTTTGTGGTACTACATTTTTGTTTTACGGTGTTTTACTCTTTTATTATGTAGTGATTATCCTATTTGCCACTTCATACCCCTCACCCATAAAAATGACTTTAAAGCTGCATTAATCAATATTTATATTAAATAATTGATCAAATAAGACTGAGCTAAAAGGAGAGTGAATATTTGTCTTGTATTCATTGGCCAGAGACATGACTCCAAATGAATGTTAATGTTGCTCTGTCTGCTGGTTTAAATAATGTAAACAGGCAACTGCTCACCATAACAGCTTTATAAAGTGATAGTGAAGTTTGTCTTCCTCTGCTCTTGCACGCAACCAGTGTCAAGTGATATTTTTGGGCATCACCACTGTTGCAAGTGAGGTTTAGCTGCTTGTCAGTGTATCTGTGGTGCATAATTCAACGTGGTGCCGTCATATTATCTCTTTGAGCGACTTTTCTCACGGACCTGGGGCTTTCTTCCTCTATTTGGATGTCCACTTCTCATTTTTCCTGTTTTCTAATAAATCACTAGTGTGTATAGTGACAGTTAACTTGCTCACCACCGTGTCTCTGTCTGCATGTGAAAGCAGCTTTGAAAAAGCTAAACGGAAAATTTCAACTTATTACAGTGTATCATGAGGTTCACATCAGAATAATCTCCTGTGTGTTGTTCTGTTGATATAAACTTTGAGTGCCCCTGCACCATGTGAACTCAGATTTATCTACAGTTTCTTTTCATTATCTCCTCATTAACACTCAGTTAAACAAGGCAAAAATATACAATCATTATCAGTCTTTTCACTCTTTTATTTGCAGCACATTGATCATACACATGCTGTGAACATGTGTTTTCTATTTTGGACATGGGAGCTGAGGGATGTTCCCCAGAGAACTCCATGACTTAGCTCAAGCTGGATACACATTACATCAGTGTGAAAACAGTCTGTGAACCATCACTAGATGATATAACTCTTGGTCCTGATCCTTCCAGTTGAGTGTCATGTAGCCATTTTCACAACAAGACATTTTAAACATTATACCCCTTGTTGCTTTAAATTTGACAGCTGATGCTAATTACAAGGCTTGTAAGCTCTTATCAAACTTATCTCTTGCTTTCTGCTAATAGCAAACCTCAAAGTTCAAACACCCCTGTTTGATCAATGTCTAATTTAGATTCTTCTTTAAAGTGGGAAGTCTCTGCGCTATAATATCTTGTTAAATTTCCCATTTTCTGTTCCCCCACAGAGGACATTGAGGTGCGTTTCTTCCAGGACTCCTGGGAGGGAAAGGGCACTTTCTCCCAGGCCGATGTCCACAGGCAGGTGGCCATCGTGTTCCGCACGCCGCCCTACCGTGACACTAATCTCACTGAGCCCATTAGAGTCAAGATGCAGCTCCGCCGGCCCTCTGATCGTGAGGTTAGCGAGCCAATGGACTTCCAGTACCTGCCCGCTGACCCAGGTAGGAGGCAATGTTCTCAAGCTTCCCATATGATACCTGAGGTATGAATCTGTTAATCAGCTCCCTAAACTGTGTCTTATAACTGCTTTTTAAAAATGACCCCTGTAGATGAATACAGACTGAGCGAGAAGAGAAAGCGTACAGGAGACATGTTCCAGAGCCTGAAGCTTGGGCCCATGCTGTCTAGCGGTATGTTGAAGAGATTTGTTTTCTGACTCTCTACCATAATGTAATAAGGTAATAGTGATTTTTGTTTTAGGCACAATGTAATATAATCATGTCTGTTAAAATTTCAGTGTCCATTCCACAAGATAGACGGCACATCAGCCCAGCGAGGAGAACAGTCACAGCCAAGCCTCCATCAATGAACCCACAAGCTGGTGAGTCTGTTTACTCTGTTCATATCACATACAGTGATCCTTTTCAATCCCTGCAGAGGTCGGCTGAAGCTAAAGATTGATTAATGGATTAGTTAATTAACAGGAGATTAACTGGCAACTATTTTGACGATCAAAGGTTTCATCATTTATCAAGCTGAAATGTCAAAAATCCTTTGGTTTCAGCTTCTCCATTCTAAGAAGATATACTATCTACTATTTTTATTATTAATATAATTGAATATTTTTACGTTTTAGAGTGTAGGTTAGACAAAAAAGAGACATTTGCAGACTTCTCACTATTTTCTGATATTTTAAAGTTAAACTTAGATATTTTGCTGTATGAATACCTACTGTATTTTGGTAAAAGTCAAGGTCCCTTAAATAAAGTTGAACAATAAGTTAGATGTACTTTAAACTTCTTTACTTAACGTATTTCTTCCACTTTCTCCTTAAAGAAATCCAAACCATTGTGGCAAAACACTTGAATTTGTGACTTTCTAAATAAAGAATATGTTATACCAGAGATTTTGAATACTGCAACTCAAATGGCTTGTTGTCTTCTGTGTGTATTCAGCAGCTGTGGTGCCCCCTAGTGCTAGTGCAGTGAAACCCCAGCCCTCCTACTCATACAATCAGCCAGGCCAGATCTTCTCAGTCCAGCCTAAGGCAGAGGCCTCCTCCTCCATCTCAGCTGCAACTACAAACCAAACATGGAAGATCATGGAGAGCCTGAAGCTGGACACCCGGCCCAAAGCCACTCCAGTGACCAACTTCACAATGAGTCAGCCGCCTTCCTCCTCCTCCTCCACCACCACCACCTCCAGCACCAACCAGGACTACTCAACTGTCAACCTGTCAGACCTTCATGAATTCTTCCCTAACATTTCCTCGGCTATGGCTCAGGAGCCCACAGCTTCTCAGGGAAGCACGGTCTCCTCACAGGCCAGCAGCTCCTTCACCCTGCAGAGCTCTCAGTTCCGGGTGGACCCACCACTTGTGGATGATGATATCCCAGAGTTCCCTAGCTTTCCCGAAGCCCAAGCCCCAGGCACCCTGGACAGCCTAAACATGGATGACTTTGAGGACCTTCTGAACCACCGCCTCATGAGCGAGGGTGGAAATGGCGCCTCAATGTTGGCCCAAGCTCCATGCCAA
Organism: Lates japonicus; assembly: GCA_033238685.1. Lineage (NCBI taxonomy): Eukaryota > Metazoa > Chordata > Actinopteri > Centropomidae > Lates > Lates japonicus. The sequence continues at coordinate 1,287,608 of BRZM01000066.1, read as the reverse complement.
CAAGCTGCCCCTCCCAGCTCCTCTACTGCTGCCCAAAGCAACACAGTATCCCAGAACACTTCTGACCCTGCCAGCAACCCAGGAAGCACCTGGATGAATTACCCCAACAGCATCGTCAGCTTGCTCCAGAACGAGAGCATGATTGACATTGCATCCAACAACAGCCACCGGGCCCCTGTGCTGGATGAGTTTGACGAGCTGATGTCTGCTGACGAGGATCGTCTTATTTCCATTTTCAACAGCGAAAGCCAAGCTGGGTTTGTGTCAGGACACCCAACCTAAAGCTTGCCCACGCAATTTTTTTTACAGACATGTTCACATAGACCACATGTACTGACCATTTAGCCTTCAGAACTAAAATTCCTTTCCACAAGGTGGATATGAAGGGCTGCCGGAGACAGAATGTAGCAAAACAGCTCACTGTGGACATGCTTATTGAAATACCAGCAAAGACTATTTATGGTGTTCAATTAGTGGGTTTTACCAGGCTTTATATACAGTTTGTCTGACAAATGATAAAACACAGGACAGAGCATAATCAGATTTTATTGCCCTTGTTAAGCCTATGTTTAGCAGCAGTCATTTATTGTTTCAGCCACTGTGTCAACATAATTGGCGAAGATTTATCCACCAGTTTCCTGTTGAGATTATTATTTGTGGAACATGTCAAGCATGTTTTTTTTACTGTCCTTGTAACAATTCTGGTAGCTCTGCTCAGTGTTAATTGATTATCACTGTCTTTAAGTGAAATGTGTAAGTTTAGTCTGCCTTTTTATTTCAAACCAAGCAACTGGTATGTCATTAAGAATTTAATCTAGAGGCAAGTCGATGCAAATTATGTTTATTGCCCATGAAGTACTTTTTAGAATTTTTTCTGAAGGTGGGCTGGAACTGTAACCACTTTCTTCATACAGGTGCCTTTGTTGAGAGTCTCAACAAAACTTAGTAATGTTTCAATAGCCAAATGAAGGTCTCTATGTAAATAATTATCAAACAAGCAACATTAAGTACATGCTTATAGCAGAGAAGTGTAAAAGGGGTTCATGCGTCACTCACAGAGCTGTATCGGATCTTGTTTTCTGTCTGGTGGTAAAACCTTTTGTTCTCTAATCAGTTTTTTGAGTTCTTTTATGAATATGGCTGCCATTTAACTCAACAGTTCAGACCTGCTATACTCTGTAGTTAACTTAGCTTTATTGAGATGGCACTATGCAGTTTTGTATTCATATAATGTCAGCAGATTGTACTATATGCAATTTTTTTGCTGTTATGAATGAATTCTGTTGAAATCCAGAAACACTTTTTTTTTTTGCAATAAAAAAAATCAGTATACAAATATGGTCTTCAAAAGTAGATTTTATTTGGCAACTCTGTAATCATAGTTCAGTACAAAGCAAAAAAATAAAGTGAAAGAATGAGAGAAATTTATATTGTCAAAAAGAAGGGCTTCATTGGATGCAAATTTTCCCCAGAACATGTGCATTAAAATCAAGGATTTCTTTAGCCATCCAGCAGGCAGGTAAGTGTTAGTGTGTTACAAACAGAATCTCAAGAATACAAATATTCTTACTTATGAATACAATGTTTTCAATACAAAAAATATGACCATATTTCAAGTCACTTAGAAAATATTACAGCATGAGAAGACAAAACTGAAATGAGATTTAGTGCTCTTTTTTTTGCCAAAAGGAAGAACTTGAGGTCAAAATTCAACCACTGACTCTCACAATTACAGTCTGTGAGGTGTGCTGCACAACCTAAGTTCCTCTTTGTTTACCTGTCCTGCAAAACAAGGGGACAGCCCTTGTTCTGACAGGCTTATGTTACCTCAAGATTGGTTACTTTGTTGACAATGTGGGATCGCCTCGGTACACACTCCAGGTCAAACTTGCTCTCATATATGGTTGGACAAAGCTTCCAGCGGTTGTTTCTGTAGATTCCCAGGTATGTGTACACGTCCGGCTTGTAGGAGAGAGGGCATTTGACCCCTGTGGCCCGGATGACGGAGTCCAGCCTTATAACCTCGTTCTCATCAGTGAAGTTCTGGTTATAGGCACAAATAACCTGCTTGCCCTCTGCCTTGGGATCATAGGGACTGACTTTAACTAGAGAGACCTTGCCATCCAGTGCTGCTCTGGCCACACACTCCCATGCATGGTCCAACTTAAAACCAGAGTCCAAGTGCATCAGCCACTTGCCTGTGAGCACCCCGTGGTTCAGGGCCAGCTCCTTCACTGTCTGGAAGCTGACAGGCCGGCCACTGGCCAAAAGTTTCTCCCAGCTCTCCTGGAGACCCATAACATCACCACCACTGGGACAGTGGTTCGGGCCCAGCACAGCGATCCACCCCACAGGACTTACACCACCCTCCTCATCACCAAATCTGTACACTTGAGATGGCCTGTTGCTCTCCAGCCAGCCATCAAACTCGGATCTGGGAGTTCTTCGCGAGTCAAACACAATCCAAGGGTCCATGTCTGCAGCCATGGCCTCAGCGGCATAAGTCTCAGCAGTGGAGGGGGTCTCCACCTCGCCATCGACAGGGGCCTCCTCTTCCTCCATAATGCTGTCACTGTGACGCTATCAAAGAAGTCCTGGAGCTTGTCCTGTGGGAAGGAAGGTGTTGTGTATTAATTTCAAACCACAAATGCAGCCTCGGTTAGTTTATAGTTCTTCCTAAACCAGACATAAGTGGACAGCTGGATTGCTTGCGGATGTTTACAAATGCTGCTAGCTAGCCAGCCTGCTACATTAGCAGCATTTGTTCAATAGCAAACTTTAGTCCACCTCCGCTTCTTCTACAAAAAAATAGCTGCTGTCTAGGTCCGGTTGTTTGTCGTCTACAGCGGACATGTGACTAAACACGCAGGAATAATTTCTAATTGCTTAGCTTCAGTCTTATATTAGTTAGCCAACTGGCTAGTCATTTTACTAGCCGTCCTTGTTCGTCTTCTGGAATATGGAAAAAGATTATTTACAGCCAGCTGCTGAGCACAACTAACATTATAACACACATATCTAACTGTGGGGAATTGTAATTATCGCACATTGACCGCAAACTGTTGATGTAAGGGCTTAACCTACCTGCAGATGTTGAAGTTTGTTGTGCACTGTTCTTCCGCACAGGCGCAGCCCCGACGGTATAGTCAGAGACGCTATCAGGACTTTGGTTTAGTCCACCCTATCAAACAGCGAATATGACAAACTCCATTCAAACGTTTGGCATATCTATGCACCAAATCACGAACCGCGGAAACAGCCCGTTCTTTTGATAAATTCGGGTCACAAATAAAGTAGATTTTCTGCGTTGTTGTGTAAAAACAGAACACATTCCTGCTATAACACCAGCTTTATTTAGCTATTTAGGCATTATATGGTGTAATGCATTCGATGACGTAGTTATACAACGACACCTCAGTGAAAAAGTTCCTCTAGGTGTATCCACAAATGTGAAAAAACGCATTCATTTCAAATCATATTCATTTCATATCAAATGCAACAGTCTTTCCGTTACACGTTTAACTCACAATTAACACAATTTTAAGAACATTATATTTGTAGGTTGCTCCCATGGATGTATGTTGCTCCCTATTGAAGGCGTTAGGACCCTGCGGAAACAAAGTGACCTGCCAGGCAACAGGGAACGAGTGACGACGACGTGCTAACGAGTTAGCCGGCTAGCCACTGCTATCTGGTGTGTGCGCGGTGGAGGCGATTTATATATGACATAGAATAATAATCCAGAATATATTGCATTTTATTTTAGGTTAGCCATCCACGTAATTTAATTATGCCCAGTAAGAAGAAGAAATACAACGCCAGATTCCCTCCGGTAAGATTAAACTTTGCTGAACCGGTGTCAAGATTAGCTAACGTTAGCAAAGTGCGATATAAAGCTAACTTCTCTAGCTAGTTTTAGTGGGATTCGGCCTGGTTTGTTGCCTAGAGAGCTAACATGCCAACTAGCAAACGCAGGCAGTAAACCATTAAGATAGAAGTTGCTTTACTGAGCGGTAGCGTTGCGTTATACCGGTGTCGCTGGTACCATTGAATTAGCTAATTTGTCTTGCACCCCAGTGTTTGCTACGTTACAATCTAGGCGTGCGACGTAAGTTAGCTAGCGACTTCGGCAATTAGCGTTGTTTTTAGCATGGGAAGCTAAGTGAAACTGAACGTTACAAATCTGAGCAAATCTGTTGTATGTAGCTGCACGGTGAGCAAACTTGTGAGATATTCACAGGCATACACTACAGTAAATGTTATCTCTATGACTGTAATGAATGGTATTAAACACGCATGCTATGATAGTGAACCCGACGATTTAAAAATATGTTTGCTAACATTTTAATCAACGGGCCCTAAGTTTTGAAACACAAAGTTGTTTTGAAGTCTGTAAACCACATTGTGCACACACTTATAGTTAAACCTTTTGTCATTACAGGCGAGGATTAAGAAGATCATGCAAACAGATGAAGAAATAGGCAAAGTGGCTGCAGCAGTACCTGTTATTATTTGTATCCTTCCTGCCAGATATATTCATAGTTCCAAGGTCTTGATTATTCATATGAGGGGTGCTAGGTTTATCTCAGTTGTGCCATTCATTCAGTCAAGGGTCCTCAAACTAATGCTCTGACTTGGAGCTGAAATAATTACTTGACTAATCAGTTAATTTATAGACGTTTCACAGAGTTGTAGATTTGTTCTTTTTCTGTGTTTTAGCATGAAACAACATTAAGATATCACTTTGGCCTCTGTGACCATGTGATAGCTCTTATATTTTTTTATTTACCAGTATATTTTTTGTAACATTCTCTAGATAAATGATAGATTATCTGATGATGAAGGAAAAGTAGTCACCCCTTGTCTGACATTCAGTGCAAGTTGTGGATTGGCACTCTGTCAGATAGTATTTAAAATAACAGGCGTTGGCAGTGGCAAGTAATATTTGTCACGGTCAGCATGTTCTGTTAAACCCAAGCAAGCTGTTCATGTTTTTCATTTTCAGATTTGAAAGTTTTCAGGCTGCAGGTGCAGTTGCAGTGTAAGCTAGATCACGTAAGTAAATCTGTTTACTGACACAGACGTGCTGTATCATACTTTCCTTAACCAAGACGTCAGCGAGAGCCCTGGAGCTTTTTTTGGAATCGTTGCTTACAAAGGCCTGTCAAGTCACCCAGTCTAGGAATGCAAAGACAATGACGACGTCGCATCTGTAAGTGTCTCTGTTTGTGTATATCTTGATAAAGAACCTGGTTCATATTGCATGACGTTTGGGTTTATTTGGACTTATTTGGATGTTAAAGACATTCTCTGCTCAATTCATTCAGAATGACATGATAGATTTGAATTCAGGCAGCTGGATGGTAAGAGGACATCATATTAAAGTTGTAATGTGATTTTGGAGACACATGCAGCTGAAAATTCATTATATTTTCATTCCGTTTGGATTTAGATGAAAACATTTTAAGGTGCCATATTACACATATGATATAGTGTGGGTGCACCTGCTGTGCTAGTGTTACTTAGACAGTGCTGCTGAGTGGATTTGCAGCAAACTGCCAAATCAAATCCCCTGTGCTGTTTTTAGAATTATTTCTGGCCACGGGTAAGATTTATCTGCCGAGAGAATCTTACTTTGTGACACAGACTGTTCATGTTGTTGAGGCGAATATTTGATATTAGTGTGACATTTTGCTCACTTCAGAGTGTATTTTAAGTCTGCAGAGAGGGCAGTGGTCTGATTGAAAACTGTGTGTGTGTATTCACAGAAAACAGTGTATTGAACTGGAGCAACAGTTCGATTTCTTGAAAGACCTGGTGGCCACAGTGCCAGACATGCAGGGCGAGGGGGAAGAGAACCACACCGAGGGGGGAGGAGAAAAAGTCCCTCGCAGGTAACACTCTCTATCACACTCACACACACACACACACACACACACAGCTCAACATTTGTTGTTGTTTGTTTAGCACCATGAGTACCAACGAATTAAACAGTCAAACACAATTAAGTTGACTCCATTATGCTCAGGTCTGCATTTCCCATGCAGATGATAGGTGCCATGTCCAGTCACCGTATCACACAGCTGTTTGACTCATTAATCTGGTTTATGGTTTATTAGATGAGCAGTCTTTACATGGACACAAGGCCAGGTACCTTTTCTTTTTGCAAGAACAGCTACTACTGTCAATTGAGATTGACCAAAGCAAACTGTTTGCCATCTTTGCAGTGTCACCTCATTACTTTTTCCATTTTGTTTTGTGATTATACATTAACCTCGACAACAACAAAGTAAAGAAAAAGGCACATTTTTTTCAGTTCTACAGAGCGAGAACTAATTATTGAGGATTTTAGAGCAGAGAAAGCAGTATTGACTGTCAATTCAAACACTGGCACTGCTGCTAAATTGAAGCAGAGTCTGGCAGAGGATTCCACATAAATGAGTAAGAAGTTGTCTTTTCACTAAACAGTGTGGCTGATTTGATTCAGATTCAATTTAAAGTGGTTGTAAGTTGCTAATATTGAGACATTTTGTCTCAGCTTTGTGGATGAGGCGTGTGGAGTCACAGTATCTTTGAGTATAAATGGCACAAACCAATTTCCACCAGCCGTATTAGTCACATTATTATCTGCTTTGAAATGATCTCCAGTGATTTTAATGCTCCATTTGGGCGTAACTGTCTGAACTGCAGATTCATGCTATGGAATGACTTTCTAATTTGTAATTTATTTTATAAGATATTATGTGGGTAGCCATGTTTTTTTGTTTCAAAATGTATAAAATGGATGTTAATGTGCAAAGTTACAACTCTTATGTTTGTACAGTTTAAAGTACAATATTGATTAATAAAGCACAGGGGAATAAACTATTCTTAATGAATGCTGAATGTTGAAAATGACAAGGTGTGTGATTACTTGTTTCCTTGAGTGAGCAATTCTCAGACCTGTCAGGTCTGGTCTTCACTGACTGAGCAATGTCTGTAGAATATTATAGTACAGCCTACTTTCACATATAATTTAATGACTTTTCACCATTTCTGTTTTCTTCCCCAGGGGTCGAAAACCAGGGTCTGGACGCAAGAACGGAGGAGCCGGCTCCAAAGGCAAGGACAAGAAGTTGTCTGGCACAGAGTCGGAGCAAGAGGTGGGAGTTGATTTGCATGCAGAGGTCAACAGCTGTCTACAGTTTCAATGATCTGTTGTGAGATGGCTCACTGTTGTATTCCTCGTGATGGTGGACAGGATGACTCTGAAGACAGTGAGACAGAAGGGGACGAGGAGGACGGTTCTCAGTCAAGCACAAATCTACAGGCTGCGTCCAGGTTCCACAGGTACGGACACATGCTGTCTGTGTTGAGATACTGGAACAGATTGTGTCTAAAAACACTTGAGGCAGATTACGGTTCACATCTGGCATCACTGCGTGAATCTCAAGTATTTTATAATCTCTCAGGCCCCATAGTCAGAAAGGGGTTTTTAGGGTTAATTCACAAGTATACACAGTTGTCTATGTCTAGTAAAAACATGGCAATTTGCAAATAGTTTTATATAACATAAGAGATTGGAGCTGTAAAATCACCAAATTTGATTTCAGATATGAGCATCTTTATGTAAACATAATGGCAATTTAACATGTAGCTCTCATGTCTGAATAACCACCAACTGTCAGTAATCACATCGGCAGCAAAGTATATTTAAATCTAACACTGGTGATGCGGTGATTTCCATGAAAGTAATCTGTCTTTGGATTGATTCTAGTCAAGTGTGTTCCTGAACTCCTCTGAATGAATCTTGAGCCGTGTCATTGTCAGTGCATTTTGGCTGCAGTCATACTTGTGATGGAGTCAGTTATCCAAACAGCCACCACTGTGGCCTTCAGTGACAATTACAAGATAATGGTGAAAGCTAAAACATAGTGGAACAAGTCAGTGAACACACTCATTGTGAGGGACACAACAGTGTCAACCTCAAGTCATCTAACATTAGCCATCATAAGCTGCTAATCATACCACACCAAGAAAGTTGCTGTGTCTCAAATCATACTCTAGTTAGTTTAGTAGTTTTGACTATTTGAGTGCACCATCCTGGTACATAGAGTGCACTGCATTTTCGCATACTTGTCAGTGTGAACTCACGTTTGCACTCATAATAGCAAGTGTGAGTATGGAAGTACACAAAGTCAGACAGCAGCTGTATCAGTAAGATGCCTGTGAGTGTACTGAATTAAGGACCTGTGCTTTTTGTTGCTTATCATTATTACTTATTACTTTTTAATTGCAGTCTGTTACATTTTCTCTCAAATGTTACTTAGTCTCATTTGAACAGCAAATGATGACAGACATTGATTCTTAATGTGGCCAGTCGAGGCCAACTGCTTCTGCTAAATATTTAAAAAACTGTGCCACTTATACAGATAGAGAAATGCTGTTTTCCCATGGTGCATTGCACAAAGGCAACAGAGGATATCCTCAAAGAAAATTAAAACAGTTTTTTAATTTGGTAAAAGCTTTGGTGAAGTGCATAACATGTGCTTAAAGTGTATAATGTTTGCTAAGTCTTTTATTTCATTTATCAACCCCTAAGGTGAATTTTGATTGTTGCTGAGCAACTGATGGGCTTTGTTTTTGGTACATAAGCTGTTAGCTTCTGGAGGTACACTGCTTGCAGTACCTGCAGCCACTTGGAGACCAGCAGAATTTAATGCGCCGGTGTCCCTAACAACCACTTGTGGCTGCAGAGGCTGCTGTTGCTCAGCAAAAGTTACAGTGTTGCTTCAAGTCCTTGTCTATTTGTTTGATTGGCAGTGATTTAAGTCCCAGTCTGATTGACATGAAGTGAAGCACATATTGTATTATATAAATGACCTCTGCCTGTCCTCCTGCAGCTCAAACGCACCCCCCCAGTACATGCACGTGGGCAACATGGTCTCAATGGGCAGCATGGCTCCAGCACAGCCTCAGGGCGGCATGGCCTTCGCCCCCCACCCCTCCATGATGAGCGTCGCACCACCTCCCCCAGCCCCCGCGCCGCACAAAAACGAGAACGACGACGATGAAGACTATGACTCTTAGCTCCGTCTTCCCTCCTCCTTCTCCACCGCTCACTCTCTCACACACACACACACACATATGCACACACAAGAACACACACGCTCTTTCAACGTTATTTTCGATTTCTTAAGTTGTTCTTGCGGCGGCCGCTCTAAGCAGAGGAGGGAAAGACTCTTCATCACAGCCCACTGGCAGAAAAAAGCCCTGACAGCCAGCTGTGAGAGACTCCGCCGCAGGAGACAGAAGACAGGTTGTATATTATGTGTTTTAATTTTCTTTTCTTTTTTTTCTTTTTTTAAAAAAAGGTTTTATTTTATTGTAGAGGAGAATCCATTTGAGGATGTTTTTTAACAAGTCAGTCGTTCTATTTTGACTATTAAAAATGGCAGTCGTCGCTGTTTTTGCCATGAGCCCCCGCAGACAAGATAGATGTGGTTTGTGTTGCCTTGTAGCTTTTTCTTTTGGCACTTTTTTTCTTCCTCAATCCTCTGTAATAGACACGATGAAGTGAACTTATCAGTCGTCATGTAAACCCTCAGGTTGGCTGAAAAAGTGGTAGTTAAAGCCTTATTACAGCCTTTGATGCTCATGAAAAAGGCAGTTAATTGAGATGAGTTCAGGGCAACAGCTTGTGGAGTATCTGGAAGGTGATCGGCACTTGTCTAAGGGAAAAGGAGGTCACACTCTCACCCATGAAGTGTTATTACTACGTTAGTGATTGACTATGAATTACTGCTGTTAAGATGTGAGCCCTTACTTCTGGGCTTTGCCACAACTCGCTAGTCGGTTCAGTTGTCAGGCTGTAACATAAACAAGGAAGCAGGTGTATTTTTACTATAGGTTAGCTAGCCACAGCTTTTTTGAATTAGTTTCTATTTTTAATTCACGTTTTTTATCAAGAGAACTGTAAAACCTCCATGACCAGTCCTGAAGACAACCATATCAGCAGGTTAATGATTTACATTGTGTTGTTGTTTTTGATGCTGTCAGGCATTTTGACCTACTATATTATTTTATACCACCATTAAATTCCCCTGATTTGCCCATCAGACGTTTACCGTGACTCTCGCGCCATGACTTTGTTTTTAAAGTTGTTCGTCCCCTATGATTTCTCTTCTGGCCACCCTCTCCAATTTTGAGTAACTTTCTCCTTTATCTTAGATTGTTTTAGATGTATCAATTTAAAGCAGAAATGGGGCTCCCATTTATATGTCAGTCTCAGTATGAAATGTTTCCACATAGACAGTTGACACTGTATTGTAAACTTTTAACATTCTTTTTATTTTGTATGGGTGAAATAAAGTTCATATTTCAATTAAAAAAAAGCAGCCCTTGTTCTGGTTTGTTTTGTCTTCCATATCAGAGATGAATCGCCTGAAATGGTTTCCACATCAAGTAAATCTGCAGCGGCGTTCAGCTTCAGACAGCTCTTTGTTTACCGGCTGGAAGGGCAAAACCTGACTCCGGAGACATCTTTAAGCAAAATATTTCAAAGTGCTTCCTCTTTCATTTTTCAATTTCACAGGCGGGGAACACATCCTTTGTAGTCCTCACTCAATGCTGTGCCTTCTTCACTCCTTTGTTTTCTTTACTTTCTGTATTTTGCAATATAGCAAAGTTTCCCACTGATGTATCTTAACGTTGATTTACTGGCCAGTGACTCATGCAACCTGAAAGACAGGAGCTGCTGTTTATCCTCAGCACTGCAGCCTCACTCTGACATTTGAATCAGATAAGCACAAGACAGTACAGGTTTGTAGAAAGGTGTTCACAGAGAGGCGATTGTTACCGTCACAGACACTTCTTCCTGAGTGTGTGTCCAGCCTCTTTCCTCTTCCTCCCACCTCTTTATTTTTTTTTTAAACAGTCCTTTTTGTCGTGTAAACGCAGCCGCCTCTTCCACCACCCCCCCTGCCCACCCCACCAAGCAACACAGAGCTGGGGGGGGGGGGGGGGGG